>CAHIKZ030005079.1:1900000-2217500 GCA_903632075.3 Acanthosepion pharaonis | reverse complement strand
CGCACGCATACACACAGAGACTATATATATATATATATATATATATATATATATATATATTTTTCACTCCAAGCAAAGCAATAAATCCACTACGACGCAAAGGGTTACTGATTGAGAGAGAATACAGAAACCCCCAAAAAAAAAAAAACAAAACAAAAAAACATTATTAATAAAAGTGAACAATAAAAGAGCAGGAATTAAAAAGACAGAAGATAAGTTTTAACGTTACATTTAAATTTTTCGAGGGCAAAAACTGGAAAGTAAGAAACCGGGGGACAGTTCCACATGCGAGAAGTGCGAGAAAAGAAACTGTTAGCATAGAACAGTTACATTTAGAAGCCATTTCAACTGTAAAATGATGAGACCTTGCCGCCAATATAGTACTGCGCTTAAATTCATTAAGTTACTACAGAGGAAAGCCCATTAGAACAATTTCTATGAACATATTTATAGAAAAATAGAAGGAAACTGCGTTACAGCAGTGGGAAAGTGAGTGAAACCGAGATGCGAGGTCAGGACCAATAACATTGCAGATTCTTCTTTGGATTTTATCAAGAAACTCTAAATATATGGCAGAAGCACCAGCAATATTCAATGTATGAACGAATAGTAGACATATATATATATATATATATATATATATATATATATATATCCAGACTAGGGTTAATACATCTTCCGTTTCAAATTTAGATACCCCCACCTTTCCCTGACTTGACATCTATGAAAGTAACTCTATACTGATACTTATTATTAACACCCAACAGACGCCTACCCAATTTAAACAATTCGCCCAAGCTGTTACCATGGACATTTTGATTTCAATTATTAAAACACGTAAATTTCAGAAATACGTTATTCCCAAAAAGAAATTTCGCTTGAATATGAAACAGAGCTTATTTTAACTCAATTTAATTCAAATAATTATATTGAAGTTTTCGGCTTTTGTTTTGAAACATGAGACCTCTTATGTCGCGAGTTGGAATCATATTTTTAAATAAATAATTATATATATATATATATATATATATATATATATATATATATATATATATATTAGCAAAAACCAAAACTTACCTCAACATAAATGATAGTCTATTAGGGGCTGATGATAGCCGCGTACAGAACGGCTTGAAATGGAATATCCGCTATGTTGAGGTAATTTTTTTTTTCTTTTGTTGTAAACAATACATATACTCTGTTAAAATAAAACATCGAGCTCTTTGTAGATCAGTTTTAATAACTAATATTACTAGGACCCACCCGGATTATATAACAACGGATCGATTACCTGTACTATATATATATATATATATATATATATATATTTGAAAAAGTCGAAAAATATTTTCGTGTGATGCGTTTCATCCCTTAGGATTTCATCGGACGAAACATGCCGCACGTAAACTTTTTTCCACTTTGTCATATATTTTCATATATAGAAATTTATGTATCGTTATCTCATATATATATATATATATATATATATATATATATATATATATATATATATATATATATATATATATATATGTGTGTGTGTGTGTAAAAATACTAAGGAACTCCGGATTATTTACCTGACGTGTTCTTTCATACTTTGCATATATATATATATATATATATATATATATATATATATATATATATATATATATATATAAAAACTTAAACACTAATATTCCATGGTCATAATTTATTCCATTGGAATCGTAAATACGATCCAATTCATCAGACCTACAAATTCAAATTATGACCATGGAATATTAGCCTTTTTATTATATCCTTACTCTGTCCTAGACATTTAGTTCTACCTGGATTCTTCCTCTTGGAATTTTTTCTGAAAATATACATGTATGGGTATTTATATATTTTGCATATGTATGTATATTTACCACTAATATTATCTATCTATCTATCTATCTATCTATCTATCTATCTATCTATCTATATATATATATATATATATATATATATATATATATATATATATGCGCGTGTGTGTGTGTAATTGTGTATTTGGACAATATATGTGTTTCGTTAAAACTACCGACAATTTACTGCGGTTAAGTGACTTTTTTAAAATTTTCCTTGTCATGTAATTTTTTTTCTTTTCTGGGCATAAAATATGAAGAACCTTTTCGATTGTTCTTGTATATTCGAGCGCTTTTGAATATTTTTTCAGTCATTATCATGGATGATTTTATTTTGACTTTTATTAACTGAATGTATGAAATTTTATGCATGTATCTAGAGTTATAGTAATTTTTTTAATTTCCCAATACGGTCAGTACATTGAGGCCGTGTTCATAGTGGATGTTATTGAGTGTTGGTCTTTCCTAATGCTAATAATATTTCCATTATTTTTTATTTTTGTTTTACATGTGAATGAAGCTATTATATTTGCATTGTCTACGAGTAATGTTGCGGATGAAATTTCGTAGGTCTCCGTGTGTGTTCAAATGAGACCTAACTGAGCTGCCGTCGTAGGTAAAATCGGTGTTGGCTTTCTAGTCAGTCAGTGGCTCAACAACGTCTGCTATGAAAAAAGCGTGGACTTTTTTCAGGTGTTTTATGACACTATTCCGGAAGTGGTTGCGCGAATCTGGACGAAATAAAGGCCTGTTTTTGCCATATGAAGTCGAAGTTAGCATTTCCGTTTGAGTTAAAGAACTGTAATTCCAATAGGACACTGCACACACACACACACACACACACACACACACACACACACACACACACACACACACACACACACATATATATATATATAAATAAAAAAAAGAAAGGACAGTAAGATATATAATCCGGTGTTCTTATAGGTATTTTTATTTTTACAAAATAGTGCTCAATGTAAATTTACAGAGCATTAATATTATAAATTAATTGATTTAAGATATGTTTTTTTCGCTACACAGTTCTAACCATGTTTCAAAAATGGAAGCTAAAAGCCACGAATTTAATTTTGCAATTAAATTAAAAGCATTAGTTCTATTTCATCCTCAAGCATTTTTGAAACATGGTTAGAACTGTGTAGCGGAAAAAACCATATTTTAAATCAATTAATTTATAATATATATATATATATATATATATATATATATATATATAAGATAAAATATAGTTTTAGTGTATGCTATATTTATAGGTTAAAATCTGAACGAGTGAATGTGTTTTGAACGCAAATAGAACCTTGTTAGATCGAAAATTAATGTTTGAACTTTTTATATTTATCTTTTTTGCGGGGGGGGGGAATAAATTAGGAGAATCATTGTGCAGTCATTTACTCTGAAGAATGACTGGTAGGCTTAAAAAGCCAAGATTAATTTATATAGTGTCGATCTATTTGAAACACTTAAAAAGAATCATCATTTTTTTTTATTAATGTTCCCTCAATTCAGTGATTAAGAGCCACTCAAGGTAGAGGGTTACTGCGTGGTGGTTTGGATTGATTTAGTTTGGTTTGTTTAACGGCATATCAATCTCGATGAGTTAATTAATGCTGACAAATATTTTTATTGTTGCTTGTATTTTTTTCAAAAATGTCTTGATGGTAATAGTTTTTTCTTCAAAAATTTATTGCTGTTAATTTTTTTTACAAAAACGTATTTCTGGTATTAAAACCTATTTTTACATTTTTATTTGGGGGTTAACTATTTGCCCAGAGCTGGGACCCTAACAGGTGCTATCACCCCGGGTGAGGGTGGACATGGGAACACCAGCAATTAAGAAGTGGTTCCACGCTCCTCAAAACCTTCTAATCAGAGGCCTTGCTGCCGGATATAGTTTATCGTCGTAACCAGGATGCAGATGTAGCTTATCATTATACCCAGGACGGGGTGTGATTGTGTATTAGTGTAAGAAGAGACAAGTGTTAGAAGTACAGAACTGAAGCAGAATTTAGAAGGAACCGGAAACTCAATCCTAAACAGGTAAAAAGGGATGCACCTCTATTCCATTTCAAAAGAACAAGGAGAAGTGTGAACCGTGCGATAAGCAAACCTATCTATTCCTATTGGTGGAAGAGAGAAAGAAAATGAAATAAATTGTTCGTAAATAAAATTTCAGAGTTTAGGCGCGGAGTATAGAGTTGAAGCCGAATTTATAAGCAACAGAAAACCCAACACTAAACAAGAAAACAAGGGATACACCTCTAAAATTATTATAAAATAACCTTGGGGGATCAGCATCACCTATCCTATCTTTTTTTTTCTGTTCAGATTTTACGGAATATCAATTTACCTCCACGAAAATAACTGTTTTGCTACGAAACAGATCATAATGTCCCCAAACTAATTCTACCTCCAATGACCCTGGGGACATTAGAAAACAAATTTGACTTTATATACCCTATATCTCTGTTCTATCCCACTCCATTTTGCCCGAAATGTATTCATTGACTTAGAAAATGAAGCGTCCTGCTTTTTGCTGGCCTCTGGTAACCTCGAATGACATACAAGTCTATGCCATTACTTGAGATCAGAGTCTATAGGACTTCCCGTTTGGCATGTCATCCAAACAAAATAAAAATACACATACAATTCGGCAAATAATCAATATATATATATATATATATATATATATATATATATATATGTTAATCGATTTCACCCTAGGCAAAGCAATAAGGCAACAAGACGCAAGTGGAGCAAGAACAAAAGACTAATCAGGAGGACAGTTGATAGCGATTGACATTGCATTTAAATTTTTGAAGATAAAAGTTGCCGTTAAACAAGTCATTAATTAAATGTCACGTTTTTATACGTGATATCAGTTTTAAGTAACGCGTCTTCACGTGACGGTTCGTGTTGTTGCGACGTTTTTTTATATATATATATATATATATATATATTATTATTATTATTATTATTATTATTAATGATAATAATAATAGTTTCACTGAAGGAACCTTGGTAGACCATGCCTTAAAGAAATACAAAAATTTGTATTGACAAATACAGCCCACATCTTACGAAGGGCCTTATTGTAAAATATGTACGATTTTTTTTTTCAAAACTGCTCAGTGGAAAATGTCTTGATTCCATTTCTGACCTTAGGTCGCTGGTTGGGACCCGAAAAGACATGAGTATACACCTGAAACCAAAGGAAATAAAACAACAACAACAACAATAATAATAATAATAATCGCAACATTGTAAAAGACAAACTATTCTATAGAAACCAACTGCGCATTTATCACAAGATGAAAGAATTATAAAAAATCTAATTGATAGATTTTATATCACTTAACGTCAAAAGCAAACAAATTAAATTCATCATGTATTGAAATATTAAAAATATCCAACATGATCACCACCAACGAGAAATACAAAAACATCAGAACTTAAACAAATCAATACTTCCGCTTACCGTCTTGGAGAATGTCTTCTAATAATACTAATTCGAAAAACACATACATTGGTTACACAACAACTACTTATCGTGCCTATTAACGTCTCATTTATTTGATTGAACTATTGTTCAGTCAAATCACATATCTTCAACCAACTCAACAACAAAGCACATGAAATCCGACAAATCCTTACTAAACAGTAAAAAAGACTATACTAGAACCAAACAAACCAGCATCAACAAAATGTTTTCAAATTCAAGAACAAATATACTAAATATATTTCATAAATAAAACGGAAGTAAAAAAAATGAATAGTAAAGTAAAAAAACGACATGTGAAGAGGCAATACTGAAAAATGCGCGCGAAGAAGCAATATCTGAAAAACGTTGAAACCGGCATAGTATATTTTATGATTCTTAACGAATCCTCGTCGCCACTTTTTTGATGTTGGACGGCTCTTGTTATGTCAAGCGGAAGATCGTTATTACTTCCAAAAATGCTCATTATATTATGGGTCATTTAATGCCGAAATTTAATTTTCTTGGGAGCTTTGATTTGATTTGTTTGTTTAAAGGCATATCAACACCTTATGGGTCATCTAATGTCGAAATTTAATTTTCTTGGGAGCTTTGATTTGATTTATTTGTTTAAAGGCATATCAACAGCTTATGGGTCATTTAATGCCGAAATTTAATTTTCTTGGGAGCTTTGAAGTAATGAAAATGATATATATTATTCTGCTTTAACAAATGAATACATAGTCCAGGGCGGTGGCAGAAAAAAATTAAGAATTTAGTCTTAAGTTATCAAAAACCGCTAACATGGTAAACGGCAAGAACGTTTAACATTTCCAGTTCCTCCTTTCTTTGATAGTTTTTCTTTCTTTCTTCTATTTCTTTCTTTCTTTTTTTTTTTTTTAATAAAAACCTGTAAAAATATTACAATTGGTAAAAACTTTGGGAGATCCAAGACCTCTCCGGCTTCCTGTATGCTACGACCCAAACATGTATATCAACAAAAACCTAAATAGAATTCACAACTCTTGTACATATACATTTTTGTGTGGACATAACTGTGATATAGTTGGTAATATAGTTGTTTTAACTTGTAGTTTTCTTGAAGTTATATTATGGGATACCGTTTGATTTTGTTAAGAAATTGTAGGATATATGGATTTTTTTCATGAAAGAGTTATTTTATTTTTTTTTATTGTTTAGCGGCATATCAATCTCTGTAGGTTATTTAATGCCGAAATTTAAATATTTTGATTGATTTGGTTGATTGTCTTTGTTTAGCGGCATATCAACACCTCTATGGGTTATTTAATGCCGAAACTTAAATATTTTGATTGGTTTGGTTGGTTGTCTTTGTTTAGCGGCATATCAACACCTCTATGGGTTATTTAATGCCGAAACTTAAATATTTTGATTGGTTTGGTTGGTTGTCTTTGTTTAGCGGCATATCAACACCTCTATGGGTTATTTAATGACAAAATCGAAATATTTTGAACACAATTGTATGCCTTCAACTACAGATAAAATGTATTTTGCTATAAAACGGTGATAATTCTGATATAAAATGTATAGTTGATAATTTTACTTTAAAATGTATTGTTGGCAATTTTATTATAAAATGTTTGGCTGGTCGTTTTGTATTAAAAATGTATTAGTAATTTTACTATAAATAGGTATTGTTGTTAATTTTAACTAAATAAATTTATTGCTGGTTGTTTTTGCTATAAAGATGTATTTTTATACTTTCATAGTTTTTTTTTTATTTGGAGGTTCACTATTTGACCATAGCAGGTGCTACCACCCCGGTTCAGGGTGGACCTGGAAATGCCAGCAATTAAGAGGTGGTTCTACGCTCTTCCAAACCTAAAATAGGAAAAAATGGTCATAGGAAAAAATGAACGAAACATTCTTAAAGAACTGTCTTGATACTAAACATGTATAAATGAAAGAGTGTTTCCCAAATATGCTCTCCCTCCCTCTCCCTCTCTCTGTCCTTCTCTCTCTCTCTCTCTCTATATATATATATATATATATATATATATATAGTGGACTCTCCTATCGGGTCAGCATTGGATGGTGCCTTTCGTTTTACACTTATGCATTCTAAAGGGGCTATTGCGGAGAAAATCAAGTAAGGGAAAGATATATTTCATTTTTACTTTCTTAAGTGCGATACTAGTCCAGCCTTGTTGCAGGTAACAAGGTCACACTGACAAATGAAATTTGGTAAAGCAGGATTTTGTTGGTATCTCTGCTTCAGAACTTGACGAAGCTGATCATAGTGCTTCAGTCTACTGTCTTCAAAAGCCTTTAACTTAATAAAACATGTCTTATGCCACTCTTTTCGGTTTGATGCTTGGGCTTCCCAGGTTTTCAGATCAAAGTTGAGACGTTTCAAGTTGTCTTTCAATTTGTTATTGTAGTGTAAGAGTGGATGTCTGAACGCTTGGAGTTTCGTAGTTGTCCATACAACACCTTTTTTGGAAGCCTATCCATTCTCATCCATTCTCATATATATATATATATATATATATATATATATATATATATATATATATATATATATTGAACAATAAATAATATTAAAAATTAAACTCTTCAGACACACTGGGTTGTAGATTAATATTCTTTCGTTTTTTTATTATTATTTCATTTAGATTCCTGCGTTAACATGTCTTCAGTATTCTTTGGCCCTGTGGCTATGTCTTTTGCTCGATAAAAAAAAAAAAATTGACCTCTCGCGGAATCGTTTTGCCGTTCGTTCTCCTCGTGGTTTAAATATTTTATTAATGCAAATTCTCCCAAGCCCACTGCTGGTGAAGGGTAGGAATGGTCACTGACCCTCCCCCCAGCACTGCGTTATTTGTAACTTGACGCTTGGGTCTGAGACATGGCTAGCCGTACAATCACTGGTCCCACCGAATTGACACGAAGAATAACTTTCCGCCATGTGTGAGTATAAATTCATTCTACCTAAGACGCATCCGATAGCATATCTCTCTCTCTCTCTCTCTCTCTATATATATATATATATATATATATAATATATTCATGTTTTACGTATTTATTTTATTCAGCTATTGTTGCTTGATCACTCCGACTAATTTAACATTAATACTTGTTCTAACCTAACTGATAACTTGTTTGTGTAGTTGGAAATCGTCCCCCCCCTACCTCTGAAAAAAAGGGGAAAAAATGTCTCTTTCCTTAGAATAGAACATTGGGACTTTTACTTTTCCTGTGACGTGCGCAGTCTGTGGCATTGCCTCTTCATTTTGAGGGTACACGGTTGACAGTTTACTGGTTGCTGTTTCCGACTGGTAGTTAGGAGCCCTAACTCTTGCGTAGCGTCTTGAGTGGCCGCTCTGATCAACAGTTGTATAATACCGGGGTGTTTGTAGTGCCATGACGCGCATGGATCGGTGTCCCTGCAGTCACATCACACTATGATGCAGCCTGTGCCAACTCCTCTCTGCTCACGTTGCGGTCGATAACCATCTGCTTCTCTATACTTCAGGCCTTCTCATCTTCCAACAATCACCCAACATGAAGACTCGAATGAATAAAAAAAGTAAACCCAAACCAGCCCCGCAAAAATCACCTAAACCCCTCAACATTTCGTTCGCCAACATCCGTGGCATTAGAACAAACTTCTGCAGTTTGGAATCTTTCCTCACTGCAAACTGCCCGGATATACTGGCTCTGTGTGAGACAAACCTTGTCTCGTCTATTCCCTCCTCTGATCTCTCGATCCCTGGCTACCTTCCTCTCCTCAGGAAAGACTCTCTAACCCACATGCACGGCCTTGGTGTCTATGTCAAGGACCATCTCCCCTGGCCAGAGAGCTGTCTCTCGAATCGCCAGACCTGTCGTACATGTGTCTCCGACTATCTCTCCTCAATGCCGTAAGCTATCTCTTCTTCCTCTATCGCTCTCCATCCTCTCAAGACTGTCGGATACTTGATAGCATATCTGACAGCATAGACAAGGCCCTCTCTCTCCACCCGTTTGCTCATATATTCGTGTTTGGTGACTTTAATGCCCATCACACCAAGTGGCTCGAGAATGCTACTACTGACCGGGCTGGCATTCAAACATTTAACTTCTCAATTTCTCAATCCCTCACGCAGATAGTTGACTTCCCCACGCGTTTTGCCCTCGACCTAGCAGGCAAGGCCTCTCTTCTCGACCTGTGTTTTACCTCCATCCCCGAATCTTGTAGCGACACAGCTCTGCCCGCTTGGCAACTCTGATCACGCTGTGGTATCTGTCAACGTTTCCTTCAACTCCACGCCCTGCAAAGAACCTCCCATCACAAGAACCTCGTTCTACTATCAACGAGCGGATTGGGACTCGTTCCGTGACTTCCTCCGTGATGTCCCCTGGGATGTTGCCTTTACACTCCCTGTCCAAGAATGTGCTTCTGAGGTCTCATCCTGGGTTAAAGCTGGAATCGACGCTTTCATCCCCTCAAGGAAATTTAAGGTCAAGTAGCACTCCTCCCCTGGTTCTCCGCTGCTTGCTCATCTGCCATCGCCCATAGGAATCACTTCTTTCACCGATTCCGTAGCGACATGTCTGACTGCAATAGACGTCTCTTTGCCTCTGCCCGTAACGAGTGTAAGCGTGTCCTCAACGAAGCTAAGTCAATATTTGCTGCTCGAATGAAGGAACGTATTGCATCTCACAAGTTTGGCTCCAAAGATTATTGGCGAGTCTGCAAGAGTGTCCTGAATAATCGAAAACCCTCCATACCTCCTTTATTCAACCAGTTCGAGGTCTTGACCTCCTCTACCGACAAGGCTGAATGCTTTGCTCGGAAATTCTCATTTAATTCAACGCTCGACTCCACCGGTGTACCCATACCAGACTTCCCTCTTAGAACTGAGGCCTTACTGAGCGGCTTACACATAACCCCGTCATTGGTACTGGGCATTATCTCCACCCTAGACCCCCCACAAGGCTAGTGGTGGAGATGGCATACCAGCCATTGTCCTGAAGAAATGCGCGCCTGAGCTAGCACCGCCCTCTCTAAACTGTATAATTACTGCCTCAAGGAATCATGTTTTCCTGACTGCTGGAAGTCCTCATCCATTGTTCCTGTGTTTAAGAACTCTGAGACCCCTCTGACCCCACTAATTACCGTCCTATTAGTCTCCTACCCCTGTTCGGCAAAGTCTTCGAAGCCCTCATCAATGCCGAAGTGGTTAATCACCTCACATCCCATAATCTGCTCTCAGACAAGCAATATGGTTTCCGCTACACCCGATCTACAGCTGATGTGCTTACGGCCATCACTGAAACCGTCTACCAAGCCCTTCAAAATAACGATGAGGCTCGTGCTGTGGCCCTCGACATCTCCAAAGCATTCGGTAGGGTTTGGCACGCCGGCCTTTTTCGTAAGCTCCAGGGGTATGGTGTTACTGGTCAACTGTTTGATCTAATATAATCATTCCTGTCTAACCGAGAATTGAAGGTCGTTCTCAACGGATTCTCCTCCAGTTCCTATCCCACTAACGCAGGTGTGCCCCAAGGCTCCATCCTTGGCCCCACTCTTTTCCTTATTTTCATCAATGACCTTCCTGAAGCTATAGATTCCCAAGTCGGCATCTATGCAGACGACACTACAATTTACTCCTGCCTCAAAAACAAGTCTAGTGTCGGCGACAAAACTAACCTTGCCGTGCGTCTTGAAATGGACCTCCAAGCGGTTGTTAACTGGGGCAAGAATTGGCTGGTCAACTTTAACGCCACAAAAACTAAATTACTCTCCATTAACCACCATAGAGATCCTTCCCTGCCCCCCATTAAAATGTCTGATAGTCAACTTCCTGAGAGCAACTCCCTGCGTCTGCTCGGTCTCACGCTGACTGCTGACCTGAGATGGAACAAATACATTGGGTCAATTGCTTCTTCCACCGCGAGGAAAGTTGGCTCTCTGTGCCGCGCCAGGAAATTTTTTCTCTCCTGAATCGATACTTCAAATATACAAAAACAACCATTCGCCCTTGCATGGAGTATTGCTGCCATATATGGGCTGGAGCACCTTCTGCTTACCTCGGAGTTCTTGACAAGATCCAGAGAAGGATATGTAATCTAATTGGCCCTGATCTAGCGTCTTGTTTGCAGTCACTCTCTCACAGACGCACCGTCGCCTCTCTCTGTCTTTTCTACAGATACTTCCATGGTAACTGCTCTGATGAGCTGCTCTCTCTGGTTCCCAGACTCCATGAATTCAAGCGCCCTACCTAGGCTGGCATCCCGCTCTCACCCTTACACCGTAGAAACCTTCAAATGTAGCCGTCTTTTCTACTCCAATAGCTTCATACCTCGCACCTCTCGCCAGTGGAACACCCTCCCCAATTACTGTTTCCCTGAAAGCTACAATCTCCAACTATTCAAATGTAATGTCAATCGACATCTCCAATTACCTTGATCTACCCACTATCCTTCTCCTCTTCCTTTCTCCTATCACTCTTATCTGCTCTCGCTCCAAATCTTCCGCAACCCCCTGCTTCACGCCTTGCTTGGGGCACAATGCTTAAAAAAAAAAAATCAACACTTTATGGCTTATAGGATATCAACTTTATGGCTTATTTGTGGGATATCAACTTTTTATGGCTTAGTGATGGGATATCATCTCTTTATGTGTTATTTATAGGATATCAACACATTATGTATTATTTATGGGATATCAACACTTTATGGCTTATAGGATATCAACTTTATGGCTTATTTATGAGATATCAACTTTTTATGTCTTATTTATGGGATATCATCTCTTTATGTGTTATTTATAGGATATCAACACATTATGGCTTATTTATGGGATATCAAGTCTTTATGGCTTTATAGCATATCAATTCTTTATGGCTTATTTATGGGATATCATCTCTTTATGGCTTATTGATGGGATATTAACTCGTTATGGCTTATTGGTTGGATATCAACACTTTATGGCTTATTTATGGGATATCAAGTCTTTTTGGCTTATAGTATATCATTATTCGTTATGGCTTATTCATGAGATATCTATACTTCATGGCTTACTTATGGGATATCATCTCTTTATGGCTTATTTATGGGATATCAACACTTTATGTGTTATTTATAGGATATCAACACTTTATTGCATATTTGCAAAAAAATTTGCAAAATGCTAATATTTTTAATATTAACATATATTGCTGATGTTCTTTGCTATGAAAATGCATATTTATATTTTCATGTTGATTTGACAAAAATTTAGGGGTTCACTATTTGTCCACAACTGGAACCCTAACAGGTGCTACCACCCCGGGTCAGGGTGGACATGAGAACAACAGCAATTAAGAGGTGTTTCCACGCTCCTCAAAACCGACCGATGCCGGATGTAGTTTATCGTCTTACCCAGAACGTCGTGTTTTAAGGTGTATTGTGTAGAAGTAGTAGTAAATTTAGGCGTATTTATATTGAGGTGTCTTCTTTTGATACCCACAAACAACGAATGGTTTCTATTAGAAAAATTATGAATGATAACATTATTCTAAGAAATCTGTTTGCTGGCGACGACTAAAACTTATCGAGACTTTATATAAAATCGTTCGAGCCAAGCATTAACCTTAGCTTATTTAACTTTAATTTGAATGTGTTGATTGTTTCTTAAGAAATCACTCCAACATAAAATCATAGCCGCATCCTCTTCCATTTGTAAATTTCGCGATGAACTAATGCATATAGGAATTAAATCCTATATATATTTTTCAACCAATAAAATCCCATCAGAAGTTTTGTTTACTAGACAATCAGTACATGAACAAATACCGCCAAAATACTTGGCGGACGTAGTTGTAGACCTACCACGTGTTATTTTTTGACAATTTAGAAAATAACTCCTTTCACCACCCCCGCAAATTAGAGAAAAAAAATTCGCGAGTCAGTGTGAAATTATTTTCTGACTAACGAAAATCTTGTATTCAAAAACTTTACGGATATAAAAATAGAAGCCTACTGCTTCTCGAGGCTCACAACAATTTCGGAAGCCAGTTTGATCTACACGTGCGTACACACACACACACACACACACACACAATGGAAGGGTGACAACCAGCGGCCACCGAATAAAGCCTTGTCTATGTACACAATAGAAGGGAGTAACTAAACTTTTGTCTATGAAATCAGAAACACATTGGACTGACCATCATAAAGTAAGTCTGTCCACACATTTCACATCACCCTAAGAACATTTAATTACTTTATAGAACAAACTTCATTGCTAGGAAGATTTAACATTTTATTACTACTGCATATATCTTCGAAAAGAATATATGTATGTTATTTCAACTGAAAAAGGTTATTTTCTGGAGGAAAATAACCTTTGATATTTTTCATTTAAAAGATGTGTTATTAAATGTTTTGAATCCAGATACTCGGATAGCAAGAAAAACCTGTGTAGCCTGATCCCGTAAATTGTTATGTATACAAATCTGCATAGCTTAAACTGATATCCTATTCGTGAATTCTGAAAATGTTGCTTTTATAGTCACATGATGTTGCCTTTTCAAATTAAACCAATAAAACGCTTACAATTGTAGATTAGAGTCGCCATTATTTCAGATCTCAGCACAAGGCTTTAAGCAATATTCAAGTTTTATTCAATTTGCATGGAAGAGAAAAGCCGATGTGCTTTAATCGATGACTGAGTTATCGATTGTAGATTAGGATTAAACTTTAACAAACTAATTTCTCTTCGTATTGAACAGAGTTTATTCTATCTTTAATAGCATCAATGTATTTCCAGTTTGATCGTGACGTGCATTTGTGTAATTACAGCGTGTGGTTTGTTCACGATGAAACATTGTTTATCCAACCTAGATTTGATATACTAATGTACTCAAGGAGACATGGCCCAGTGGATAAAAGCGTTGTGAGTTCAATACCTGGCTACAGCAGAGGTGAACAAAAAATGGAGAGTTGAATTAAAAAGGGAAATAACAGATACTGAAAAACTTTGAGGGTTGTGCTAAAAAAGAGATACCTGATACGGAGACACCCAGAAGAGGCATGGCATGTGGAACTAGAACAATCTACCCGAAAGTGGGCGAAATAAAGGGTTCAGTTCGAAATTCCAATCCCCTGAAGAAACGTCGTGAATATGGCAATAAAGATGAAGACATCAGCCCGAACAATGTAAATAGCTTAAATAATTACAATACCTCATTTCAGGAATATAGGCAAATATTAAGAATCACAATAAATTAAATAGGTAGACATCGGTTTACACTATAATAAAAGAGGCGGGTAGACTTATGTCCAATTTAAATTAGAGTAAAACAACGAATTAATAAAAATGTAAATATTTCCAGTTTTAAATCCCAGTCAAATATCAGTCATAGTTCCTGATTATACGCGAGTGAAAAAGCGAGAAAGATCCGGTTTACATAAGAGAAAAATAATGGTTGATATAGGTTTCGTTTAAATTAGAGTGATGTACGGGTAAAATTAAATGAAATTTTGCATATGTAGATTTAGTGGCGGAGAAAGCATCCATTTTTCCTAATAACAAAAATACGGATACAGTATTGTCATATTTTATTTTATCAACTTACAATTCAAAATTGTTCAAGTTGTTTTTCAAAATTTTCATCTTTTAAATACTACTTTTTCTGACAATCTCTCCTCCGAATCTGAAGTGTCTAACAACAGGTGTCGCTGTAGATATTAGTGTTTTAAGCATTTTAAAGAGAATTTTAAAAAAAGAAATCTTTGAAACATTCAATGGTGACAAACCTGACAGTGAAATAATATCTTACCAAATCTGCAGTAGTGGAATTCTTTGCTTCGCTTTGAAAGGACTCATTCCCGACGCCACATTATTTAGCCTGCTGCGGCTAGAATTCATTTTAGGCTGGGCAATTCTCTGCTGATTTCCCAACGATTAAGAAGTTTTCTCTCACCTCCATCTAATCAATTTCTGAACACAGGAACTAAAAATGCTGTCAGTAAGTAATTTCTATCTTTGATCTGAGAAACAAACTTTCACCAATTCCATTAGACAGGGTTTACACATATGATTTACTGGATTTTAGCTTTATCCATTTTGTTTTAAAGATTTTCTTTTAGTTGTTCGATAGTTGGCATAAGGAATCCAGCATAACCACGTTTGTTACCTTATAAGATGTTAAATGATTGGGAAAACTACTTCATTCGGATAAAAATTAAACTTCCATTTCTTTAAATTTGTTAAGTTCCATTCGAATAGTGGTTCTCAGCGATTTTTTATATCCATGGACCACTTTCATTCTTAATTCATTTGGTGGACCCCAATAAACTCTTCGATTGAAAAAAAAAGCATATTTTATTTTTTTTATTAATAGATAAGTTTAAAAATTGTATTATAGAAATAGTAAATGTATATGCTTTATTTTGAAGTGAAACTACTTAAATGCAAATAAAATTGTATATAACTAACTAAATTCTATGGAACATTTATGTACACTAGTAAAATAACTAATAATAAACCATTTTAAAATATGTGAGTAATCAATAAATTAAAAAAAGTGCAGATTTATTCAATGAGATCCCTGTAGTTGATGCTGATCTGTGAATTTTTTTATATTCAGCTCCGTTGATGTCAGTGATAATCAAAAATCATCCCTTTTCATAATGTCGAGTCTATTGCTATATTAATTCATTTAAATTAATATATTAATGTTTTATTTTATTTTGTTAATATTTAAAATTAAAATTATTATCTATTATTAATATATTAAATTAATTTATATAATAAATAAAAATCTTTATATATATAATCCTTTCTTTATATATCCTTCTCAGTTTTTATTCAACTTTTACAATCCAGTAGAGTAAAAGGGACGCTAACTTACATCGCTTGATCTCGTTTTCTGCGAGTTTTAGGGGGGGTGTCTTGTAATATGGCGTAGATTACTGTAGGATTTTTTTAGTTATATCAACCACACCGAAGTGAAATTGCTTTATTATTACTAAAATATTACCACTAAAATATTACCGTTGACCCCCAATTTTCTGGGGGGGGTTGTGTGGGTCCCCATTAATGTTCTATGTATCGCAAGGGAGCATATGGACTCTGGTTGAGAACGACTGCATTAGAGAGTTTATCTTGTCTTTGTTTTCAGAAACTTATGGAAACTCTCAAGTGTCTCATAAAGGTTGTTCTACTTGGTTATAATTGGGACCTTAAAGGGCAGCCCTAACCCCACTACAGATTTTCCTTACTTCTTCCGCCTTCTGTGTGAATTGGTGTTGTTTATTCCAAACAACTTGGTATTTTCGCCAATGTGGACTGATAAAAGCTTTTGTATTTCCTAATGGTTCATTGGTTAGAAAAAAAAAAAAATGAAAAAGTAAAAGAAAAAAAGAAAGAAGAGAAAGACAAAGAGAAAAAGAAATGGAAAAAAGAAAAGGAAAAAAGAAAAGGAAAAATAAAGAAAAGAAGAAAGTGTGAGTATGTGTGTGTGGTTACACAGCGGTAGTGAGAGTCCAGTTTCAAATCTAAAATCTCCCCTGCACTTTTAATAGTAAATAGGTTATCGTTGTCTTCACCAAGGTCTTCATCCTCAGAAAACTCGGTAGAAGCAGATTCCTTGAAAGCCTTCACAATGTTGCTGGCATTGTCCACCACTACACCCTAACACTTGGTGTGGATATAGTACCCCTTTATTTTCATTTTCAGTGATTTGGGCCAGAATATCATACGTATGACTGTCACTTAGCCTGGAACAGACTAGAGCCACTGACTTCCTCTTTAGGCCTTCATCTACGTCGTAAGTCTCGAGCCAAAATATCGTTTGTTGTCAAATGATCATCAGTCACAGGTGAAACACGCACACGTATTGCAGGAATTCAATGACGTTCTTGACTGAAACCAACGTGAAATAAAGTCTAGAGTTCATAATCAATTCATAGATTGTGTATAGTGGTGTGAATGACGCCCGTGGCGGGAATCTTACGACACGAACGTTATCAGAATCTTATTATAACTATTGTAAGGTTATTGTCATAACACACACGCACGGGGTGACTTAGCATAACGTAATTCGTGTAAGAATTCTCATTACGTAATGCTTTGGGCTATTGCCGTAACAACTCTACAGTTAGTGAGAAGAATGGCTCCAATACGACTGGTATCGTCTCAGTCCTCCCACTGAGATGAGACAAGACACAAGGTCGGGATTACTGTGGGGTACCCGAGCGTTTTCCACCAGGGCCATTGGTCAAAATTTACCCAGCCCCCGCGAAAGCGGGCTCGAGTTACACTTCGCACGAAGACAGGGGTCTTGTCACCATCTGCTCGAGGACAGAGGACTTGTCTTGTCGAGATCCTGGAATTAACTCCGATCTGTTATTTACCGGTCGCCCCACTGCGGATTAGATGCGACACAAGGTCAAGTTTAAAATTCGAGCGTTTCCATCCGGGCCACTGGTCAAAATTTACCCAGCTCCAACGAAAGAGGGGGCTCGAGTACTACTCAGCCGAGTCTCTATCCAAAGACAGAGCCCCGATTGAGTTACCTTCTTCCCAAAGACAGAGGTATTGTCAGTAGCAATCCAGACAACGAACTGCATGACTCCAACTTGTCTGTTTTTCTCAGCTGAGTCTACCTGAAGACAGAACCCCGACTGAGTCATCCTACGCTCGGAGACAGAGGTCTTCTTACTATCTGCCCGAAGACAGAGGTCTTGTCTTGTCGAGAGCCTGGGACTAACTCTGATTCGACTGCTCACGGTTTCATACCATGGAAGTCTTTAATAGTATTGGACAAGAGTCACCGGAGGTGTACTCTTTACTTCACAACATATTCTTTGTCTATCAGCTCAGGGTAAAGATCAGAACTGATAGAATGAATTTGTTATCGGCTTATTTCAGCGAAAGGTAGATAAAAATGGCGAGCTTGGTTCGCGTGAATCGAACCAGTCTTGATTTTCTTATTTAGTCTCTATTCGACACAACGAGGCGGTTTCCCTGGTTAAGCTAGACCCTTTTATCACAGAGTTAATGTGCCTGACCTGCTTCCATTATTCACTTTTGTCATGACCCACGACCTCCCCAGATTTTTTTGTATCTTGAATGTATTAGTCTTTGTTTTCCAATTCCATAAATATATATTTTTGTAAAAAAATATAAATAAATATGGACAATTTGTACATTATCCAATTTTTATATGATGGGGTTTGTGTAGTATCCCTGTGAATGTGCGGTATTGTGGTATATATTGGATTGAAAGGTGATGGATGAGTTCTTGTGGTAATTGAATCACTTGTAAGACTGAATGGAATCGTGAATCAGATTATATAAACGTAGGATAGTGACGACCAGCCTTTTACTCACTTCCCTTTTGAGTCACATGAAATGTAATATTTTAAAATAAACAGTTCATAGATCTTGTCATTTATCCCTGGTTAGGTAATCATCCTAGACGAAGCGTATATCATATTGATTTAGACCTATTTAGGTCTACCAGTATTCTCATCAACTGAAGACTTCTTCCTTTCTTTAGCTAAGGCTTTCTTGTATTCAGGAAATTTTGATATATGGCACTTCTGAATAGATCTCTTCAGATTAATAAGAGATTGCCGACTGATATTAATCTTATTCACTTTATGGAAGCAGGAGATACATTGGAAAGAACCAGCATCCAACTTGAATAAATCTCCAATCAATCCGATTTTCTGCAGTGAAAACCAAAAGTCTTTATAACAACTGAAAATAAGAAAGTATTAACATTGATTAAAGACAGATTTGATTTTAAAAACTATCACAATACAAAATTTCTATCAAAATCAAACCATTTACATTTCGTGCTATAGAAATCTGGATTATGTGAACAGTATTCGAAAATAATTGTACGAAAACAATCATTCGAAAAACATTTATTCGAATTGTAAATTGTTTGAAAGCAAATTAATGAAACGAACAATTAGACAAACTGATAAGTATTCGAAATTCAAAATTCTTAATTGAAATAAAAATGTAAAAATTAAAAGAGGAAATATACAAATATCGTTAATAAAAGAATTTAGTATGAAAAAATCCTTATAACCTTAATTCATATGATACTGTACACAAATAGTCAACTACTAAATAGTACTCGTTAAAAAATGTCACTAATATATATTTTCCATTTACGTCTCTGTATTTCTTGGCGCTCTTGATATTTTGGCAACCCGCTCTGACTTTTGCAATATGAATTTCTTGCAAGTTTTGTTCTCTTTTAAGAGTGTCTAAGAATTTCCATATTGTGGGATGACACTTGCTGCAAAAAAGCCATATGACATCCTTCAAGGGCGTTATTAGTTCTAGGTAAATCGGCATTGATTCTCTCAAAGCAAGATCATAGGTATTTCAAATAATTATCATTTAGTATAATTGTCCTTTCGATTAATTTTCATTGAAACAATTTACAATTCGAATAAATGTTTTTCGAATAATTATTATCGAACAATTTTCTCGGTCTTCTAATATAAGTTACTTATATTTAAGCAGAAGTAGTAATCAAGGCAGGCATTCCCCAGAGGTCGATTTTCGAACCAACCTTCTTTTTGCTTTACACATATAAGTTGCCTAAGGGTATAATCGGATCATTTTTGAATATTCTATGCCCCGATGATACGATGATACATTGGTGCACTTCCAAAACTCCTGATGACCATAGATTGACATCTGATCTTTCACCCAATCTAACTCTAACGTCTCAGTGGGGTTGGGGAGATTAGCCGGTTACACACATTGCCCCCAAAACCAAACTAGTTACATTCTGTCATCGCCGAAATGTGTGTACTCTCGAGGAGGCTCCGGACGTTGTTTGGTTTGAGTTGTTTTACGGCATATCAACACCTTAATGTGTTATTTAATGCCGACAGCATTTTTATTGCTGGTAATATTTTTTCAAAAAATGTATTGCTGGGAATATTTTTTTTCTCAAAAACGTATTGGTGATAATAATTTTTCCTTTAAAAATGTATTACTGGTAATAAAACCTATTTTACACTTTTATAGTGTTTTGTTCATAGTTTGGGGGGGGTAACTATTTTCCCATAGCTGGGACCCTAACAGGTACTACCACCCCGGGTCAGGGTGGACCTGGAAGCAATTAAGAGGTGGTTACACGCTCCTCAAAACCTCCTGATTAGTGGCCTTGCTGTTGGACGTAGTTTATCGTCTTACCCATGACGCGAATGTAGTTTATCGTCATACCCAGGATGGTCCATACGTTGAGATAAATATTAAGCCTCAAACTCACAGCCGGCTTCAGGTGGAACTCATACATACGATCCATCGCTAAAGATGCTGGAAAAAATGGTCGGTTTTTCTGTACCGCTCTAACAAGTACCTGACTCCTCGTGCTATCGTCTGCCTCTACAAGAACCAACCATATTTTGGTAGGAGATGTCCAGTCATCTCTTTCCAGTTTCGATAGATCTCAAAAGCGTCTTCGAATCCTTGTGGGTGATATTATTTCCCATCCACTAACGCTTCTCTCTGCTCTAGCGCTATTTCCATGGAAAATGCTCGGACGAACAGCATGCATTTGTTCCGTCAGTTGTAAGAGTCACGGTTAGGACCCACCATGCCAATCACATTGTAGTAAACCAATCACACCCCCTCCGTGTTCCACTGGTGAGAAATAGGTTCCACTCCAACAACTTCTTCCTGCGAACCACTGGTCTGTGGAACCGGCTCCCAAGAGAATGTTTCTCTGAACACTAATCTTAACCTGTTCAAGTCTAGCGTTAACCGTTATCTTCCTCACCTATCTTCATAAACTGCCTCTACCTCGAGTTGCTCTCGGGCTTTAAATAAGGGAAAATAAGAAAGAAAGAAATCTGACACCTTGTGTTAATTCGTCATAATCGATTTTTCGAGTGGAACAATATTTTTATTTTTTTATTTGGTGTTCTGGTTCAGAAACTGGTTTACGAAAAATTCTTATTTTTGATTAGAGGAAATGGTAGAGCCCATCGGACATTATGAAGAAAAAATTACATTGGAGGAAAATCGGAAAGGCATGAAACTAACAAACCACAAATTCCCAAAGAATATTTTCGCGCAATATCAGCTTATATAAAGTGTATTTTTGATGTTGAAAATATTGTTCGAAATCTGAAAATCTAAAGTCATGGAACATCTGTTTTCAGACTTCGAAGTCGAATGGATTGGAATTTTTAATTCTAACGGATTTGATTTGGAATCAATTTTAGAGACGAGATTTGGTTGAGATTGAAACTGAAACAATCCTTTCGTAAAAATATATAGGGGGGAAAAAAAAAGATTAAGTCTGTTCAGTTATAATCATGACTGAAACTTTAAATAAATTGTACAATTATTTTAAAATCAGTTTTTAAATCCCCTACTTCAATTAATTTTAATCTTGAAACCCAGAACAGAACTCAGAATAAAGGAAAACTTTAAATACAAACATTCTACACAAACAAAAAGGGCAATTTAATTAACTAAAATATTATTCGCTGATATTCAGGTTTGTATGTTTGCGGTGATGCGTCATTGATGGAAGAACGCTTTGTTCAGTTTAGGGCTTAGACTTTCCAACAGACAGTGGAAAGAATTTGGCAATTGTCTACCCATTGCCCAGCTTTTACAGTTTCTGAGAGGGAGAGGGGCTTAAAATGCACTTTCTCCAAGACTTCATTAGATACTCATTTTGATTGGTTGAAATTTTTTTTTATTCTGATCGGCATTGACTCCCTAAATTTTGGAAAGCTTTTAAACTAACAAGAAAAGTGTCATTTTCATTTCGTTTTTAGAAAAAATAAAACTATTTTAAGAGTACTTAGCATGATCACGTGACGAAGGAATAATGGTTTCGACAACATCGAAGTGGTGAAGTGCAATATCATTTCATTAAATTTAATATTTAGAATTCTGACCCCTGATCCAGAAAAGAAAAAAAAACAGTAACGTGGAAAGTTCTTGAAAACAAAGCTTCCGGAAAAAAAAAACCATGTTCGGCCTGTATTTACATAAAAAAAAAACCTCGTTATGACATTTAGTCAATATCTGACGACATTTTGTGCTATTTTAGTTGTAGAGTAATTACGTTAAATATTCAAGAAATGTTTGCAACAATACTTTTGAAAGATTTTTAAATTATGATGGTTAAATTTAAGAATATAATAAAAGACACCATATTTAAATAAAAAAATACTTTATAATATTTATCCCCTTTTCGTCTAAAAAGGTAAAGAAATTTAAAAAAATAATTTTATTTTGTTACACCACTCTGGTTATGTCCTACTGAAAAAAACTCAATAAAAGTGAGAGATTAGTTTGACATTGTCTTTCATTTTAAACAAATCGAAAATCTACAATAGAAAATGAAAATCTTTTTCTTTTGATAAATTGTCTGAGTCTTAATGCTAAGTAGCAAAACTTATTGCAGAATTTAAAGTAAGTGTAAATTCATAAAATATTTTAATTCTATGAATATTAGAACAACGAATACAATTAAAATATTATATAAACCTAGTTAATACCTATTTCTAAATAATGGTTTTTTTTCCTGGTGTTAGAATAAAATGTAACGATATTTTAAGAGGGACACACACTGATTTGCAAACCAGATATAATTAAGTGACATAGAGATACGCACGCAAATTCACACACACATTGGAGGACAGAAACTCCGCCACTAAGCTTACACTTTTTTAGATTGAAGAAAAATATACGGAAAAACAAACAAAAATCCTAATATGCAATTATGCTGTTTTAATGTTAATATAATGTCAACGTCGGACGTTTCAGTCTAGTAGACCATCTTCAGGACATATTCATAAAACATAATTAACATTAGACTATATTTAATTCAACATTAAAAGACGATGGACATAAGAGTAAGACTAATCAAAACAGATAACATAAATTTTTCAAGATCAGCGTCCGTTTCAATATGATCACGTCGGCGTCATGTGGGCGATGTTGTGAAAACGTATTTCTAAAATAGAGTATTTTGAATGAAAAATGAAAAGAATTTTATTTTGATCTAAAATTTATTTGTACGTTTGTCGAGCATTAATCTTGCTAGAAAAGGGGGAAATATTAAAGAAGCCGGGTCTGGTATTCACCGTGCGTGAGATAGATATTATGACTGCCTCATAAATCCGCCTAAGATTTTTATGAATATATTTTAAAATCTTCATAGAATCAAAATCGAAATTATGATCAGATTTAGTTGTGTGTACAACTAAAGCATTGTTTAAATTTCCGAGGCGAATATCTCGTTTATGTTCGAAAACATGAGATTTTACGGACCTACATGTTTCACCCACATATTTTAAGTCACAGTTGTTGCATGAGATTTGGTAGATGCAAGCATCGGATGTAATATGTTGTTTGTGGTGTTATTTAATAAACTACGGATAGTTCTAGTAGGTAATATAGTAGCTTTAATTTTTAGCGCATTTAAATTATTGGAGATACGTTCGGTTATTTGGTAGAAAGATTGTAAAAGTGTATATGGGAATTGTTTTAGGTTTGAATCAGATCAAAAGAAAAAAAATACTGACTACATCTCAGACTATTTCAGTATTGACTAAAGAAAAAAATCGAAAAAGAAAATATTTTCAAAATGTCTCCTGTAAATGAAAGTAAGCCTAGACCAACATTTCTTAATCTTTTTAAGAAGCAAATGAAAATATCACAGCACATTTAGCAAAATTTTTAAAGGGCATACATTTAAATGTTATGAAATAAAACCATAGATTAAAAAAAAAAACAAAAAACGCACACACAGATATGAATTTACTTTATTTCAATGTTTCTATTCAACTATTTGCGCGGCTTATTTAGTGTGAAACTTCTTCCTGGTGTTTTTTTTTTTTTGTTGCGATTTCTTCAATGTTTGGTCGAATGTGAGATGAGCAAACCTTTATTTTTTCTTCGGTTGAGGCGCCTTTTTAGCTAAGTTGAGATAAAAAAAAAAAGTTAATACTTATTCATTTGCATTACTCGGATGGTTATCCTCATCTTCAGGTGATTGGAATTTCGATCGAACCCTTTATTTCGTCCACCGGGGTAGATTGTTCTAGTTCCAAGGAACGATTCCAGATGTCTCAATTATTTCTCAAAACCCCCAACGAAACTTCACCACTGCTGTGGGATAGTATTGAATGCCTAGTCACTGGATCAAAACGTCTTTATCCACTGGGCCATCCTTATTCATTTTTCAAATTTAACCCGGAATTAAGAGAAACCCGGATATAAGACAGATTTTCTCTGGTCCCAAAGTTTTCCCATAAACCTAAAACAAAATAAAAAACCCGATATAAGAGACTTCTTCTCCGGTCCCGACAACTCTCTTATATCCGGGTTACATTGTACTAACGTTGGGTCCTCCACGTGTATGCTTGGCAATTTTGCAAAAGGAGCATGTGTTCCGTGGCATGGCGGTTTAGCATGCCTGGCCCAGACAAATCAGACTGATGACGACCCTTCAAATTTCACAACTTTAATTTTTTTAGTTTAGAAGCGGCAGAAGGAGTATCATTGCTCCTTTAAAAAATAAAATAAAATAAAATATATGGAGCGGGTCTTCAATCCATCCTCCACTGTTTTGCCAAAAAGCAGCATGTTGATTGCGTTCCTGCCGAGAGAGCTTCTTTAAGCTCTGATTGTAGGTTTCTCTCCTGAAGTGTTCTGACGTATTCTCACCATCTTTGATTTAATACAGCCCTTTGATTCTTTTCTGTTGTACATACTTTATCTGCGTTACTCCTCCTTCCTATTTCAGTGCACTTTTCATTTATTCCCCTATAGCCTGCCGATAATCGTTTCTAATTTCGGCGTTTAGTATTCAGTACTCTTGTCGCTTTTATATCATATAGAGAAAATCATATGCCATTCACTTTTTTTTCGAGTCTCTTTTTCCTTGCAATGATTTTATTTGTCGACGTCACTATTGCTTCTCTGAACATGTTCTGTTTTGAATTTGTCATCTCCATGTTCTGTTTGCTTTAAACTCTTGCGTTTTAGGCATTGCTGTGGTCTTTAGTTTCCGTAATGTCCCTGACCTGTTCCCAGAATTCTTTTTTTTTCTCCATAACGTCAAGCTTACCAACCTCCCTAGTTTATTTTTGTCCCCCTCCTTTTTTTTTTATCTTGACTGGATTCCGTCATTTATTTTTGGCTTCCCGCGCCACTAGCGAGTGGGCAGCTGGATTCTGCTTATCGGCAGAATACAGTGGCCACTCTTATTTTCTGTAGATGAACCGGTCCTAAAATATCTTTAGGATTTATATATTTTAGTTTGAGTGTTTTGTACTTTATTTTCTTTAGTGCATTTATCCTGCTCCTCCTCCACTCATGTAATAGATTTTTATAAATTTTTGTTAAAAATAAAAAAACCGACCTGGGTAAGACGATAAATCCGGTAGCAAGGCCTTTGATCAAGTTTTGAGGAGCGTGGAACCACCTCTTAATTGTTGGTGTTCCCAGGTCCACCCGACCCGGGGTGGTAGCACCTGTTAGGGTCCCAGCTATGGGCAAATAGTTAACTCCCAAACTGGGGTCAAAACATCCTAAAGTGTAAAAATAGGTTTTAATACCAACAATACATTTTTGAAGAAGAAATATTACAGTGTAACCCGGATATAAGAGACCCAGATATAAGAGAAACCCGGATATAAGAGAGATTTTCTCTGGTCCTAAATTAGATCCTGTGTTAACTAAACAAAATAGACCAAACCTGGATATAAGAGAAACCCGGATATAAGAGACTTCTTCTCCGGTCCCGACAACTTTCTTATATCCGGGTTACACTGTACTAAAATATACATTTTGTGGAACGAATATTACCAGAAATAACAATCCTGTCATCATTAAATAAACCATTGAGGTTGATATGCCGTAAAACAAAACAAAACAAGAAAAAAAAAAAACTGGAAAGCCGAAAGAGACAATTTGTATATTACTAAATTTTATGTCATTGTTGTTTCAGTAGGTTCCTTGTGAATATGGGGTATTGTGGTTTATGTAGGAATGACTGGTGAAGGATGACTTCTTGTCTTGTAAATTGTAATGCATAGATGAGTCGTGAATCAGATTAGCTTGGTATAGGATAGTTAATGATGACCAACCTCACCCCACTTCCCCTTTTGGTCTTGTGACGCAATTATTGCATTTTACAATTAATAAATCATTAATAGGATCTCTGTCTTATGGTATATGTTGGATTGAATGGTAATGGAGGAGTTCTTTTGATTGAGCCATTGTGAAAATAAATGGGTCGTGAATCAGGTTAGTTAGTGACGACTAGCCCTTCCCTTGGCCCTGTGCCACCATTGTATTTTTTTAATACATTAAATTATTCTGAGGTAGCACACGACAGGAAGATCGTCATTCCCGAAGTTGGTTATGTTTTACGCTCCAAGTCTTATTGATTTGTTTGTTGCTAACAGTCAATTCATGACGGTCTGGTGACACCTATAGCGTCGCTTCTCTCTATCCTTACAGGTTGAGTGCTCGTTACTAAGGAACTTGACCACCCCTACTTTACGCGGCTATTTTTATATTAATCGCCGTTTGAAGGTTAATATTTATTCTGAATCATACAGAATTGTGGCACAAGGCCGGAAATCGCCGTATTAAGATCATATGAAACACTTGTACCACATGTCTATCTTTATAGGACGAGGAGTTATCCCCTTGCAATTTACCCCCACCTTTACTAAACGCCGTTTTCTAATACTTATTGTTATGAATATCCGAAGGATACATAGTGGGGTAGTTGTCTTCTCCACGGTGCTTTTATTCAGACCCTAACTCTACTTAGCTAGTAGTTGATTTAACAAAGGGCGGAAGAACTCTCGAGAAGTCTTATTTTGCGTCCAACAGGGTTGCAAATAACTTTCCTCTCACCAGACGAAGGGGGATTAGGAGTACCTGTTTAGGTGTCGTCCATCCGATAAAGCTTCTTTTGAAAGAAAAAAACCGCCTTACCTTGACACGAGCGAATAGTGAGCTACAAAGAGACGAAAGTTAAGGCGGTCTAGACAAGTGGAAGGAGAAGTCATACAAAGAAAAAGAAATAAAAAGCAAAAAATAATTGTTACTGTCCACCGTCCAAGACGATACAGACTAGCCGGAACATGACCTCTCCGTTATCCGCCGAGAGTGCATTCAGGAACAATTGCTGGACATGACTACAAAATCCCGATATTATGAAGCTGTTGAGTAGAGCAGTCCTTTTTAAGGGCTACCAGAATTCAGGTTACTTACTATCAGTCGGGATGCAACAACTAAAAATGCCATCCGGTGTCCTCAAGATGGAAAGTACTCAGATCACCAAAAAATTAATATCCTTAAAAATGGTAGAAAAGAAATCCGGAAACCACGTTCTGAAGGAAAAAAAAATCTAGTGCTGCTCAGTGGCATAGCTAGAGCGTATGCTGCCCTGGGCAGCCCTTGATTTTGCCGTCTCCCCACAAAAAAAAAAAAATAAATAAATACATATTGCACAGTGGCTCACTCAAGTTAAATAAACTAGTTTGTGTACCATTATTATATCGCGCACATACTCAAATATAGCATACTTTAAACGCACATAGTTAAACTTTATCAGTAACAATTAAAGAGCAAAAACGATATATAGGGAAAAATGTGTAAAAGAAAAAAAGACATCTTTATTTTTAAAATGAAAATTACATCTTTCTACAAACTAATTTCTCTGTTTTTTTTGTTGATAAATTCTTCAATGACATCGTCAAAAACTATTTCATCTGTCAATTGTTGCTCTCTAGACACTAGATAAACCAATATATATGCCATAGTTTAGTACTAACCCGCCATTAAAATCACGTTTTATTTCAATACAGGCTTATCGCCTACAGCAGACGTAGCACTACCACTGCACCATTGGTACTGCTTTTGGTGGTAGGCGAGTCTATCCTACTCCTCTTAACCCATTCACAGTACAGGAGGTTTGGTGCTTTTAAAAAGTACTGCCTCGAACACGTCAAAGATATCATCCAGGCGAAAGTAGAATTAATAAAACATCTCTAAGGGTAAGCCAAGAGTGTAATTGGATCTGTTAATTCACCCCAAAATAATAAAAAAAAAAAATATTTACTAAAATTCACACTGAATTCTCCCAGAGCGAGATCCTTCCATTGCGATAGCCTTAAATATCGGCGACTCTGTTGCGTTATTTCTAAGTGTGGGGTTTACATTCGCGCTCACACAGAAAAACAAGCTAAAAACAGATTTTTTTTTTTAAATACCTCGAATATCATTCGCACTTACGAAATGGCAATAACTGATTTTTGGTAATTATTCACTATGAGGGCTGAACTTGTTGCGAGGCAAATTAAACAAATTTTGATTTAGAATTTCAAAAGTGCCAAAATTTACATTATTTGGGTCCGAATTAAGAGAAAAGATCTATAATTTTAAAGTATTTCCCAGTGATTAAGCGAGTGTTCAAGGTAAAGTGAATAATTAGTAGAGTAAGTTTTTTCAACACCTAAACAGATTTTTTTTTTAAATCGGGCTGGGGGCAGAATTATTAAAAAATTCCCTCGTAGTTATGATTGACAAAGTTTCAAGCCCTTCCTACAAACTGAATTTATTTCAGTTTGAAAGTTAACATACATACCTTTTGACGAGTCAGAAAATAGAGAGAAAAAATTCCTCCCGGTGACTATACTATTTAATCACAACATTCCTCCTTGGTATGCTAACCATACCAGAGAGCTTCTTTAACAGCCAAAATTTATAGCATTTTATATTTAACCTCCCTTAAATTCGATCTAAGAAATGATGGGGAGGTGGCGTTCATAGTAACTGAATACGAGGTTATTAACAATTCACTCAGAGTTAACAGGTACAAAAAAGAAGCGATGTCTAACTTTAAAATGCATTTTCAAAATTTGGCAGCTTTAGCTTTAATTTCAAGCTAATAGACTAAATTTAATATGCTTAGGTGTATTTCAAATCGAATTTAAATTTATTGGACTCTTTTCTACTTAAGTAAAATTCCAATATTAGTTTATAGTGGAAGATCTGTAAAAAAAAAAAGTCTTTAAAAAAAAAATCTTTTCAAAAATAAAATTTTCAGAAATGTTCTGGAAAATTTGCAGATTTCAAGTAATCCGAATCTAAACGTTAATTTAGATAGAAAATCTCAGAATTAAAAACCAAACGAAACAAATCATGGAGGGTTTCTTATTTAACGTTTAGCGAGTCAGATGTTTGGGAAATTTAAGGGGAAGAGAAATGAAAAATTACTTCAATACAAGGTAAACCCCTTTTAACTATCCAGTAATCTTAAAATTGCTTAAAATATTTTAAGCAATCTAACATATTATTGGATGTAAGGTACTTTGTCTTTATAGCCTTACTTACAAACACGCTTGTTAAGAAAATTGCCAATATTTTAAAAGTGTCGTTTATTGTCTACCTGCGCGAAGGTCCGTATTTACGATTAATCGACACGTTTATCTCTATCTATAAAAGGCAGGATGTGTGTGTAACTAATGCACGGCCGCAATTTTCGACGGATTTGCACCAAAATTTACATACACATGCTCCATGTTAGTGGGAAGGCCAAGACTGACTTTGCATTTCCCAACTCCCATCGATAGTGGAAATAATCGATTTTTTCATGCTTCTACGGCAGTTTTTATGTAGTTTGCGATCATTTACTACTGGCCAGAGTGAGAGCCAATAGCTGGCTGCCACGAATAGGCAGGAAGATTCTATTGGCCAGCGTGGGAGCCAACAGCTAACTGAAACGAATGTTAACTACCATGCTAGCATGCAAAAAAAATCGATTGTTGCATTCGTCACAAGTGGGAAAAATTTAAATCTCCATGGCACTTTACTCCAATTGGCTCATTCGCTTGCTTAAACTCAACGTTGATTCTGATTCTGCTGAACTGGGTTGGGTGTGAAAAAGTATTTGTTGTTAACATTCTTTTTTCATTCGGTTTTTCCAGTTACGAGTCCCTTTTTTAAAGCTGATCGTTTTGTGTTCATTTTGTTTAGTTCTTTTTTTCGTAACAGATTTAATGTTTAGTATAGAGCTTAGAAAAAATTCGCAGTGTGAGATAGGCAAGAAGTAAGGGATGTAGAAACATCAGCGCGGCAAAGGGCACTCCTTTAAAGGCAAAGAAAGGCAAAACTATTTTAAGTGATAGCGATTGCTGTATGAGTCGTACGATTTTTGAATCAAGCACGGGCAACGCCGGGCCATGCTGCTAGTATACACACAAATTTAAAGTTTCGTAAAATACTGGGGTCGTTGAATCGTCATGATTATTAAATGGAGTTACAAATCAGGCAAGTTCTGGTAGAAATACATTATTCGAAGAAATCTTAAGAAATTTTCTGCAATATATTTATCCTTAAAAACAATCTTTTCTAATTAAAAGAATGTTTTCTTTATTTTTTACATTACCATTCACATTTTGTACCACTTGATGATCCTGTTTGACCCAAGATCGATTTTAATTACCCCGTGAACTTGTCCTGATAACAAATAAGTACTCAATTTCATATTAAAGAGATTTGTTTTAAAAATAACTTACATTTAATTACTGAAGTATTTGTTATTCTTGTCTAGGCTTTTAATATTTTCAGGTTAGAAAAATACACTGAATATTTTAAGAAATTGTCATTTTCAGTGAGATTTTGAAATTCATTCCGTTGCTGTTAGTAAATGTTATTGAATAAATGTTTTAATTGAAAAATGTAAAGTTGAATGGCATTTTCTAGTGTGAACATTTTAAAAACAGTTTAATTTAGCGTCTATTCGATTCTTTTTCTGTATGTTCTGAAATATTGAATACTCCTAATTCAGTAACTTGATAAAATTTCTTTAATATCACCTTTGGTACAATTAAATATTTTATGGTATCAGACAGGTGAGAAAATAACCCAAAACAAAAATGGATTTGGCTAGAATCATAAATTCAAGTTTCATAAAAGCGAATAAAAGTTAAAAATTCTAAACTTTTTAAACAATTAATTTTTTAAATACCAGTTTCTTAATTGCACTGGTGTTCTGTATTAATTTTTTTTTAAACTTTTATTTTTTAAGAAGGGTTACATTAGGACATTAGAATTGTGTCCCATAAAATTACATTACCGTGCATAAATGAAGCGAATTTTCGGATTTTAACCTGAAAGTTTTAACCTCAAAGATAATCAAATTTACAAACCGTTTGAAACGATTAAAGTTAAAATGTTTACAATTTAGTCCGTCCCACCCGCTAAAATAAGCTTACATCGACCGATCGTAACCAAATTTTGGAGAGAAGTGAAAACAGGTAAGAGGGTATAAAGTAGATTTGGTTTTACTAGGGTGCGTAGCTTAATACAATAAATTTCATTCATTTTTCTTTGGAAAAATTAAGTTTTATTTAAAATAAAAATAATCCTATTATTTAAAAATAAACAAACAAACAATCTAATGATTAAAACAAATACTTATTTAATAACAATGCAATTGTTTTCTGCATATCTTTTTTATATATCCAGTTTCCAGTTTATCCTGCGTTGGCGAGAACTATAAACAAATGACAAGGCAAAACGCTTCAAAGGATTGGAATTTGGCCCCAGGAAGAAATATTTACACATGGCCAGTTGTATGTTGCATGCTGAAGATTAAGAAATTCTAAGAATTTATTTTTCGCTGTTAAAAAGGAAAAATTATTAAAAAAATATTGTTTACCATGAAGTCCTATTAAATGAAAGAAATTATTAAACAGCGAAGCAGGGTTTTTGTCAAAGTATCTTTCCAAATAAATCAGCTTATTTCATCGATTGGTTTGTGAAATTGAACGAAAGTTAGAGTTTATAAATCGACAACTTCAAGAATACTAAATACTGTAAGGATTTCAACAAGTGTTGGCGTGTTTCAAAAATGCATAACTACACACGTAAATAAATTCATAATACACATTAGCTTTAGGTTATAAACTTTCAGACACAACCAGGGTGTTTCTAACGCTGGTCGACGCGGATGGAGGGAATCTTACGAGTCGTACGTTATTCTCCTCAGAATATGATTGGATTCTTTGGAAATCAGCTCAGGATGAAGATCAGATTTGATAGAAAGCCTTTGATCTCGGCAGATTTCAGCGAAAGGTGGGTAAAAGTCGCGAGCATGGTTCGAGTTACTAGTCTTGTTTTTAGGAACCTATAGGATTTTTGATGAGCCCATTCCTAGTTAAGCTAGATACTTTTTGTTCACCTCGTTAATGCGAGTAATTGTTCTCTGCTTTCTCTTGATAATATTCGCAACCTCCTCAATTTCTTGTCTTCCTTTAATCTTGACTGGATCAAGAATTTGATTTTCCCACTTTGTAACGTATTTCTTCTACCTCGCCGGTAACTATTGAGCTGCTTGATTTTGCTTATCTGCAGTGTACAGTGGCGACTTATTTTTCTGTTGGATGGACGGGTCTGACCAGCATGTTTTCCGTCCTGGGTATGACGATAAACTACATCCGACAGCAAAGCTTCTTATCAGGAGGTTTTGAGGAGCATGGAACCACCTCTTGATTGCTGGTGTTCCCAGGTTCACCATAACCCGGGGTAGTAACACCTGTTAAGGTCCCAGCTATGAGGAAATAGTTCACCCTAAAGTGGGGTAAAAAAAATGTTTTAATACTAGCAATAGATTTTTGTAAAAAAATATTACCAGTAATAAATTTTTGAAGAAAAATTATTACTAGCAATATATTTTTGGCGTCCTGGGTAAATGTAAAAATAGGTTTTAATACCAGCAATAAATATTTTGAGGAAAAATTATTACCATTGTTGGAGTTGTCTTTCTATAGTATTCATATGTCAAGATCTGTATAAAATTAGGATAATCGTCAACATATAGACAGAGCATCTCACTCCTGGGCTTAGGGTTTTAACTATGGAGTTAACTTTCACGCAATAAAGCGTCATGGAAAGAATGCTTCCTTGTGGAACCCCTTCTTGGTCTTGCAGTTCCGATAGCATACTTCCTTTAGGGACATGAAACCGCCGGTCTTTCAGGAAATTCCCTATGAATTGAAACAGCCTTCCTTTTAGACCTAGTTCATGCAGATCTTTCAAGATACCAAATTTCCATATTGTATCGTACGCCTTTTCTAAATAAAAAAAAAGACTCCTGTGAGATGTTCTTTCTTAATGAAGGCTTCCTTTACAAAAGTTTCGAGTTGTATTAAATGATCCATGGTACTTTTTCCCTAAAAAGCACTTTGGTAGTCACTGGCTGTTAGATTCCAGGTACCAAATCAACCCGTTGTTTACCATTCCCGATATAGTTTTACATAGGCAGCTCGTTTGTGCTATCGACCTGTAGCTTCATCCTTTCCAGATTTTGTGAACATTTTTACGCTGGTAAGCTTCGTCAGTTCCTGCCGTTACGCCTAGAGTACAGACGTGTAGTGAGCGCTCGCTGAATTTTAGTTTTCACGAAAGATCACTGAACGCATCGACCAGAAATATTGTATCAAGATTTACCAAAAACTTGTTGATACTCAAGCTCAAAACATCTAGAAGATTCAGCAAACCTTTGGCAATGATGCCATGGGCAAAACTCGGGTCAAGGCGTGGTACAACCGCTTCAAACATGACTGCACCCCAGTGAAGAGCCGATTGAGAAGGTTCGGCGAATAATCATAGAAGGCCGTCGAGTAACGATGCAGGAATTTACTCAAAGAGTGGGAATAAGCATAGGATCTGTGCTTTCCATTTTATCCTGGAGAGTCTCGTCGAAATTCACCCGCTCATTCCGCGGACATAAACCAAGCTTTCCTTGTCAAGAACAGCTCACTGCTTTTTCAACAGGCTCTCTAATTTGGCACAGGTGACTTCTAGTTCTTTCCCTATCTGAAAACCAGGCTGAAAGAAAGCAATTTGAATTGCAAGAAAAAATGATGCGAAAAGCGACGGAGGAGTTCCATAGCATTCCACAACAGACATTCCAGAGTTATTAGCAGCAGTAGCAGGGACAGTGGGAGAAGTGTGTGAATTCCCAAGAGGAGTATTTTGAAGGTTATTAAATAAAATTAGCTATTAGGTTTGTTTCAAACCTAGCGTTAGAGCTTAGTATACTCTGCATTTAGAAGCAATCCCTTATCTAAATACTGACTGGATTCAAAGCTGCCTAACTTTATTAATCGAACAGGAAACAGTGATTTCAGCCTGATTTCACCGTAGTATATCAATCTATTTATTTATGTATCTATTTTTTAAAATCGAATTATCCCAAGAAAGGCAGTAAAGCCACTAAGATACAAGGGGTTACTGGGAGTTAGAAACAGAAACATTGCTAAGAGGCGAGAACGAAAATGAAAGAGTAACCAGGAAGACAGTAAATAGCGATTAAATTTTTACAGATTAAAGTTGGCCGGAAAGCAAGAAGCCGGACGGATGTTCCACAAGCGAGAAGTGCGACAAAGCGGGGGTGTTTGACTCCATATGACCTTGGACGCCAGTGTTGAAATGTCTCACTAACAATGAGGTATCTCTCAACTGGCTTATGATTCAGAACGCGCTATGGGTCGACAAAATGTCTTTAGCCGCGGGACTGAACGCTTCGCCAGAATGCGTCCGGTATAATGTCACGAAGGCTTTTATTGGGCACACTCTCTGTCACTGCCCGTTCATACGTCCGCTGTGAGAGCTGTTTGAAGGCTACACGGTTCGCATGCTGAACGGACAATTCATTGTTCTGGGGGGCCAGTTCTATTTGTAGCAACTTGAGTTCATTGTCGGACAGGAGAAAGCACGTTGTGCTTGCCAACCGTGACGAGAATAATGATATGGACGACGAAACGAGGATGAAATAAGTCCACGGGGCGTTGTCTTTCTCTTCTCGGCACCTGATTGCGTTCTTCAAGCACCAGATGAATGTCACCATATGGAGAAGGAAAAGTTTTCTTCCTAAAGATGACTGTTGATTGCTGTAAGTGAATGTTGTTAAGATCGAGAGGCATCTCGATGTGATTTGCATGAAGTTCTTCCGAGAAAAAACATGTCCGTCCTACCCAGTTAAGCTAGTGTTGAAATTTTTTGTCTTTTGTTTTTTCCGAAAATTGGTTAACTTATCTAGGGAGTGAATAGTCAATGACCCCCGCTCCATTTTGCGATTTTTGTTTTACTTTCCCACATTTTTTTTTTCATTCTCTCTCCTAGCCACTTTTTAAGCGACAGAAGTCATAGTTCTCTGGAGCGGTGGGGATCCTTTCGTGTTGTTTCTTGCCTATTTATTTATTTTCTATATGTCCACTTGGTGTTCTGCTAGATTTAGCTGTGTGTTTGTAAATACGGGGAATTAGTTTAGGGTCTCATAGGGAGCATGCATTTTTTTTTTGTGATTGTGGTATGGATGTAGTTTCTGTATAAATGTGGTATTGTGGTAAATGTAACTTAAACTTAAGTTATATATATATATATATATATATATATATATAAAGACATTTTTTTTTTTTTTTTTTTTTTTATTTTTTTAACGTTGTTATTATTCCAGTCCTTGCAAATGAATTAATATATAATAATAATAATAATATCTATAATAATAATGGAAATCTCCCGTAAATGTTTCGACGTTTGCTTAAATGAGGATATGCCATATATTATTGATTCAGTTAATGAAATATATATAATAATAATAATAATGTTTATTTCGACGATAGGATCTGCCAGCTTATTGATTCAATTATGAAAGTTTATGCGATAATCTTAAGTGGCATTTAACACCCGCTGGTGATTTACAAAGAAGGCCACATATGGAGCAGGTGTGAGAATTGTGAGATGAGATCACTGTTAGATTAATTGACCTTTTAGATCTTGCTCTCGCTTCTTGAAGATGATTCAGACAAGCAGATTAAAAATTGCTGAGTCCACTAAAACACGTTGATTTTAATTTAAAACACACACACACACACATATATATATATATATATATTCGCATTTCAAAAATAAATGGCATTAAATATGCAATTTAATATGTTGTTTTATATATATATATATATATATATATATATATATATATATATATATATATATATATATATATAATAACAACATATTAAAGTGCATATAACATTTAATGCTATTTTATTTTGAAATGCTTGTTTTGTAAAAAATTCCATAACTACAACAGATAAATTTAAAATTCTAAAATATCTATAACAGAGCGCGTTCGTTCGCATAAAATATTAAGTTTGTCTTTGTATTTTACCCCTGAAGCTGATTTTAGAAAAGGTCGAAAGTTAACAAAATCTACGGTGCCTTCCTTGATGAATCTCATCTTAACATCAAGAAAGTGATGAGATAACTGGAAATGATCAGTATAAAAATAAGCAGGCATAATATGTCTATATTATTCCATGAATGAAGATATACTGCCTAATTATACATACTCTCACACACATACATTTTAAATATATATATATATATATATAGATATATAATCTTCCTCACCGCTAGCACGACTCTTCTGCTTAAATACGCTGATCCAGATTAATTTTTAACGTAAATTACTATTTTTTAAAGTAATCTTTTCTTTTCTTTTTTAAGAAGAATGAATAAAAACAATTAATATCCCATTAATTGAAAAAAATTCCAAATTAAAAAAAATGAAAATCCAGAACTGAAATTTAAATTTTTATGCACATATATAAAAAAATACCGCTTATTTTAATTGGCATAAGAAAATATTTTAATTAAAAATCTGTAATTCACAATATATAGCTGTGATGGCGTTGCAATAACTAGATATATTTAAATCAAGTCAACACTCTGCACCTGAAGATTGCGTTGAGGTGAGGGATAATATTTATATTAATTCATGTATACTTAATAGCTCTGTTATATCGAACACTGTTTTATTAACACTAGCACCATATGTGCGATATATACATACATACACACACACACACACACACACACACACACACACACACACACACACATATATATATATATATATATATATATATATATATATATATAATAAATTCAAAAAGTTGAAAATCTTTTTATTGAGAATGCATTTCACCTTCGCTAGATAGGCGTCTTTATTAATATTAACAGACATTTAAAAAAAAACGGTTTAAAAAAATATTTCTATTCTGATCCGAAAACGCCTACCTAACGAAGACAAAACGAATTCTTTTTATATTTCACGCACATATGCACGCTTATTAATATTTCTATTTATAAAAAATTCTCTTTAGTAATGGTAATTGTGAAATTAACTGTTTCTATAAGTAACGCATATTGTTAATATCGGTTGAAATTTAAATGTTTTTCCTAAAAGAGTTTCACAGTAAAATACCTTGTTGAACCGTAAAGTGTGTATAAGTGTATACCACTGGAAAATCCATTAGTAGTGGCAGTTATAGGTTTTCTTTTAATTTGTTTTTTGTTTTATTCGTTCGGATTGAAAAATAACAGCGAGAACTTAAAACAAATCTCGCATCAGGAATTAATTCTTGACAGCGTGTTTCTTCAATACTAACTTTATTTGTTTATTCTTTATAGACATGGAATTAAAAAAAAATCAATGTAATTTCGTAATGTAATAACCTGACTAATTCTCGTTATAATGATCTCAAAGTTGAACACCATATGAAGAAGCAACTCAAAATTCAGTTTAATTTTGTTTTTTCTTTTCAGGTATAGAAATGCCATTTACTGACAAAGAAACGTTTTTTTTTTGTGTGTGTGTGTGATTCTCAAACAGAGCTAAACACCGTCCTATGTATGAAGATAAACTATGCCCGACAACAAGGCCACAGATCAGATGGTTTTGAGGAGTGTGGAACAACCTCTTAATTGCTGGTGTTCCCAGTTCCACCCTTGCCCGAGGTCGTAGCAGCTGTTAAGGTTTTAACTATGGCCAAATAATTAACCTCCAAACTGGGGTCAAAACATTATGAAAATGTAAAAATACGTTTTAATTTTTTGAGGAAAATTATTACCAGCATTTTTGAAAGAAAACATTACCAGCAATAAAAATCTTATCAGCATGAAGTAACCCATTGAGGTGTTGATATGCCGTAAAACAAAACAAACCAAACCACAGCTGAACAAGATTTCATTTGTGAGAGAATTCGCTAAAAAGTCATTATCAGCAAATGCAGATTTGGACATGGTAAAAAGTATGAAAGAAGAAAGTTGTCTGTGCAGGGCAAAAGTATTAAAAGACATTGGTCGATCGGATTCGGGAAACATTTTTACGAATCCCCAGGAAAACTATAAGAGCATGACAGGAAAACCAGAGTGCCGTACTGGAGGCTCTTACTAAAGACATGCTGCAGTCTGTTTGGCAGGAACTGGACGACCGACTTGATATGTGCTGTGTCACAGGCAGTCCACATAATCCTTCTTGAAAACCACATACCTTTGAATTTCTTATTCCAATTTTGATGAATAAATTTAAATTTGGTCAACAATAAGCCTGTTTATTTTAATTATTCATATATTTATATCTTAAATAATATCAATTCTTGGGAACTCTCTTTGTATATATACAAGGTGAGTTGACGTCATTTTGTATTTTTAATTTCGCGCATGCGCGTTGTTTGTTTTAGATTCTGTCGTCTGCGCAGTATCGTAGTGTCGGTTGTCTGTGAGAAAAAGAGTACCATGACGCAATTCATTCTGCCCTAAAATTTGAAATGGCATGCTGTACTTCTTGGCATTCCCGCCTGCAGTTCCAATACTAACATTTCAGAGTAGGTGTGAATTCAGTGCAGAGGACCCGGAAAGAGTTGTATTAGTCTAATAATGATTACCAAGGTCCTTGGAGTGATCACTAATGATGTCGACATTATGCTTCATTTTATCTTTGCACAGGGCCTCAGACTAAACATGGACGCCTCGATGTGGTATTGTGGTTAATGTAACTTAAGTTTATATATATATATATATATATATATATATATATATATATATATATATATATATATAGCTCAAGATGATGACTTCTGGAAGACACTATTTCTGGCAACAGGTCTCTTTAACGTCCCACACAAGCAGGAAAACCCAGTCATAGCTGTCAGACGATCACCCCTTACATCTGGTCACGTAACTCGACAGACTGCAACCCCTCCTTGATTATTTGTGGGGACTCAATTGATCGAAAAACCAACCAAACTCCTTGTAACTCCAAAGATGAACTGAACACAAGGATTATGACAGCATTCGCCAACCTAAACAAAGAGACCACCCAGAAGAGTTGCAGGAGATTCCGAAGTCGTCTGGAGGCTGTGGCGATTTTATTGAATAAATTTACTCGTCAGTATTTCAAGACATTTTTGTGTAATTTTGGTAAATATATCTGTTAAAATAAGATGTCAAAATAATTTTGCATTTTAGACAACAAATTATCCAACACATACGAGTTAACGGTTTTTTGCATCATTTAATTATTAGATAAAAAAATTTATTAACAAATAGCCCAATCATCAGATTCATATATAATTATATATATATATATATATATAATCCATATAAATTATAGTTTAAATATATATATAAGATAACCCTTTATGAAGTCGTCAAAAAACAAAAAAACAAACGTTACGAAAGTTTTTTTTTTTATATGCACAATAATAAAATAAAATAAAATAAATAAATAAATCTCCATAGACAAGCAAACTAGATTCATTTTCATTTTTGACAATTATTAACACCCTACACTCGCCTACCCAATTTAGGGCTGTTACCAAAAGAAATTTTAAAACAAGTTTCAGATATACGTTATTCCAACAAAATTTCGCTTGAAGATGGAACGGAGCCCATTTTAATTTCAACTCACGTTAATTTAAAGGATTATATTGAAGTTTTCACCATGAGACCTCTTATGTAAGCGATTTGGAATCATATTTTTAAATTTGTATATATATATATATATATATATATATATAGTCTCGTTTCATTGAAGAATATAGACATCTATGTAATTCTTTTAATTCTGATTCTTTCCAATTGTCTCATCAGATATTGAGATGAAATTCATCAAGAAAGGTGCCGTTTTTTTAATTTTTTCAAATGAATTAAGGAAAAGAACAGTGATTCATTTATCAAATGTATTTGTTTCTTTCATTGATGAACCCTAGCAGGGCGAAACGTTTAATCAAATCTATTTTCAATCAAATGTATTTTCATTGAGTTGTTTTCCATTTGCCAAATTTCTTAAAATCTTTGTTGGGATTCGAAATCCTATTATATATATATATATATATATATATATATATATAATGTATAAATTACCATTATTACATATAAAAATAATAATAATAATAATAATAATAATAATTGTAATCTTAGCATAATTCTTCTCCAGAAATGTGTTATTGTATAATTTGTTTTATATTTGATATTTTGGGGGCTTAGAAGTGGAAAAAATATATTTATACATATTTTTTTACACATGTGTATGCATATTTATGTATGTGACCTTGTCTACTTGCAGCAGGATTAATGAGTATGTGCGCATGCGTGCGTCTTAAGAAATGTTCTATTACAGACGCATGCGTATCTCAGTGAGGATGTGGACATCTGTACGCATCATATTGCGCATGTGTATTTATAATGTGTTAGTTCATGTGTTTGATAGAGAAAGCCATTGGATGTATTGATCTTTTCCTCTCATATAAGTCGAGTGGCTTTTAGTCCGTGCCATCATCCAGCCAGCCGACCAAAAATCTCATTGGCCAGCCAGCAACTAGTAGTGTCATTGCTGCTGGCTTGACGAAAGCAATGGGGGATTTAGATTTGAAGAGGCTGGAGAAAAAGAATGAATGAAAGAAAGAAACAAAATAAATAAAGATGAACAAACAGGTAGAAAAAGAGATGAACGAAAATTGACAATTAAAAAAGACAAGAAAAGAACAAACAAGTGGAAAGCAAATTCGGAATTCATTAAAAAATTGCTTTAGTGTCATTTTTTAAAAATATCTTCGCATTTATTAATTGCATTTTGAATATGAAAAGGTGATTATTTGTTAGTTCTCCATAAAGAAATTGCTATAAATCTTTTGGTATATTTCTGAAGGGAAACAAAAGAAAAAAGTAAATTTGTCGTCAGGTTGTTTTTATCTTTCGTTTTTTTTTTTTTTAAATCATTTCACCCTAAGCAAGGCAATAAAGCCACTAAAAGGAAAGAGGTTAATGAGTGTGAAAGAATCCGAAAAAGAAAAACATTAAAGAGGCCAATAAAAGAACAGAAATAATATCAAAAGATAACGATTGGCATGGCATTTAAGTTTTTTGAAGAACAAAGTTGACTGGAAAGCAAGAACCGTAAGAGTTCCAAATGTGCGAGAGAAGAAATTCTTAGCACAGAACTTACGGTTACTTATGACCATTCCAACTGAGAAATGATGAGACCTGCCTACCAATCTAGTACTGCACTTCAATTTGTAAAGTTGAGATGCCAAAGAAAAAAGCTCATCGGAGGTTGGCATGAAAATATTTATTAAAAAAGTCACAGGGGAACTACGTCATGACAATGGGAAAGTGACTGATGTCAGATGAGAACCGAAAACATCGCAGATTTTTCTTTGGATTTTATCAAGAATCTCTACAGTCATAGCAGATGTACCAGACCAGACGTGGCAGCAATATTAAGTGCATGGACAAATTGTAGACGTATGAATGTTAAAGATAAAGTCAGATGAGAAAAATTGTTTAGCATGATACAGTGAACCAACTTTCCTCACAGCAGGCCAAGCTAATTTTTATCATAAAGTTTCGGCCGTTCTGCCCTTCGGTCTGCTTCAGGTGTCTGTCCAACCGAGTAACCTTCAAGGAATTTCGAATTGAACCCTTTATTTAACATAAAGTATAGAATACACTCATTCCGCTGTCCATATCTAGAGATATACCATCTTGTATTTTATTTTAGTATTTGTCAAGTTGTCGCAGTGTGCCCAAACACCACTCCCACCTTTTCTTAAACAACCCCGGATATGCCTGCCGGTAGAGAAAGGTCACGACCCTTGTGTGCTAAAAATAGCAACGACATCCTTTCAAACTGACAGAAACACACAAAACTCAATTTTCGCCACTAAACAAAAATAAAAGACCTTTAATTTCGAACCGAAATTAATTTAAATAAACAAACACCGAACACACTTTTGACTGTAATTAATACAGCCCGAAATTAATTATATTCATTTACTTGTCTAGCGTCACCGCTTCTCTTGTATGAACCGTCATATCTAGATGCCCGAGACTTCGCAGCGGTTTTTAGCCGGCCCGGGCTGGGTTGCGACCATGGCAATGTCTAGTTTGGACCATATCAGGACCTGCTAAGACTAACTTGGACCAGAACTTGACTAAGCTTTGACCAGCTTGGACATGATATGACCTAAACATTGACTAAGCCTTGACCAGCTTGGACATGTTATGACCAATCTTTGACCAGTGACCCTATGCGGAAACGCTTGGGTTTTCCCACGAAAAACGACCTTGTGTCACGTCTTGATCCCGTGGGAGTCAAGTAATCCCGCGAAAAACGACCTTGTGTCACACCTTGACCTCGTGGGAGTCAAGTAAATACCGCCGGCCACGGAAGCAACCCGGCCTTCGGGCTAGGTTGCGACCATGGCAAAGTCTAGGTTTGGACCATATCAGGACCTGCTAAGACAAGCCAAGACCAGAACTTGACTAAGCTTTGACCAGCTTGGACATGTTATGACCAAAACATTGACTAAGCCTTGACCAGCTTGGACATGTTATGACCAATCTTTGACCAGTGACCCTATGCGGAAACGCTTGGGTTTTCCCACGAAAAAAGACCTTGTGTCACGTCTTGATCCCGTGGGAGTCAAGTAATCCCGCGAAAAACGACCTTGTGTCACACCTTGACCTCGTGGGAGTCAAGTAAATACCGCCGGCCACGGAAGCAACCCGGCCTTCGGGCTAGGTTGCGACCATGGCAAAGTCTAGTTTGGACCATATCAGGATCTGCTAAGACAAGCCAAGACCAGAACTTGACTAAGCTTTGACCAGCTTGGACATGTTATGACCAAAACATTGACTAAGCCTTGACCAGCTTGGACATGTTATGACCAATCTTTGACCAGTGAACCTATGCGGAAACGCTTGGGTTTTCCCACGAAAAACGACCTTGTGTTACGTCTTGATCCCGTGGGAGTCAAGTAATCCCACGAAAAACGACCTTGTGTCACATCTTGACGTCGTGGGAGTCAAGTAAATACCGCCGGCCAGGGAGCAGGAAGCCTTCCTGATTCGCGACTTTGACGCGCCCAGTCAAGTCGACCGAGCCCTGCAGCTGACGGGACCCAGCAGCAGTAGCAGCAGTTGTTCAAACAGTCCTTTTCAGCGCTAACTTCCGAAAGTCATTCGATCACCACTCTTCAAAGCTCCACTCACTTCACTCTTTGCTACTGCCTTCCCTCTGAGACGCCAGCTCACTCCTGCAGCTTCCAGCACTCCTGCAGCTTCCAGCAGTCTCCAGCTCACTCCTACCGCTTCCAGCTCACTCCTACCGCTTCCAGCTCACTCCTGCAGCTTCCAGCACTCCTGCAGTTTCCAGCTCACCCCAACAGCTTCCAGCTCACCCCAACAGCTTCCAGCGGCCTCCAGCTCACCCCTGTGGCGCTCTACTGACGTCCCGCTACCTATTCCAGCACCCGCTGACGATCTAATCCAGTGCCCACTGACGTCCAGCGCCCGTTAACGTCCGGACACCGTTCCCGAACAAACGACCTCTGTCGTCTTACCATCCACCGTTCGCAAATAAAGACACGATTTCCATCGTCTACAACGGACCATCTGCGTTTGTCATCCTTCTTTGCTATTGCCATCTCCTTGCCTTTGCGTCCCCTATTTTAGTTGTACGGTCGATTGGCACTCACACCTCTCGGCCCGCTGCAACAAAGTAAAACAGACAAACGTTTAAGCTTGTAAAACTTTATACAATGCAATTTTACTACTGCTTCAAAGTGGAGTTCGAACATTTCTTTTATAGTCGAATTGTTCAAGGGGGAGATAATTATGATTGCCTTCATCACAGAACTGATCAGTTTTTGTTAGTCTGTATGACAATGGATTAAAAGCACTGATTTATGAATTTGATGGCACAGTAATTTTGATTTTATTTACCTATGCTGAGTAATAAAGACTCAGTGATTGATCCGTTATTTACGGTATGTCAACCCTTTTCTAGAAAATATTTTAACATTACAAGATTTTTTAGTTATTGATTTCCTGATAAAAGTCGTATTAAATATCCCATAGTTAGGGGTGGGGAGAAGAGGTGGACATATAGATTTCCCAACAGAGTTTGTGCGTAAGTGAATATAACGAACCCGACTGGAATTCGAACTCTGCTCTTCGATTATCAATTTTCTAACCATTATCCATTGCACCACCTGCACATCCAAGCACCTGGTATTCCCAACTGGTCACCCATCTAGGTACTGACTGGTTTTGATATTGCTTATCTTCGGTGAACGGACGAGATCGAATTTTTCAATGTGATATGGCCGAAAGCCGTTACTCAGTGGAAATAGTTGGTTGGTTGTCTTTGTTTAGCGGCATATCAACACCTCTATGGGGTTCTTAATGCTAAGTTTAAATATTTTGATTGGCTTGGTCGGTTGTCTTTGTTTAGCGGTATATCAACACTTCTATGGGTTTTTTAATGCCGAAATCTAAATATTTTGATTGGTTTGGTTGGTTATCTTTGTTTAGCGGCATATCAACACCTCTATGGGTTATTTAATATTTTATTAGTCCTATGCCTTCAACAACATATAAAATGTACTGGTCATTTTGCTATAAAATGAACTGTTGATAATTCTACTATAAAATGTACTTCTTTAAAAATGTATTGTTGGTAATTTTACTATAAAAATGTATTGTTGATCATTTCTATTATATAAAAAGGTATTTTTATACTTTCATAGCGTTATTGTTTGGGGGTTCACTATTTTGCCCACAGATGGGACCCTAACAGATTCCACCACCCCGGGTCAAGGTGGACCTGGGAACAACAGCAATTAAGAGGTGAAAACTTCCAATCTCTCAATCAAAGAAACTTTACTGTCGGATGTAGTTTATCGCCATACCCTGGACTCAATGGCAATAGGTTTAGTAATCGCTTGAACATAACTGAAGCATTTTCTTGTTTTGGAACTTCCATCTGCGTAAAGACATTAGAAACCGGACACAAGATTTTAATATCTGGCAGTGTTAAACCAATTCGTAACGCTTACGTAGACGGGCGTCAATACCATTTAAACCAAGAAATTAAAAAAAAAAGTGTAGACAGTGTTGATAGCAGACGCAGAAAAGAAATTCCAAGAACCCCTAGAGAAGGTAGGCGAAAAGGAGAAAGCATCAATTGTAAGAAGACTAAATGCGTGGTTGTTAGCAAAATGAAAAGCCCAGCATGCAAATTATAAATAAGAACAATTTAGATTATCTGGGAATCATATTTACAGAGGACTGAAAGTGCAAAACACTATGAAAGCGTAAAAATAGATTTTAATACCAGCAATAAATTTTTGTAAAAAATTATTACCAGCAATGGATTTTTGAAAAAGAAAAATTTTACCAGCAATAAATAAAAAAAAAAAATTACCAGCAATACATTTTTGAAAAAAAAAAAATTACCAGCAATAGATTTTTGAAAAAAAAAATTACCAGCAATACATTTTTGAAAAAAAAAAATAATTACCAGCTATACATTTTTGAAAAAAAAAAAATTACCAGCAATACATTTTGGGGAAAAAAAAAAAATTACCAGCAATACATTTTTGAAAAAAAAAAAAAAAAAAAAAATTACCATTTCAAAAAAAATATAAACAACAATATATATTTTTTTAAAAAAAAAGTATTGCCAGCAATAAAAATCTTGTCGTCATTAAATAACCCATTGAGTATGCCGTAAAACAAACCAAACCAAATAGAAATATGTCCTTTTTTTACGTTTAAGCAGATGGATAATGCAGCTCATTATTGTGTGGGACATTCAAACATCGTAGCGATTCACGTATTCAAGTATTTTCAAATGCCTTTCAACGCATGAAATGAGATAAATGGAATATATCTGTGATATCCTGTGTGGCCTAGATTCTTTTTAATCAGCATTTCGATTTAGTCATCAAAGGTTGTATTCCCGTCAAAACGTTCTCGGCCTTCCAGGTCAACATATCCAGGCCCGAAACAAGCGAACCAATTACGACTCGTACTGTCAGCTTCCCCATAAATGTTACCTATCAGTTTTGCTATTTGTACATGGCTTTTTCCTTTCTTGATATAAAAGCGTTTATATGAGTTAAGTGGAGCATCTCTGCGATATTCCGTGCGATCTGGATTTCGATTTAGTCATCAACGAAAACCAGCGAACCATATTATATTCTATGGCACCATCTCAATAAACGGTAACTATCGTTTTTTCTATTTGTACATCGCTTTTTCCTTTCTGGATATAAAAGCGCATCAAATGATTGAAAATGCATTTTATTCTCTTATATTTTCACTTTTGAACCAAAAATCATTTAAAATCCACGCAGGAATTTCATAGATAGACACTTTAAAATGTCACCGTTTAAGAGACGTATGTCATAAATGCTAGTAGCGTGTTCTAATTTCACCTACTGAAAAAAACATTGCGAACTATGATTCCAATTAAATACATGTGAGCGAGAAAGTTATATTTCTCAAAAAATCTGTACTGTACTCCTTCCTAGTCTTTTGAACAGGAGTAGAGTTTTATTCCTTGTTTCCTGTTTAGAAGTGCGCTTCCGGTCCTTTTAAAGACCGTTCTGCTCGGTACTCCTAACGTTTGCGTATGAACTCTGAAATTTTATTCACTATTTAATTTTATTTTTTCTCTTTTCCATCAATAGGAGGAGAAAGGTTCGCCTATTGTCCGGTTCACACTCCTCTGCTTTTTGTTTTAAACAGGAGTAGAAGTTTATCCTTCTAAAAATTTACTTCAACTCAATACCCTTAACGCTTGTCCTTTCCTAAGCTAATATAACTCAACACGGTAATCCTCTACCTTGGGTGGCTCTTGAGCCTTGTATTAGATCAACATTAGTAAAAATAAATAAAAAAAGTAATTTTTGTTTCTTTTTAACCATTTTCTGTGTCGCTTCCATGTTTCTTGTGGAGTGAGTTGTTTTTTTGTTTTTTAAGCCTGTTAGCAAACGATGGACGCCACTTAAAAATAACTGACCTAATGATCATTTCGAAAGATGATACTATTCTATTATTATTTTATTTTTTTTTGGGGGGGGTAATTATTTTACTATGACAACGATTTATGAGTCCGGTAAGAATCGTACTGAAGACTTCGTTTTCGAAAGATGATTCTGGCAAAGTAAAAATGCTAATATTTTTGCGATTACAAATTCTGAGGATTTCTATCTTGAAGAAGCATGTCACTCGAGAAAAAGAAAAAAAAATGAAAAATAGGGGTCGAAAGGAGGAAATATATTTAATGACTACTTGATTGGTGCTTAGAATAGTGGCAGCTGAGCGGAATCTTCGAGTATAGGCATTCTTATCTTTCCTGGTTGCAAAATTTAACTTTATGAAAAAAATAAAGTTTCTCGCTAATGCCAAATATTCCCTTCGTTATTTTTATTGATTTCAGAAGCGATATTTACAATTTTAATAAAACCATAACACATGAAATTAACGTCCTGGGTACGACGATAAACTACATTTAGCAGCAAGGTCTCTGATCAGGAGATTTTGAAGAGCGTGGAGCTACCTCTTAATTTCTGGTGTCCCCAGGTTCACCCTGACTCGGGTGGTAGCAACTGTCAGGGTCCCAGCTATGGGCAAATAGCTAACCCCCAAACTGGGGTCAAAACACTATGAAAGTGTAAAAATAGGTTTTAATACCAGCAATGCATTTTTGTAAAAAAAATATTACCAGCAATGAATTTTAAAAGAAAAAATTATTACCAGCAATTCATTATTACCAGAAATAAATGTTTGGAAAAATATTACCAGCAATAAAAATCTTGACGGCATGAAATAACCCATTGAGGTTGGTATACCGTAAGCTAAACCAAACCAAACCAAACACATCAAATTGGATTTAATTTTTTTCTCGAGAATTTACGACAAAAATGTTAAACACACACACACACACACACACACACATATATATATATATAACCATAGTTCCGTCTTTCAACACTCGACCACGTGATCTGCTAATTTTTGCTACAACTTGCAACACGCGAGACGTCTTCTCCGTCCTCAACTCTCTTCAGAAATGTTTACAATCTCACTCCCATAAGACACACACTATTAACAATAAACCTGCCTAATATACTTTTACATCGATTAAAATTTAGATTTAAGATTATTTTCTTAAAAGTTTTGCACATCGAGGAATCAAACAGAGATCTGTTTTTTTTTTCCAATAATACGATTTCCACTGGAAAATACGCCATCTACAAAAACCTCTGTCAGTGAGTAATTCCCATTTCTCTGTTTCTTCTTCGTACCATTGATGAAGGGCACCGGTGTGTCTGAAAATTCCAAAGATAAAACCTTTCTCTCCATGCTTCATTTTTCTGTAATATGATCAATATGTAATAAATGTTTATCGTACTGATTATATTGGTACCTTTTCGTGTTTATATATATATATATATATATATATATATATATATATATATATATATATGTGTGTGGGACTGGTCATGTCTTGAGAAGATCTGATGAGAGGATACCCAAGATCCTAATGTACAGATAGTTAGATCAGGGCTGCAGTAATGTAGGACGCCCATGGATTAGATGCAAAGACAAGCTGAAGAGCAACTTGTCAGCAATCAATATACCACATAACAACCTTGAGCGCTTAGCCTTGGAGCGGGTAGACTGGAGATCAACGTGTTTTGGTGGAATCAGCAGTTTCTGATCTGCTAGTCTGAATCGTCTTCAAGAAGTGAGAGCAAGATCTAAAATCTAACAGTGTCATCCCAAATCTAACCCTTGTTCCATATGCCCTCCTTTGCATCCCAGGTCTTAATCCTTATCCCTTGAATTTGATTAAGGTGTCAGTAGAGTCCATATATATATATATATATATATATATATATATATATATATATATATATATATATGTGTGTGTGTGTGTGTGTGTGTGTGTGTGTGTGTGTGTAAGCAAAAATGGATATAGATCCGACAGTACAGGTTTTATGTTAATATAATGTCAACGTCGGACGTTTCCAATAGACCATCTAAGACATATTCATAAAACATAATTAACATTAGAAATTCAACAGGAAAAAGACGATGAATGAATTGAAATTATAAGATCAGCGTCCCGTTTAAATAGGATCACGTCGTCGTCACAACATCGCACATCGTCCGATGTTGACATTATATTCACATTAAAACAGATAATTGCATATATTGTTTTTTTTTATATTTTATATATATATATATATATATATATATGAGACGACAGAACATAAATACTGATTTGTGCACGACGGCCATTTGTGTGTCAACACTTTTTTCAAAGATAACCGTCGGCACAAATTTGATAAACACGGATATAGATCTATTAAATGATGAGGTGAACTTTGGAACATCATTAAAACAATTTAATAATAAATAATTAACGGTTAAAATACGTGATAATGAAATTCAAAAAAAGGGAAAATTTTCCTACCCTCTAAACAAACATATGCAATCCGGTTGATAACTTCATATGCTGAAAAACTTTTAATTGTTAATTATAATTTTATATTGGAAGAAAGACTCAGATTTCCCGATTTTATATTGGTCGGAACATGTTGACACATACAGCTCTCGAACCTCAGACTAGTCCGTCCAATGTATTCAGTTTCATATTCTGTTTGTAAGGATTTGCTTCTTCCTACCTAGACACAGCAGTTTCAAATAAATAAGATAGAATGTATATCAAGTAATGAATTTTTATTTATCCGACAATTTTTATTACTTTAAATGTAATTCTTAGTGGATACCCATATTTGAGTAGACGTTCCGTTTATTTATCAAACAGTATATTTGTTTATTTTCATCTCCCGGTTTGAATATTTGAGAAATCTTATTAAAGAAAAAATCGCACTCTCCGGCAGGATTCGAACCTGTGTTCCTCTGGAACAACCTCTTTATTCATATGATCTTGCTTCTTGTGACTTTTTCTCTTCCCCAGACTTAAGGGAATCATCAAAAGGACCAGTTTTAAGGCATGGAGGCCATCAAGAGAGCCGTAACGACGGAGATGAGGGACACCAAGGAAGACTCCTTCCAACAACGTATAGGAGCATGGCAGAGAAGAATGGAAAAGTATTTTAGACTCGAGGGGGGGATTGCTTTGAAAGGGGAAACATGTAGTTTCTTGTTTGGAATTGAAATAAATTGTTTGTGACACCAGTCCCGTTACTTTTCAGACAGACCTCGTACATTTAGATGATCATATTTTTTTCTCTCTTCCACCAATAAGAGTAGATAGTTTCGCCTATCGTCCGGTTCACACTCCTCTCCGGTCTTTTAAACAGGAGTAGAAGTTTATCCTTCTAAAATCTACTTCAGCTCTGTACTCCTAACGGTTGTCCTTTCCTACGCTAATATTACTCCACACAGTAACTCTCTACCTTGGGTGGCTCTTGAGCCTTGTATTGCATAACACTAATCTTATTTAACAACTTCTAGACTGACCATTGTTGTAAAGGGTCATTTAATAACCTTTATCATATCTCATTACGCATTTCTATTTTGACTGTAAACCTCTACCTTGAGCGGCTCTCGAGAATTGCAATAGCTGAAATGTATTATTCATAAAAGGTAGATATATATGGTGGTCCGAAAGTCTTGTTACCGCTTACCACTCTTCCAAACTGTAGGAGCTCGTCAGCCATCTGAAATAGAAAATTATATTATGTAGGGGTGACAAGACTTTCGGAACACTCTGTTGCTTAGCGCCCCCCCCCGCTAACTGCATATTCCAGTGATAGCTACATGAACCTTTTGTTTCCTTGAGCAATTGTTATCCACTGTCGGTCTGCTAAGCCAGTCATAGCTTCACCAGTGCCACGCTGGCCAGCATTACCTGTTTCTACCTTCCACGACGAGAAATCAAGACCAGATGTCAGAAAGCGAACGCTGTCAATTACCAACTTGCTCCTCTTCTAAAACATACCAACATTCTCATGAGCATCGAGGCGAATCTCATCCTCCCAACACTGACATACCAGTGCCAGACATGGCCCCTAACAAAAATCCTTGAGAGGAAACTGACCACTTGTGAGATGAAATGCCTGAGGAAACCATTGAAGAAGACCAGCGAGGCAAGATCAGGAATGAGGCAATAAGAGATATGGTAGGAGCAATACCAATCATACAACACATCGAACGACAGAGGATCAAGTGGTTCGGACACCTCACTCGTATGCCTGTCAACCATCCAGCCCTGTGAGTATACACCATCAGGTATTCTGGTTGGAGAGGGAGAGGTAGAGCAAGAAGACGCTGGAGTGACTCAGTGGCAAACACTGTCAGAGTCCATATCTCTCCTTCAGGCCACTCGCCTTGCCGCTGACAGACGACTGTGTCTCCCTACGACGCCTAACAGCACAAGCGGAAGGAAAAACTGAAACTAAACTAGCTATTATTTTTGCTACCAGAGAAAAAAATATTCCTCTCACAATATTACTTCTATTATAAACAATAAAAATTCTTTTTGTTCTAGAAAATTTTAGCTATTTAGTGCTGGGAAGAAATGTTCTAATTTCTTATCCAAAGTTCTACCACAAAAGAGATTCTTCGAAGATTTAAAGAATGTTCTCTTTGAGTCAAGTCACTGGATTTCTTCAATCAACGTTTTTATCCATTGGATAATGTTCCTTTGGCGACATCAGTTAATGAATCTGGGAGACTTATAAACGTAATGTCTCGGTAACCATTTTTTACCAGTGGAACTAGAGCAATCTCTTCTTTAAGCTTTTAAACTCTGTAACACCTTGCGTCTTAGTAGATTTATTATTCTTGCTTGTGATGAAATGATAAAACAATTCAGTGATAATGGTGATAATTTAGAAATTCTTGACAAAACTGAAAGAAGAATCTGCAAGGATATTGATCCTAACCTGGCATCTCGGCTTCAGTTACTTTCCTACCGCCGTAACGTAGGTAACGGTACATCGTCGATATCGGAGATTTTACAAATATAAGGAAGATTCTTTTTTGAAAAGGATTTCTTTAACACCATCAGTTCTTGTATTAACGATTTCTTGCGTCAATAACACTTGAACGTTCATACTGGTACATATTTTGGGAAATAGATCCATATAGCAAGGATGCGTGGTTAGGACAAAGTTTAATGGTTTGTGAAGTGAAATCTCTTCGCCAGATTCAAATTCTAACTGAGACTGTTCACTCCTTATGAATGTCCTGAAGAAAGACTTGAATTCATATTTTCACCTCCAACCACCCATTATAAGTAAAATAAAAGTGTAGACTATGCATTCTAGACTTGGTTGCAAACTAATCTAGAATGATAACTCTGAATTAAAAAATGAAGGAAATTGAAATCGACCGATATTGCATTTAAATTTTTGAAGATCAAAGGTGGCCGGGAAGCATGGAGCCGGAAGGGAGTTCCACATGTGAAGAGTGCGAGAGAAGAAACTGTTAGCATAGAACTTACGGTTACATCTAGCTAACTCAACTGTAGATTGATGATAACTTGTTGCTAATCTAGTACTGTGCTTAAATTCATAAAGTCTAGGTACCATAGTGAAGAGCTCATCTGAACAATTACAATGAACTTATTCATAGAAAAGGAACAGGGAAGATACGTTACGGCGGTGGGAATTGATTGAAGCCGAGACGCCAGGTAAGGACCAATATTGCTGATTCTTCTTTGGATTTTATCAAGGATCTCAAAGTAAATCGCAGGGGCACCAGACCATGTGTAGCAGCAATATCCCAAGTATGGATGAATGGTAGACTTATAAATATATAAGATAGATTCTAGAGTGAAAAATTGTCTAGCACGTGTGAACCAAATTTATTTTCAACTGTTCTAGCATTGGATTCAATATAGTTTTTTTTTCATTTAATGTCAGCCGAGAATGTTAGCTTGAGAAGGCGCAACGAGCTTCTCTTGAGAAAGGGTTTCTGGAAGATCAAAAGGGTTTCTCAGATCATTAATAGTTATCGTTTTGTGGAGAGAAATTCTAAACCTGTTTAAAGACAAAAGATAAGAATTTCATATTTGTAAAAGTGTTTAGATTTTACAACTACAAGTCGTGTTCGTTCATTTTGTTTTGTTTTTTTTCAATTCTAAGGTGTCCAGAACGCCATGGCGCAAGAGTGACCGCTCGCCCAGCAACCACCTATATTGACCAGATATGTTATGACACACGCACTGTAAATTCTCGATTGGGATCATGGCAGACGAACATAGCGACCAGAATTCTCCTCAAACCAATTCTGGGGAGCCTGGACCTGATGGAATAATTCGACATTGAGTACGTGGAATCTCTAAATAGGTGAAAAGGGTTCTGAAACAGTGCCACGTAACCGTCGTCGTTGAAAAATGTGTTTAACTACACCACATCCCACACTCAACATGGAAGCAACATCAAACTGCAGGTTGCCTTGTCCACTGGTGGAATCTATGACTTTATGGCGTCTATGGTAAAGAATGCTGAAATGAACAATGTATGGTGCCTTATTGAATATGGATGTTTCGCTTATCTGTTATTGCAGATATTTCTAGCAAGTCGTTTCTCGTCACGATAATTAAGGACCCATGACCGGCTACTGAGCTGTCCATCGCGGGAAGTAATGCCTTTCATCAGATATTCCCACTACACACTTGACACCGTAGATTCCTATCAGGGAACCACTCCTTGATTGACCGTACTCACCACGCTTGACCAATTGCGGGTGGGTAATGGTATTTAACCCATAGATTTTAAATTTGGAGTTGTCCTTCTTTTTAACCCGATTGCCACCCAAGGCTTCATGACACATTCTGTCTTGCTGGCGGAGAAGAAATGAATCCATTCCTTTCCCAAGTAAAATGTAACGAACTCGATTGGAATTTGAACTCCGCTCTCCGATTCCTGTCGATTACTCCAACGGGCCTCCTTAAATCTAGAGATGTCAAATGTCGACATAATTTCAGAAATGAAGTCTCCTATGCTTCTTCAATCCACTATCATACACCATTTGAATCCCGATAATTCACGTCACTTTACGACGAACAGTCTAGCCGGTGTACATATTAACGCACCAGATGTCACAACAGGACTGAGTACAATGATGTCACCTATAACTGCCTTCATGTACTGACCTATGATTTTGGCACGTCATTGTAAGTAAGACATTTATGCCATGATTAGAAATCAACGTTCTTATTTCTTATGAATATAAATGTGTGGACAAAATGAATTATTTCACCACTTAATGTTGAACCTCTCAGCTGCTATTTTGCACCTATAATGATCGAACTGAATTGTGTTGATGAAGAAAGCGTCTTTACGAAGGTGAAAATTATGTAAATAGAATTGTGCGAACAGGCTCCAAAGTTATGCCGAATCGTTTGCACACGATGCATTTCACAATTACATAGAGCGCGCGCATGCCTTGTAATTTCAAATATATCCGCTAATCAGAGTGACGGTAAAGTTAGTTTGCGACGTGGGGCTTCATTTCTGGCCAACTCGTTATGCGCTCTTATTACACGGGCAGAAGGAGGAGGAGGAGGAGGAATTTACAAGAACGTTTCAAATGAAATCAACTATCATACGAAAAGACACCACCGTTTAGGCTCGGATATCTAAGCGAAAATATTCCTACTCTTTCTTTATCTGTTCTTCTCTTTTGTTTTGACTACCATTTCTGTGTATTTGTCTTTCTTATCCTTCTCTCTCTCTCATTCTCTTGCCGTTCTTTCTCTCTCTGTTACTGTCCTCTCCCCCTTGTGTGTTTTTATCTCTCCCTTTCTCTCTCGTCGCCTTTCTGTCTCTCTCTCTCGTTGTATTTTTCTGTCGCTTTTCATTTTTTTCTTTCTCGATACAGAGATAGCCATTTGAAATGACGCCATTGTCCCTGTTAAAAATACTCACGCTTCCTTCACACTTATTGTATTTGAACTAAAATACGTCATCACTAAACATTTGATTTCCCCCATAAAATCATTTTCCAGTATGAAATATTTTTTAATACTAAAAGTTCATTCGATACAATGCCCAAGAGCCACTGAAGGTAGAGGCGTCTTACAAGGAATAATAAAAAAAAAAACGAGTAACCTACCTAAAGGTCTTGTGTAAATGGATATTAGAACAAGGAACTATAATTAAAGAAAAAACAAATATTGTTATCAGTTATAGAAGATAGTAAGTTATGGCGTCATGATCGCCATTACGTTGAGGTGACACTCCACATAGAAACAGACATTTGTTCTTATTTGTAAGGGGTGAAGCACATAATGAGGATAGAAGGAAAAATTTGACACACACTTCGTATTGAAGACAACAGGGACAGAGAAAATAACGCCTAACTTATCTAAGAAGATTGTACAAATGTTGGCAAGACATAGTTTAGGAAATATAGCAAAAAAAAAAAAAAAATAAAAAAAAAAGTTTAAGGGTTCTCCCCTTTTAACACAAATGGACTCACCCAGTATATACATATACTACGGCTACGTGAAGACGAGAGCAAGACCTCCGAGTCTAGCTGTGGTGATGCAGTCTTTGACTGTAAGCGACGTCTGTCGAACTCTCTGCTAATGCAGAGAGGAACCCGGACGAAGCTTTGCCGAAGGACAAGGTTTCGTTCGGGGAGGTAGACCGTCAAGACGGTTTCAAAATGCTATATTTTTGGCCGAGCCTACGGACTCGGGGATACCCACATTAAACCGGTCTTGTGCCATATTCAATCCTCGTGGGTGGATCGATAAATACTAAGACCAAAGAGTCGAGTCGAGTCGAGAGTGACAGAGTAAAAGGTTGTAGGTAACCGGAAGAGTGAGGGGTGAGGTAACAGCGTTGTAGGAGTCACAGTGAGCGATCACGTAGACTCAGTAAGAAGTCATACAGTGATACTTCAATACCAAAGACTGTATATATATATTTTGCTACAAACCCGTATTCCTGGAACTACTAACCTGCTTTACCAGTTTGTATTATTACGTTAATACATTATTTTTATATATTCATTCCTGGCGTTTGTTATTTATTGGTACCGGATTTCAACCCGAAATCCACAAAAAAAAAAAAAAAAAAAAAAACCCCCACCAAAAAAAAAAAACAAAAACAAAAAAAAAACTAAGCGCTAGAAAAGGTAGGAAATGGTAGAGAGCCATAATCGCACGAAAGAAGTATTTTTATATATTTAGTTATGCTAAATAGTAGTGAGGACTGAACTCTCTAACCTTGTGATAACCAGTCTAGGAAGAGGACTGTTTTGAAAGCAAAACTATAGAGACGATAACAGAAAACTATTCCATTATCAAGAAGTCATGATAATTCGCGCAAATTAGAAAAGGAAGCTGTGGAGTGCCATGAACCTCTAAATTATGGAAGGATATGACGTTAAAAAAAATTAATGCGTATAAGAAAATGTTTAATAACCACGCTTTCTGTTTCAGGGGCTACTAATTCATCCCCCGCACTAAGTTGGTGGTGTTTAGAATCATTGCACCAACAACATTTTAGAGCCTCAATACGAAATGAATTCTATTTTCATAATCTCAGCAACGAGGGTATATTCGAATCGAGACATATATTTGGCTTCTGACATTGTAAAAGCGTTTCTTTTACTTTTTTAAAACCACTTATCTTTTATGCTGAAACACTCAAAGTACGTGTGGGCATGAAGTATGTATCTTTGTTTAATTTCGTAGCACGTTTGTCTTTTTCAGATTTTCGTATCGAATATTGTTTCCCGACTATTCAAAAACAAGTAGAAAATGAACTCAGCAACTTAAAGAAAAGATAACAAATTAAACATCTTAACAAAACAACCTAAGCAACACTCAAGGTATACAGAATCGTTACGTAAAGATGGTTTTAGTACTTACAAATACACACAGAATGTTTTCTTCTTAAAAATACCGTGACTCTAAAACACGCGAATTCTGGTTTGTCTTAATTGGCATCATATAATTTTAAAATTAGCTCGACAAATAGCTTATAATTGATTGATTTAAGTTCAGTTTAACACAAAGCCACAATTGTGGGAAACTATTAACCATTCATAAAAGCAGATCAACAGCCAAATAAAGACAGATATGCAGAAATTGATTGATGTGGTATTTTTTTTTAATCAATTCATCCCAAGCAAGGCGATAACGCCATTAAGATGCAAGTGGCTACTGGGAGTGAAAGGAAATGAAAAAGATATTAGTAGGAACCGGAAACCAGACCCTAAATAGGAAGCAAGTGATAAACCTTTACTCCTGTTCAAAAGACCTTGGAGGAGTATGAACCTGACGATTGGTAAATCTATTCCTATTGAGGAAAAATAAATAAATGGTAAAATTTCAGAGTTTAGGCGGAGACTTTAGTGTTTGTGTTTATTTTGTTTTATAGCATATCAACACCTCAATGGGTTATTTAATGCCGACAAGATTTTTACAATAGATTAGTATGAATAGAATAAATATTAATTGTAAGAAATCAGTTTATCCCGGGTCAGGGTTGATCTGGGAATAACTGATTGGAAGGTGGTTCCACGCTCTCAAAAACCTCCCGATAAGAGGTCTTGCTTCCGGATGTAGTTTAGAAGTATAGAGTTGAAGTGGACTTTAGAAGGAACCGGAAACCCAATCCTAAACATGAAACAAGGGATAAACCTCTATTCCTGTTCAAAAGACCGTGGAAGTGTATGAACCGGGTAGTGAGCAACCATTTTTTTTCGCTAAATGAATTACGACTGAATACTTGGCTCGATCCTCACTGCAGAAAAAGAGAGAGAGAGAGTGAGTTAGAGAGAGAGAGAGAAAATATATTGAAAAAAGACATAGAAAGAGATAGAAAGAGAGAGAGAGAGAGTGACAATATACAGAATGGGAGAGAGAGAAAGATACAAAAAGAAAGATGCAAAGAGAGAGAGAGAGAGAGAGAGAGAGCGAGGAGGAAGATATACAAAGAAATTCACAGAAAGGGAGAGAGAAAGATACAGAAAGAGAGACATACCGAAATAGAGATAGAGAAATATACATAGAGAGAGAGAGAGAAAGAGAGAGAGAGAGAGAAACAGGAAACGAGAGAGAGAGAAAGAGCTAAATATACAGAGAGAGAGGGATAGAGATAAAAGGAAGCCATAAAACGAAAAAGTGAGAGAAAAGGAAAGAGAAAACACTGAGAGAGAGAGAGAGAGAGAGAAATATATTGAAAAAAGACATAGAAAGAGATAGAAAGAGAGAGAGAGAGGACAATATACAGAATGGGAGAGAGAAAAAGATACAAAAAGAAAGATGCAAAGAGAGAGAGAGAGAGAGAGAGAGAGAGAGAGAGAAGACAGACAAAGAAATTCACAGAAAGGGAAAAAAAGATACAGGAATAGATGGTGTGAGAGAAATATACATAGAGAGAAGAGAGAAAAAAAGAGAGAGAGAAAACAGGAAACGAGAGAGAGAAAAGAGCTTAATTAGAGATAAAAGGCCATAAAACGAAAAAGTGAGAGAAAAGGAAAGAGAAAACACTGAGAGAGAGAGAGAGAGAGAGAGAGAGAGAGACAGACAGACAGACAGACAGACAGACAAACAGACCTAGTGGGAAAAAAGAGGAATAGATGGTGTGAGAAAAGAGTAAAAGAGAATAAAAAAGCCTTGTAAAAAATTTAATTAATGGCCTCGTAAGTATCTTAACCAAGTGTTTTTAGAATTCGTTTTCATATTTGCGAATGACCAGATCCTTGGAAACGTTCTTCATGACACAAATATATTCCTAGTAAATATGCGAGAACGCGATCGAAAGTGACAAGTTTAATATCTCCATTTTGTCCACTTCCGCTTTATCTTTTAGGTTTCCATAGAAGACCCACCTAAAAAACGCACGCAGTCAGATTAAAAATACATGTTTCCTTTGCAGTGGTCAAGCCTTTCGTTGTTATAGAACCCGAAAGTAAATGCTACGTTATGTAAATATAAGAGGTTAGAGTTTAAATCCGGGATTTACATTAAATAAACAAATATCTTGTTTTCAGTGGCGGAGTCAGACTGTTATGTAAAGGATGTTCTTTCTAAGAGTCGCATGAAAGAAAGAGTTAAGGCAAAAGTTATAAAGAGAAAAAGGCGAGAGAAAGAGATAAGGTAAGAGGGGAGGCAGAAGAAAGAGATAAAGCAAAAAGGAGGCGAGATAAAGCATAAGAAAGAGATAGAAGAAAGAGATAAGGCAAAAGGGAGGCGAGATAAAGAAAGAGGGGAAGCGGAAGAAAGAGATAAGGCGTAAGAGAAGGGAGAGAAAGAGATAAGGAAAGAGGGGAGGCAGATGAAAGAGATAAGGCAAAAGGAGGCGAGAGAAAGAGATAAGTAAAAAGGGGGAGGCAGAAGAAAGAGATAAGGCAAAAGGGAGGCGAGATAAAGAAAGAGGGGAAGCGGAAGAAAGAGATAAGGCGTAAGAGAAGGAGAGAAAAGATAAGGGGGGAGAGGCAGATGAAAGAGACAAGGCAAAAGGGAGAGAGAGATAAAGTAAAAGGGGGGAGGCAGAAGAAAGAGATAAGGCAAAAGGGAGGCGAGATAAAGAAAGAGGGGAAGCGGAAGAAAGAGAAAGGCGTAAGATAAGGAAGAAAGAGGGAAAGAGATGATGAAAGAGATAAGGCAAAAAGGAAGGCGAGAGAAAGAGATAAGTAAAAAAGGGGAGGCAGAAGAAAAAGAGATAAGGCAAAAGGGAGGCGAGATAAAGAAAGAGGGGAAGAAGAAAGAGATAAGGCAAAGAAGGGAGAGAAAGAGATAAAGGAAAGAGGGGAGGCAGATGAAAGAGATAAAAAAGAAAGAAAGAGAAAAAAAAGGGGGGGAGGCAGAAGAAAGTGATAAGGCAAAAGGAGGCGAGATAAAGAAAAAGGGAATAAAAAGAGATAAGGCGGAAGAGAAGGGAGAGAAAGAGATAAGGAAATAGGAGAGGCAGAAGAAAGAGACAAGGCAAAAGGGAGGCGAGAGAAAGAGATAAGTAAAAAGGGGGAGGCAGAAGAAAGAGATAAGGCAAAAGGGAGGCGAGATAAAGAAAGAGGGAAGGGAAGAAGAAAGCGTAAGATAAGGGAGAGAAAGAGATAAGGAAAGGGGAGGCAGATGAAAGAGAAGAGAGAAAGAGAAAGAGGGGAGGCAGAAGAAAGAGATAAGGGAAGATAAAGAAAGGGGGAAGGGAAGAAAGAGAAAGAGAGAAGGAAAAAAGAGATAAGGAAAGGGGAGGCAGATGGAGATAAGGGCAAAAGAAGAAAAGAGATAAGTAAAAAGGGGGGAGACAGAAGAAAGAGATAAGGCAAAAGGGAGGCGAGATAAAGAAAGAGGGAAGCGGAAGAAAGAGATAAAGAAAGAGAAAGAGATAAGGAAAGGGGGAGGCAGATGAAAGAGATAAGGCAAAGGAAAAAAAAAGAGATAAGGCAAAAGGGGAGGCAGAAATATATAAAGAAAGAGGGAAGCGGAAGAAAGAGATATTGAAAAGAAGGAGAGAGAAAGAGATAAGGAAAGAGGGGAGGTATTGAGATGAAAGAGATAAGGCAAAGGAAGAAGAAAGAGATAAGTAAAAAAAGGGGAGACAGAAGAAAGAGATAAGGCAAAAGGGAGGCAATAAAGAAAGAGGGAAGGGAAGAAAGAGATAAAGGAGAAGGAGAGAAAGAGATAAGGAAACAGGGAGGCAGATGAAAGAAATAAGGTAAAAGGGAGGCGAAAGAAAGAGAAAGTAAAGAGGGGAGGAGATAAGGCAAAAGGAAGAAAAGATAAAGAAAAGAGGTGTCAAAAGATGCGAAAGAAAAAATAAGGCAGGGAAGAAATAGATAAGGTGTTTTATTGAAAAAATGAAGGAGGGAGGTGAAAGGAAGAAGATGAAGCAAAAGAAAGAGAAAAGGCACAATGCAAATGGGAGGAAGATATAAGGCAAAAGAGAGGGGAAAAGAAAGGAATAAGGCAAGGGAGCGGAAGAAAATATTACGGGAAAAGAGAGCCGAGAGAAAGGTATACGGCTAAATGGAGGTGGGAGAAAAAGGTGAGGCAAGGAGAGGGACAGAAGAAAGACATAAGGCAAAAGAGATTTGGAAGAAAGATAAGGCAAGGAAGAAAATGATAAGGTGTTTTAGAAAACAAAAGGATTGTGGAAGCAAAATAAAGGCGAAAGAAAAAGATAAGGCAAGAGAAAGAGAGGAGACTGAAGTCGGATGTAAAGCAATTGGAAGATAAGGCGAAAGCAAGAAATGATCAGGTAAAGGCCAGATGCCAGAAAGATAAGTCAAGAAATAACAAATTTATTTTTATTGAAGACAAAAACATCAAAGAACTGTACGAGAATCGAAAGATTCTTGATCAAATGAGATAATTTCATGCCTTATTTTCTGTTTCTTTTCTTTGAAAAAAGCGATTTTTTCAGATATACTACGCAACTAAAAACAACTTGTTGTTATTCATTTCAAATTGCAATATAATTATTTACACGATTTACATTCGCCTCTAGTCCTCATCTTTGCTTCGGTCGTTGTGCCATCCAATCAGGTGTAGATCGATCCAGGTAACCTACAGGGATCTCTAAATTGAACATTTTATTTAATCCCAGGGTTAGTCCTATCTCGTTCTACTGCCCGATCCGGGTAACCTACAGGGAACTCTAAATTGAAACTCTTTTTTAAATCCCAGGTGTTGTCTGTTTTCGGTCAACTGCCCGATCCACTGCCCGATCCGGGAAACTCTAAACTGACCCCCAGGTGTAGTCTGTTCTCGTTCCACTGCTCATGTCTGGCGATATATCGTCTTTTTTTTTTACTATTTTTAGTACTGCTCAGTTATTACTCGCCCTGTTTTCACTGTCTAAATCCACAATGCCCAGCCCAGGGATTGAACTCATAATTACTATGTTACCAATAGCTAGTCCAATAGTCAATTAGCACTTTATTTAATGGGTAGTAAACGTGGGTGATCTCAAACTCCAGTGAGAATCACTTTATTCCTGTTTAAATTTCACAGAAAATAATTATTTTATGTCTTGACATGGCTTCTCTACAACATTTTTAGAATATAATGAGATATCAGGGAAACTTATGGCTCCGATAAAAGAAGTTAGCGTCATTAATCTGCTAATTTTCTTTGGATAACCAACAGTTAGGGCCTTGTGAACCAACTGCAACTACTGACTCCTTTTGGAACAAGTATTTGTCTGATTCTACCAGAGCAAGCCATACAAATGCAGAAATATCTAAATCTATGTTTCATCGAATAAACAAAAATATTTGATGAAATTATGACACAAAAACTTGAAGTTATTTATTGTTTTTATTTTGCACTATTGTGCACCTTATACAATGCCCAAAGGTCACGCAAGGTTGGGGATAGTGAATGAGTGCAGATTAAGTAGGATATATAAGTGTTGACCCTAGACCTAAAGAGATTAAGATCATATTGATTTTCCAAGCGTAGCTTAGATGTGTCACAAGGCCGAAAGTAGAGGGCACCGAGTGAGGATCGAACTCACTGCTCAGTCGTAATTATTCTATCGAGACAATCTTGTTAACCATTACACCGCCTCGAAGTTAAGATTATAGTGGTCAGGGAAGCATAATCTCGGGAGTCTGTTTCGTAAAACGGTGGCTCTTGAGGAGAAGCTGCTCGAATAGAATTTCCTTCTTATCAGTGGAATATGAAGGGAATAAGGATGAGTTGCCACCTCCTTGTGTACATGGCATGGTGAATCTTAACTGGACTGGTGGAACGAAAGAATGTAGCGCGTCAGAACGTTTTCTATGGAAACTGCGACAGAGGAGCGATTGGCTGCGACGTTATAGGTAAAATCAGAAAGAGACAGTCGAAGTTTCTGGGGCGCATGACGAAGAAAGAGGGCTGAGCGAATTTAACACTCTCAGGATATACTGAAAGAAGAGAAGCAAAGGAAAACAGCAAGTTACTTGGCGAGTTTATGTGAGTAAATTGTAGAACAGTGACAGAGGTAATAGCTATAGAGTCAACGGTAGAATAATTGGCCATTCTTAAGAGTAATTGTCAGAAATGTCCAAAATGTAGAATCGACACACGTTCCAATAAACGACATCAAAAGAAAGAAAGAAACAGGGCAAAAATAGAATATACACGTTGTCCCAAAAATGTACAACTTTTTTTACTTTTTTTGTCAATTGGAATATTTATAAACATACATTTAAATTAATTTAATATTTAATTTAAACCGTTAATCTTCTTTGTAAGTCAATAAACATTAATATTTCTTAATTTTTAACTATTAATCATCTTTGCAAATCAATAAGCATTGCATTTATTTTCATTTAAAAAGTGAGTACATTTTGGGTACACTCTGTATATATGCAAAAGAAAAAATAAAGCTAACAAAGCAACATTTAATAAGGCAAAAACTTCCCAAAGTCAGTGTAAGAATGGTATTAACACACAAAAGGGATGCAGGCAGAGGATTGTAACGTTCTGATTTCAAGATAAGAAAGAAAAACATGGCGGATGAAACGGAGACGTTGTCTAAGAAGAAATCCCAGCATGCATCTGTACAATTTACTTATAAATTTGGAGAAGGAAATATTTTGCATTCATTCTCATAGAGATTGGAACCAACATCAACAGATTAGAGGAAGATGTGGAGAACCATGCCCTTCCGCAATCTAAAGGGACACGGTATATAAAATAATCCATCTGATGGTTTCAGGAAGGATCATGTTCTAATGGGATTATTTACGAAATTAAGAAATAGATCACCTTGTTTCTTAATGTTATTTTACAATTATTAAATCTTTTAAAATTAAACAAAAATCCTCCCTGAGGGTAATCAATAAGAAGCAAGCGCTTTGTGTAAAAAGATAGACTTGTTGATTTAACAAAACAGTTCTTCATATATTTCTGAGTGTTCACAACGTTTCGGCCGTTGTACCCTCCAGCCTTCTTCAGGTGATGCACTTTAAAATTTCGCACCGAACATTTTTTTAGTTCACGGGGGTAAATATATTGTCCTTGGACACATGGCTTAGTGAATAAAAGCGTTGGATAAGCTTCGGTTGAAGTAATCAAAAAGAGACTTGACCCAAAGAGTTTAGAGTTCGGAGAATATGTGGCTACAGCAGAGGTGAACAAAATTTGGAGAGTTGAGTTATTAAAGAGAAATTACTGAAACTGAGATATCCAGAAAAGGCATGGCAGGTGGAACTAGAACAATCTACCCTAGTGAACGAAATGAAGGTTTCGGTTCTAAATTCCAACGTATATCACCTGAAGAAGGTCGGAGCGTACATCGGACGAAACGTCGTGAATAGGACAATGAAGATTAGGGCAACAGTCCGAATAATGTAAATAGTGTTAAAAGAAACGGTTCTTTTAAAAAATTAGGTTTTCGGATCTAGCGTTCGGAGATAATAACAGAAAAATTGGTGGTGAAAAAAGTCGGCCATGAAAAGAAGAAACTTTACATTCAACATTTTCAATAAAGAGAAACAGAAGTAATGATGACGAAACTAATAGTACCACGCAATCAATCTTCCAGAGGATATATATATATATATATATATATATATATATATATATATATATATATATATATATATATATAGAGAGAGAGAGAGAGAGAGAGAGAGAGAGAGAGAGAGAGAGAAGAAAAATAAAAATCAGCAAAAAAATGTCTGAAGACAAATATGTTTGACGAACAAAAGCGGATATTCCAGCATAAGGAAAAAAATTCTAAAGAGAGGTAAATGAAAAATGAATAAAGAGAGGTAAATGAAAAATGAATACCAATACAACAAAAGCGGAAAGGGAAAAATTCAATGCAAGCAAAAATCAGACTATTTTTGGAGCAAATTCTGGGAGTGCAGAAAAAATATAATGGAAAAGAAGAATGGTTGACAAACATCAAAAAGTAGCTACGGACCTAGTATAAAAAAAATAACTCAACATACATATATGTATGTACGCAAAAATTCAGATGTAAATAAAGACAATATTAATATAAAAAATGAAGAGAAGAACTGTACAGCGAATAAAAATGATGAGCGGAATAAGCTTTTATGTCAATACGTTTTGTTCCTTCTTTCTTTCTTTTTAGGCGCCATGTCCTTTCAGGACGTAGGCGATCATGGCCTTCCACCTCCCTCTATCCCTTGCAGCTCCTTCTCTCTGCTTCCTCCCCCCAGACCACGTTCTGTCATCCACTTGCTCAAGCTCGCCAGGTATGTCACGTGCTGCTTTCCCTTGTCTCTCCTTCCCTCAATTCGATCCGTGAATATCAGATTCACCAGGCCATTATGTGTCTCAGAAACTTCATCTGCCTCTTCCTGATGTTAAGTATACGCTTCCTCCTTGTTTGCATCCTCTCATCGTTGCTCACACACTCGGTTCATGATATCCTTAGCATCCTTCTGTAGAGCCACATCACTTTGACCTCGAGTCTGTTCTTCATCTTTGAGGAAATCGTTTAATATTCGCTGCCGTAAAGAAGGACAGATGTCACGTAACAGCTCAGTATTCTTTTCTTCTCTTCAGGAAACTGTATTAGTTAAATGATAAAGTTTCCCAAGGAGCGACAACGTCGCCATAAATGATATTTCATCTATTCATTACTATATATATATATATATATATATATATATATATATATATATATATATATACTATTTTAAAAATATGGTCCCATCGCTACACAGGAATCAAAAGAAAACTAAAAATTTTAAATTTAATTTTAAAATCAAATTTAAAATCCATAGATCCATTCTATTATCAAGCAATTTTTGAAATAACCTAATTAATAAGTTTACTTCACTTATAAGCACAGATAATTTTAATATTTTAGATTGTTAAGGTTACGGAAAAATTCAATCACTTTGATAAGGGGTTTTTGGTTTTAATTTTACCAGAAATTATGTATCAAATATAAGTTACTTTCAAAAATCAGGTTAAGTTAAAGCAATTTTTTCGTTTTTGATGGATAAAAAGTATTTTAGCATTTTACTTTTGCCAGCAATTTATGTTTTATACAAAGATTTTTTTATTGAGTCTCTTTTAAAAATGTATTTCTAAAATTTAAAGTTTATTTTCTAAATAAATATATTAGAATTAAAAATTATTAAACAAAAATCAGAAATTTTAATATTTTATATTTCATCTTTCGTCGCGTTTTCAAAATTAAACATAATTTATGGAAAATATTTGACAGTGTCTACAAAAAAATGGATTAAGTAAATTTTTATTTTATGTTTTATATATATATTTTACCATTGGGAAAAGTATGTCCTCTTCTTCTACCTCAGCTATGGTTATCCATAGCTGGAGGTGAAAAGAAAGGAAGGATAATAACAAACAGAGTTAGCCATTGAATTGGGGAAAACAGCATAATCCCATATCAGGATTTTGGTTGGTTTTTATAATCAAATTATGTGCTGGTATCTCGGCTGTCGGTTCCTAAAACTTGAGTTGTGATCATCATATGTCGAATATATATATATATATATATATATATATATATATATATATATATATATATATATATGTTTTGTGCTCTGACGAGCTACTTTCACTGGTACACCAACTCGCATGTTTAAGCGTGCTACTAGGGTTGGCATGTGGGTCCCCACCTTTCACTGTCAAAACAGTTAAATGTTGTCTACCCCAATAGCTTCTTCTCTCGCATCTCCCGACTGTGGAACTCCTTTTTCTCTTATATTCAAATATAATGTCACTACATCTAATGACTTGATCCTGATCCCCGTCATTCTCTATAGTCTTTCTTTTCTTTACTCTTGTCTATATTTTGCTTCGGGTTAAATGTTATATATATATATATATATATATATATACATATATATATATATATATATATATATATATATATATATATATATATATATGTATGTATGTATGTTGTACCTGGAAAAAGTTTACTTGTGAAGCGTTTCGTCCTTCAGGACTTAATTGGACTAAATTTGTTATGTTGGTGCAGCTACACATGTACACGAATTGGGATGCTGGGAATAAATAAATAAAATTTTTCTTCTTAAATTTCATTTTTTTTTTTTTTGATCTAGCAGATTTTTAGGATCTTTTACGTTCCATCCTTTTGTTATTAGATATCACACACTCTGATAATAGAATTTCTTCCAGTAATGGTGAAATATTCTAAGAGCCAGGGCACAAATTTACTGTAGATAACATTATGATCAAGGCACTCTCTAGACATTTACGTCGTACTGAATTGTTTTTCCTTTGATCAGAGTAGCATTTTTTATGTTTAAAATTGTGGCCTGTCTCGTTACAGTGGAAAGCAAAACATTTGTCGTATTGTTTTGTAAAATGTCCCTTTTGTGTTCATATAATATTTAGATTTATTGAGGTTTTATTTTTTATGTGTGACAATTATTACTGGCGTTAGAGTAACCACCTCTATCAGGTTTTAGCTTATTTTTTTTTTTTTAGCATTGACTAAGTCTTTTCTTGTTTTGAATCTCATAGTTTCAGATTTTATTTTGGGTTTAGATAGATTCTGTTCAATTGTAATGTTAGTTGGTAGGACAATAAATTTTTTGGTTCATTGAGTTGGTCAGAAGAGGCCGTTTTTTTTTTTGGAATATTCTATGAGCATTGATACATAATATATATATATATATATATATATATATATATATATATATATATATATTATAGCAAATATATGGATATAGATCCGACAGTATGAAAGAAAATATAAGGAAAAAACAAACAAAAATCCTAATATGCAATTATGCTGTTTTAATGTTAATATAATGTCAACGTCGGACGTTTTTCTAGTAGACCATCTTCAGGACATATTCATAAAACATAATTAACATTAGATATAGACGTGGACATAATTGTCTGTTTTGATTAGTCTTAGGATAGTGTCCATCGTCTTTTCATGTTAGATTTTATTATAGATTTTTTTTTTTTTTCCGTATATTATATATATATATATATATATATATATATATATATATATATATATATGTGTGTGTGTGTGTGTGTGTGTGTGTGTGTGTTGCACTTCAACGTAGGTATATGTATATTTATTAATATATATTTCTTAGCCTTGTCTAACCACACTGAACACTGTTTTGTTATATCTTAAATTAAATTGAGTAAATATTTACTCGTTTACCTGTGTATGCAATTTGTGGACGCGTTTCGTTCACTGGAAGGACTTCATCAGTTTAAAGTAATGAAGTCTTTCTAGAGGCCGAAATGTGTTACAGATATTTTTTCCGCTTTGCTATTTATTGTTCTGATAAATAGAAATGTATGCACCATATTCTCCCATAGATAGTCATAGATAGGTATGAACTTATTGAAATAGATAATTATAGAAAAGTATGATTATAGTGAGATAGACATATATAGATATGAACATTGAGATAGTCATATATAGGTATGAACATATTGAGAGAGATACGAAGGGAGAGATTTATAAACTGAGACAAAATAAACATAAATTTGAATAGTGATATATATTATATAGGCACATTTATATACAAGGTAACCAAAAAAGTTCTGTCCGTTTTTTGATTAGTGATTGAATGAAGTTGAAATATATACGAAATGCGTGTAGCAATTGTTTTCAAATTCGGACAGCCGGAAGTAGGAACATTAAACGTTATAAAAAAAACACACGCACCATGCCCGGCCATCAGTTATAAGCCGGACAGCTGTGAGAAGGATGGAAGTGTCTAGAGATCTCGTTCGGGGCTGTTTGCTTTACGACTTCAAAGTGGGCTTATCAGCAGCTGCATTAAGTCGCCGAATATGTCAAGCGTTTGGGGATAGTGCTGTGGATGAACGTACTGCAAGGCGTTGGTTCCGAAAATTCAAGTCAGGAGATTTGTCTCTCCATGATGAGCCTCGCAGTGGACGACCACAGGTCTTGAAAGACGGAGTCCTGAAGGCGGCCATTGAAGAGGACAGTAGTCTAACGTGTGAACTTGCAAGACAGTTCAACGTTTCCGATGAAACAGTTAGATTTCATCCGCACCGCTTAGGTAAGACGTACAAACTGAGCAAGTGGGTTCCGCAAACGCTGTTGGAGGTCCACAGGGGACAACGAGTGGTAGCCTGCGTATCGCTGCTTTCTCGCCACCGTACCACATCCTTATTCAATCGAGTGCTTAACGGTGATGAAAAATGGGTTCTGTACGAAACTCCTAAGCGTTCCAAATATTGGTTGTCTCCTCAGGATGCTGTCCCTCACACCGCAAGACCGCCTATGCACCCACGCAAGATTATCCTTTGTGTCTGGTTGACAGGTCGGCAAGTGGTTCATTATGAACTGCTACCAACGGGCAAAACGGTCACTGAAGACCAATACTCGCAGCAATTGAAACGTGTGAAACAGGCATTGCGCCAGAAGGAGAATTGCACTGGTGAATTGCAAAGGTGTGCTTTTCCTCCATGACAACGCCAGGCCGCATGTCGCGCGAGTGGTCATGGACACCATACAGCAACTTGGGTGGGAGACTTTGTGCCATCCACCTTATTCACCTGACCTTGCGCCATCCGATTACCACATTTTCCACTCCCTGGATAATCATGTTCGTGGGAAATCCTTCACCAATGAAGCAGACTTGCGCAAAGCCCTCACGGAGTTCTTTGCGTCAAAACCCCCCGAGTTCTACCGCAAGGGCATTGAACAGCTGGAGACACGTTGGCAAAAGGTGTTGGATGCCGATGGTGATTACTTCGAAGACTAAATATAAGTTACACATACTGTGAAGCGTTTTCTTTTTTTTCTTTGAAAACGGACAGAACTTTTTTGGTTACCTTGTAGATAGATCAATAGATATACTGACTAGCAGAAACAAAGACTGACTGATATAGATAGATATATCTTAAATGAGGACGAAGTTTTATACAGAAACTAGTGAGTCGCATTCCGCATACTTTCTTAAAGTGTCTGCCCAAAGCGATGGTTAACGAACTCATTTATCTGACTATTTACTACCATGTGATAATGAGTTCAATTCTCGATTCTTGTGTATTGGCCGATTAATTTGGCTCAGTGCCAGATTCATTATTGCTTACTTAGCTAAATTAATACTTTTATCTTTTTGTCTCAATCTTTCACTAACCCCGCTACATATATATACATACATATATATATATATATATATATATATATATATATATATTAAAATTATTTTTTAAAATGTTAATATATATATATATACATATATATTAAAATTATTTTTAAAATGTTAAGAATAACTTTAAAGTTATTCTTAGCATCGCTTGTCAATGGAACAAAACATATTATTTAAAAAAGTAATTATATTTTGCTCTACTGTTGTTTCGAGCAACGTGTTTTTTTTAAATAAAAAGTAAAATGTAAATACCCTATTACAAATGTCCTGGATTATAAATAAATGTCACTTTTCTTTGCTATTATTTTTTATTATATATATATATATATATATATATATATATATATATATATATATATATATATATATATATATATATATATATATATATATATATATATATATATATATTGACCTCTAATATTATCAATCTCTCTCTCTCTATATATATATATATATATATATATATATATATACATTGACAACTAATATTATCAATTTATTATATATATATATATATATATATATATATATACATTGACCACTAATATTATCTATCTATCTATCTATCTATCTATCTATCTATCTATCTATCTATCTCTATCTATCTATATATATATATATTGACCACTAATATTATCAATCTCTCTCTCTCTCTCTTTATATATATATATATATATATATATATATATTTATATATATACATTGACAACTAATATTATCAATTTATATATATATATATATATATATATATATATACATTGACCACTAATATTATCTATCTATCTATCTCTCTATCTATCTATCTATATATATATATATATTGAGCACTAATATTATCAATCTCTCTCTCTCTATATATATATATATATATATATACACATTGACAACTAATATTATCAATTTATATATATATATATATATATACACAGTATATATATATACACAATGACCAATAATGTTATCTATCTATCTATCTATATATATATATATATATATATATATATATATATATATAATAAGCGTGCACGCACTTATATAGGGACGCATACGAGTGGGTGTTGAAAAAGTTTTCAGTTCGTCTAAGAATTTCCTTTCCTTGCCAAGAAATATGATACTTGGCTATTTGTTCATAGTTTGTGAAGACTGAGGCAAAAGGTATTACACGTAGTAATAGGTGTACATGTCTAAGTGTATTCACCTTTAAATAGCATTCTTTGTCTCTCGCCATTTTGTTTCGGCGGACATAGTCAGCAAACTCTTATAATGAAGCGCACCTTCTGGTTTCGACTTAATCTCGCTGGCCAATCGATTATCGCCCATCTGCGCACATTCGCACTCCAGATAATACGAAACATTTTCAACATTTAACTAATCACGTTAGAATAATTACTTGCTTTGTGGCCAATGGCGACAATCACGTACGCAGTATACGCGAAATCTACAAAAGTTCAACTGTGAAATCAGCCAGTTGCAACAGCAATGTCGGACTGGGTCCAAAAGCTTTGGTTGCCAAAAGACAAAGAGGTGCCCACCCATAAATTTTCGGTGATCTCACGACCCTATGAACTGTTTGTTATCTTTTCAGGTTGTCGCCCACAATGAATCATGGACTTTAACATTATCTTTAAAATCACACACCCCTTGCTGAAAATATAGAATATCCTTAATTATGCCCGACTCATCGCCACCTTCCAAAGCCATTCCTGTTTGGCTCCTTTGCATGCTCTACTTATTTCTGTCCTGTTCTCTTTTATTATTTTTTTAATTCCTTTTTATGCCTAAGATAATTGTCTGTGTTTGTTTCTTTATTGTATTTTTATTTGATATAAGCGGCCTCCGCTGGCCAGTTGGCTACTGAAGTTCAATCGTTGTTATTAAACACATTTTTGATAAAAAATAAAAATTTCCACCAGAAAGACGGTGAAAATTCCACGGTTTTCTTATTTGAATTTTCTGATGAATCTTAATTCTTAATTTTTAAGCTGATGCTTGGATAAGCTCATAGCAAATTCTACAAGAGTAAAATATACATCATATAGTGATTTTCTAAGCCCGACTTAGATGTGGCACAAGACCGAAAGTATGTGGCACCCAGTGAGGATCGAACTCACTACTCAGTCCTAATTGATCTAACCATTACACCACGTCGAGGTACCCCTATTGATTTTCTAAACCTGGCTTAGATATGGCACATAGCCGAAAATAGGGGGCACCCTGTGAGGATCGAACTCACTACTCAGTCGTAATTGTCCTAGAGAGACAAGCTTGCTAACCATTACACCACGCCGAGGTACTCAAAAAATATACATTATATATGAGGAATTCAGGAGTCATTAAACACTTTTATCTTCCCTTCTTTCTTTCTTTCTTTCTTTCTTTCTTTCTAGCCAAATCCCCGTTTTACGAACATTTTTCTTAATAATAATTTTAAAATAATTAAAAAATCAGCAGATAATGTTATTTTATTTAATTCATGGTAATTGGATTTTTTGTCGATTGCCTTACTCGCTTTTCGTGTTGTTAAAAAATGCAGCGTTTATCGCTATCGCCGTTACATTCAAACGATAACGCATATAGGCTTGACGTTGATCGTAGGGGAACCAGTGTTTCAACGTGATGCAGCCGTAAGCCGGTAAATAAGGGGACTTGGTAGTCACATCTAGTGACTTAGACACATCCTCAATAGCAGCTCGTCAGAATGGACTGGGCTGTCCGATCTAAACGTATATCTAATTTGGCCCCGCATGTAAGTTTATGTGTTATTTTTGTTTTAATCCAAACCTGATATTATCGCCCAATTTTAACTGTGATATATGGAGATATTAGGCATCGTATTTTTGTACTATGACGTCCCACTTTTTTTAGTGGTGTGGGGGCACTAATAATAATAAATCTTCCTATTTACATTTCATGATAAATCTTAATTCTTAAGCTAATAATTGAATAACCACATGGCGAGTTCTACGACAATAAAATATCTGTAGATATTCCCTTATCGCATTGTTAAATTTAAACTTTTTAAAAAATTTTGTCATAATCATAAATTTGATTGATGGTCGTTATTTGAAGTGGGTAGAAATGAAAAGATTTGAAACTGACAATTTATCTATTTCACTAAAACAACCGTTAAACACATCTACCATCCCTTTCTTTCATGCATTTTCTCACTGAAACCAAGTAGTGTCTCTTCTTCTCTTTCTATGCGATAAAAACGGAATAGTCCATTATTTATGAGGTATTGGCAAGATCGGTTATTAAACACTTCTTTCTTTCTTTTTTTTTCTTTTTCTTTCTTTTTTCCTTCTTTCATTTTATCACTGAATCCAAGTAGTTTTTTTCCTCCTCTTTCCACACAATCAAAACAGAATAGTCCATTATTTATGAGGTATTTCCAGAAGACGTTAGGCACTTTTTTTTCTTATCTTCTTTCTTTCTAGCTACATCTCCGTCTTGCTAACATTTCTTTTAATAATAATTTTTAAAATAATTCCGCAGACAATGTTATTTTATCTAATTTATGGTAACTGCATTTCTGGCGGTTGGCTTATCCAGTTTCGGTCGTTCGATAGAGTACGCCTGCAAAATGGCCTTTTTATCGTACGCCATCGCATCTTGGCCATTTCCCTCGGGGAGGTCCAAATAATTTTAAGTCCAAGCCCAGGGATGCTTCCTTGCAGGCAATAACTCTTCCTTGGGTTTATTGCTCGGCGTCTGGGGCGTCCACAAAAGGGGAAGTGCCGAGTGGGCTTGAGCAACTTTTTTTTACCACGGTATTGCCAATTAAATCCACTTTAAAGCTTAACCTTGTGTCACATTCGGTAGCGATGAAAAATAAACGCTTCTCGGTCTTTGGGGTGAGATCAAAGTGTAGTATCTGTTCATATCAACTCAGTCTGTTTTTTGCTCTACACACTCTTGTCTTTCTTTTTTTCTTCTATTTTCTCATCGAAACCAAGTAATATTTCCCCCCTCTTTCCACACGATCAAATCGTGGAATAATCCATTATTTATGAGGTATTGGCAGGGCATAATGGTTGCGCTAACTAACGAAGAGAGGGACAATCACATTTTTAATAGGATGTTCCTCTAAACCAAACGGTACGGTGCGCCTCACAGAAAGAAGATAGCAGGTGAGGCGGGCGTGATTAAAAGTCAATAAAAGATTTAGAAACAGTTTAAAAAAAATTCATATGCCGAAATTATTTCAGAATTTAAAATATTATTATGGATTACTTGTAATTGCATCCATGAGTTCCAGTATAGATAATTATTGACCGATTTTATCATTGTGATATTTTTGCATTATATCAAGTATTAAGAATAGAATATCTAGGGTTGGCGAATTGAAGGAGAGAGTTATCAATGATAATGTTCTGACTTCAAATCCGCAGTTATCTCCCTTTAACTATCTCTCTCGGTTTTTATTTTTAAATCTACTTTTTATCACACAAATTTTGGTTAAGCGTGAGCAAATTTTCATTCCGAAAATGCGACCCACAGAAAAAGTTTTGGAATGACTGCTTTAAACAGACAGCCTTAAACTGTAATTTACTGTTGAATTAGCCAGATGTTTGTGTTAAAGTTGGTGTTGTTTAGATGGAGTATTGTAGTCTTTTCAGCTCGAATCAAACCATTCCATAATCATGTGATTCGCATCATTACAAATCACAAATAGACAAATTGAAAATAACCACCCTTAGAAATGCCATCAATTTGAGACCCCTCTTCGATGCCATCCACCTTTTAAAATAATTGGAAAACAAATCTAGTGCAGGGCTCGTCTAATTGTCCTGGGGATATGATTCCCGGAAAAAATTGAGGAAGACCAAAAGATAGATGAAAGGATAAAGTACTCTTGTGATCACTTACTAATGAGTTCACGAGTCTAGTAACCCATTAAAGTTGTAAGTGCAAAACTGCAGTGGTTGTTTTTTTTTTTTTTTTTTTTTTTTTGGACAAGATAACCTGATGGAACCTATCCCTATTCAGGCAGATTTGGCAATGATCTAATGTCTAGTTGAAATAACTGAGATACAAAAGGAAAAAAAAATCTCTCGCATCCTTAGGAGATGAATACATAGATTCTTTTTTCTTTTAAGTCAATTTAATAACCAGGGTTTCTCAGGAATCTTGTCTCCAAATTATCTTTGAGTAAATTTAATGATCAAGATTTTTCAGGAATCCTGTTTCGAGCCTACCTTTGAATCGCCAAACATAAAGTTTTCTGTTTATATTTCTGAGATTCCTTAAGTTCATAAACTTAAGGAATGAGCACATAAAAACCACCTGAGCCGACAAAACACAGAAATGAATACAATATGGGAACCAATAATAAGGAGTGCCAGAGAAAAGCAATAATAACAACGAAAATTGTAGTATGAGCTCTGGTAAAAAAAATGAAATGATAACAAGAAAAATTGCAATATGAGCACTGGTAAAAAAACAAAAAACAAAAAACAAAACAAATCTGGTTGCTGAAGACATTAGGTTTATAAGTCCCAGAAATTCATACACAGTTGTCCTTAAGGACACATGGCAAAGTGCATAAAGCCATTAGTTAGAGCCAGTGACAGGACCCAAAGAGTTGTGAGTTCAATACCTGGTGAAGGCAGTGGAGATCTTGGACAGGTGAATTAAGAGGTGATAACTGACATCCATTGGACATGGCACGTGGAACTAGAACAGTCTACCCCAGCGAGCAAAATAAAGTGTTCAGTTCGACATTCCAACCACCTGAAGAAGGCCGGAGCGTACAACGGCCGAAACGTTGTGAAAAATATCTCAACAAAGATGAGAACAATAGTCCGAATAATCTGTCTATATTTCTGAGATGAGGTATTATGTACATTATTTGGACTATTGTCCTCATCTTTGTCGCCATATTTATCCGTTGTACGCTCCGGCCTTCTTCAGGTGGTTGGAATTTCGAACTGAAGCCTTTATTTCGCTCACTGGGGTAAACTGTTCTAGTTCCACATGCCATGTTTGATGGATGTCAGTTATCAGTTATCCCCTGCTAATTTCCCTCTGAAAGTTCTCCACTGCCTTAACCGGGTATTGAACTGACACTCTTTGGGTCTAGTCACTGGATCGAACCAACGCCTTTATCCACTGTAGCATGTGTCCTTGAGGACATCTGGGTACGAATTTCTGGGTATTATAAACCTAATGTTTTCAGCAACCATTTTTACCAGTGCTCATATTGCAATTTTGCTGTTATCATACATGTTTTTACCAGAGCTCATATTGCAACTTTGCTTTTCTCTGGCACTCCTTATTACTGGTTCCCATATTGTATTTATTTCTATGCTTGGTCGACTCAGGAGATTTTTGTAGCCTAGCATATGTGCTGATTCCTTAAGTTTACAATTCGTTTTCTCGTAGAAGAAACATTGCCGATTAAGTGAAGAGTCGTATTTTTTACTACTTGCCGACCCAACAAGTGTCTTTAAAAGCATTGGTCTTTGTTTCTTTGTTGACAGTGATCAGGGCCATAATCGAGACGAATCTGTGGAATATATGCAGCCGACTTCACAGCTTGTGCAGTGATATGCAGAATCGCATTATCAAGTAAGTGCATCGCTGCAGCCGTAGCAATAGTGGTGTTTTTTGGACAAGATAATCTGACGGAACCTATCCCTCTTCAGGCAGATTTCTGAATTCAGAGTTTACTTTCACTTAGACTGATTATCGTTTCAAGGTCAGTAAGTCTAGTTCGCCCTGCTATTTCAAAGTTGGTGCAAGATGGATTCATGCCTTTTTCAAAGCTATTAGCGTGAATAAATGAAATAGAATCGAACGGGAATTGAACTTGGTACACTGAATTCACTATCCACACCTTCAGTTAATGAGTGGAAGGAACTAACTAAGTTTGCTCAAGATCGTAAAAAATGGCGGGAAATGTGTCATATTAGTTTTGTAATCGGCTGCAGGTGGAAATGAAAATGGAAGTCATGTCACTATTGAAAGTATATATATATATATATATATATATATATCATATATATATATATATATATATGGTATCACCGCAAGATAGGCAGTACAGCCACTAGCATGCAAAGGGTTTCAGGGTATAGAGGAATTAGGAACAGAAATATTATTAATGAGGGGAAAGAGAAAAGAGCAATCAGGACGACAGTAGATAGCGATTGATATTGCATTTAAAGTTTTCCAGGCTAAAGATGGCTAGAAAGCATTTAGCTGTGAATGAGTTCCACAAGTGAGATAAGACACCGTTAGCATAGAAGTTACGGCTACATCTAGCTAGCTCAACTGTAAATTGATGAGATCTCGACGCCAGTCTAATATTGCGCTTTTAGTTCATAGTCTTGGCACCATAACGAAGAGTTCATCCGAACAATTACCATGAAAGACACAGAGGCAACCGTATGGTGGTGGGTAAGTGAGTGAATCCGATCCGCCAGATCAGGACCAATAATATTGCTAATTCTTCGTTGAATCTTATCCAGGAGGTGCAGGAAAATAGCTGGAAGACTGGACCATATATGGCAGCAATATTCTAAGTATGGATGTATAGTAGAATTATAGATATGCAAGACAGATTCCGGTGAGAAAAATTGTCTCGCCTGACACAGTGAACCAACTTTCTTAGCAGCTGACCTGGTGACGGATTCAATGTCAGCTGAAAAAGTTAGCCCGAGAAAGCGTAATGAGTCACTTATTGATGGAATGCAGAGAAGGATCTCTCAGACAATTAATAGAGAAAAGTTTAATTTTTGAGGCGTTAAAATTGATAAACCATCTTTTGACTCAGTAAACGATCTTAAGGTGGTTTAGTACATCAGGTGCCATTTTAACCTTGATCAGCCTTTCCATCGAGACAAGTGTAAATGGTAGCGTAGATGCCAATTTGAGAGCCAATATCACCGGGAAGGTTGTTAATGAAGATTAAAATCAGCATAGGACCAAGGGTGGCGCTCTGGCGGGGGAGGGACATCTAGTACGAAAGGAAATAGACGAGTGGCCGTTCAGAAGAACATTCATTTCACTATTTGATCGGAACAACTGGATCAGCTTAAAAACGTGCCCAGAGGTACCATAGTTTTGAGCGTGAGGAGAAGACCTGAATGCCAAACTCTGTCAAAGGCTTTCAGTGTTACAGCCTGGGCTTCACTATAGAATGATAAGCTCTTTCTGCAATTTTCGTTAGCACATCAGCAGTTGATCTGAAAAGACGAAAGTCGTATTGCTTGTCTGAGAAAAGGCCTTGTGATTAGAGATGATGAACCAATTCAGCAATGATTAGAGCCTCTAGGAGTTTCCGAAGAAGAGGCAGAAGGCCGATAGTTGGATCGGTCAGATGATTCATCAGAGTTCTTAAAAACTAGAACAACAGACAATAACTTTCAGAAAGCAGGAAAGCAGAAGACAGCGAGGCATTTCTTATACAGTTTAGAGAGAACAGGAGTTAGTTCAGGAGCACAATTCTTAATAACTATTACAGGGATGCCATCTGGTCCACATGCTTTGTGAGGATCAAGGTTAAAGATGATAACAGAATCAGTTCTAAGTGAGAAGCTAGGCAGGGGGACACCAGATGAGTCAAGAGTAGAGTTTGACGCCAGTAGTCACAAGAACCAAAGTTTTTAGAGGCTATGCGGTACCTTGTTCTCTCAGCAAACAGGGACTTTTTCAAGGACTCGCTTACATTTGTTACAAGCAGTAGTAAATAGGAACATGTTATGATGAGAGCTGTCACGGTGGTATAGCCGGAAATAGTGGCTCCTGAGGGCTATGGCGACTGAGCATACTGGTGTGAACCATGGAGAGGATTCAGCTGGTATTTCCGAGAAAGGATGAAAGCGTCCATGCTAGCTTTGATCCATTAAGAAGCCCCAGTGGCGCACTTTTCAATTGGGAGTTTGAAGATGCCATACCAAAGGGCGCCACGAAGAAAATCCTGGAATGAGCCCCAATCAGCATGTTGGTTCTGGAAAGAGGCCTTTTTGACAGAAGGTTCTTGTTTAAAGGATGCTTAGAAGGAGGATGCTTTAGAATGTTTCAGCCACGTGTCATTAAGGTTTAGAAAACTCTTTTAGATTATAAAAATAAAAAGGGTAATAAACAAATGTTAGGTTCCAAATTTAATATTTTCAACAGTGTGACTCTCATTTAACAATTTCACAGTACGTTGTTAGGACTGAAATGTTACCATTTTTCACCACGTTACTTTTCAAGACGTGTGCATGCAAACCTGGTACTGTCGGCAAACATGGACTTACAAGACCGCAATAAGACGTATTGTGAGAGGGACGGTTTTTGCCATGACACCGCTTTTCTAACTAATTTCGCTCTTCGGCAATGTCTGATGTTTTTAAAAAGCTATGATGGTAGGAAAACCACAACATGAGAGTGAATTTATACATTTTCTTTGTTCATGAGAATTGACAACAAAAATAATAAACTCTATTTATTTATTAGATTATTTATTTACACTACTTATTTACTATATGATTTATTGGAATGGTTGGCAAAACATCGGCTAATTGCCAATTGCTTCAAAATTTATAAAATGGTAAATAAGGATTTCCTTATATTTTGTTCACATATTTTAATAATTTAGTAAATGTTTATAAATTTATTAAAAATAATTATTTTTACATTTATTTCTTTATAAATTAGTAAATGATAAATATTGCATTGCATTTAGTTCTAATTGTTAGTTTTTTAGAATATTGCAAATATAGAATTATTCTTGAATAGAAATTATTTAATAAATAAATAGTGGTTCATATTTTTGTTGTAAATTGACAAGAACAAAAAAAAAAAAACTAAAAAAAAAAACTGTATAAATTAATTTTGATTAAATGTTTAGGTTTTATTCCAATATAATCATTGCTATTTAAACAATAAAGATTGCCGAAGTAGTTAAAAAAGCGGTGTTAGGGGAAAACAGTCCTTTTACATTTGTGGCTTATCACACTTGATATTCCTAAAAAAAAAAAAAAAAAAAAAAAACGTCGCTAGAGGACGCCCCTTAAGCCTCTAAATAGGAAACGATATTCCCACTCATTCTTTTTTCTATTTTACAAATCTGACATAAAGATGTAGTTGTACTTGGTAAAAAATGTGTCACACTGGGTGACGTTCATTTTCAATGTCTTACATTTATTTCTCTCTTGACTTTTTATTGTCTTTCACACCCGTGTCTACAAATAAACTTCACGCACACAAACAGACATTCTCTAATTTAAACGCTTTATAAAAACTAGTCTTTAACTCTTTTCTTCGTTTATTTTTGTGTTACTTATTTATTACTTGGACTCATATTCGAGTCGGCAATAATTGTTACGGGAAAAATAATACCAGGAGACACGTGTTTTCCGTATGAACACAACACACATTCCCACAACACACTCTGTCATACTGCGGTCACGTTTGTCCATGTTTGCCGTGGTGACTTTAGCTTTGCCTTCTAGCTTGATTGATAAATACACAAGGAAATGACGTAACCTTATTAATCTTAGATTTGGCAATTAGTCGTTTAGAAGCGAATCATGAATAAATGATGTCAACATCGTTGGAAAAAAATTAAGTCATCAATTGATGTTATCTGTTCATCTCCCATGAAGCATAAAATTTATGATGCTTTCTGTTTAATAGTTAAAAGTTATACAACATGGTTCGTTGCATTGCATCTCTAGCGCATGGTAGCTGCACAAAAAAAAAAAAAAAAAAAGAAGTAGTGGAGAACCAAAACCGAATTGAAGGGATAATATAATTCTGTGGTTAGCAACTGATAAGTGACAGGTTCTAAGTAGGAGCGTAATAAATGTTTTTTTTTTGTTTTTTTTAAAGTTTTTCCTTCCGCTTGTGCTGTTAGGTGTCGCAGGGGGACACAGTTGTCTGTCAGCGGCTGGGCGATTAGCCTGGAGGAGAGATATCTCGTGAGCTCTGACAATGTCTACCTCTCGCTCTCCAGCTAGAGTACTTGAGGGTGTATACTGGTAGGGCTGGTTCGTTGATAGACATACGAGTGAGGTGTCAGAACCACTTGATCCTCTGTCGTTCGATGTGTTGTATGATTGGTATTGCTCCTACCATATCTCTTATTGCCTCGTTCCTGATCTTGTCTCGCTGGCCTTGTTCACTGCTTTCCTCAGGCATTTCGTCTCACAAGTGGTCAGTTTCCTCACAAGGGTTTTTTTGTTAAGGGCCATGTCTGGCACTGGTATGTCAGCGTTGGTAGGAAATGCTGATGAAAATTGCCTTGGTGTTCATGGAAATGCTAGGATGTTTTAGAAGAGGAGCAAGTTGAACAACGACAGGGTTCATCTACAGGAACACACTGACCAATTCAACTCAAGCTGTAAGAAATACGACATGAAGATCAGTGTCAGTAAGACCGATGATCGTCAGCAAGAGACCAGAAAAACTGGACATTAACATCAATGGGACCCAACTAAAGCAAACCAGTGAATTAAAATATCAGGGCAGCATATTTACCGAAAACGGCAAACTAGACAGAGAAATCGAGACCAGACGTCAGAAAGCCAACACAGTCAGTTACCAACTTGTACCTCTATCTATGACATCGTAATAAATGGTTGGAAATAAATAAACAACCAAGACATAGGCGGAAAAATACGATAAATGACTGTGCTGATGTAACGCTTTAATATATAGAAATAAAATTATTGCTTGGATATAGATGGCAATAAATGTATTTAATATGTGAACGATCATTCCCTGCTATTTTTTTAGAATCCGGTGAGTGAACCTCGTCGAATTGGGTTTCAAACTGTCCCCTAGACGAAGCTCCATTGAGAGAATAATGGGTCTCAAACTCTCGCCCCATCTCAAGTGGAACTCTGATATACGATCCATTGCTAAAGATGCTGGAAAAATGGTCGGTTTTCTGTATCGCTCCAGTAAATACCTGACCCCTCATGCTATCTTTACAAGATACAGATCAAACCAAAATTGGAGTCCTGTTGACATATTTGGGTGGGAGCTCCCCAGTCCTCATTTTTCAGTCTCGAAAAAGTTCTAAGCGTTTCCGAGTCCTTTTGGGTGATGAATTATTTCCCACCCTCCAACTTCTCTCTTACAGGCGGGACGCAGCGAACCTCTTGCTGTTCCATCGCTACTTCCATGGAAAGTGCTCGCGCGAACTCCATTCCTTGATTGCGTCCAGTATAACCCTCACGACAAGGACCCGCCTTGTCACTCACATAGTTGCAAACCACACACATTCCCTCCGTATTCCATCGTCGAGAAGAAACCACTGCCCTGTGGAACAGACTCCCAAGTGGATGTTTCTCCGATCACTACAATCAGACCTTTTCAGGTCTAGAGTTAACCGTTATCTTCCTCTCTTATTCATATAAACTACACCTTAACGTAGCCCTCTACCTCGAGTGGCCCCGGGCCTTGTACAGGGTGAACATTACTGTAAAAAAATAAATTCGGGATAATGTGTATTCAGTTTCATGTCTCTAGTTTGAAAATGTGAAGGAAAGAAAATAGATTTTCTTCATACTTGAAAGAATGACCAACAAAAAAGCAATTTGCCTGTTACTCAGATTAGGAAGATTTTACTAATAGTACAGTGTAACCCGGATATAAGAGGCCCGGATATAAGAGAAACCCGGATATAAGAGAGATTTTCTCTGGTCCCAAATTAGAGCCTGTGTTAATGTATATAAAATAGACCAAACCCGGATATAAGAGAAACCCGGATATAAGAGACTTCTTCTCCGGTCCCGCCAACTCTCTTACATCCGGGTTACACTGTATATTTAAATTCACCCTGCAACCGCCTACTTCCTACTGAAAGAAGCAACATTTAACGAGGCGTGTGTGCGACCCCCCATACTAGATATGGTAATTTACAGGATAAATAGCAACAGTCAGTCAGTTATCATAGCCTATTTATCTCTCTCTCTCTCTCTCTCTCTCTCTCTCTCTATATATATATATATATATATATATATATATATATATATATATATATATATATATTGATAGGAGATTAGTAGAGTTGGAATGTATGAGTAATATAATGATTATTGGAGCGGAATTAAGTAAATGGAAATTACTCATTTTTCAAAAGTAGCGGGATTATTGGGTCACCCTATTTAGGCGTCACCCTATATATAGATTTCTGGGGAATTATTTGTTCACACAGAAATTACAGACACAAAATTGGCATTTTCAAATATTTTGCACTGCGTCAATTTTGAAAGCAATTGAAGAAACAATTCAATATATTTCACGCAAGATTTTATTTGACAATTATATTTGTTGTAATAAAAAAAAAACTGTGTATTAGAAGTTGGAAAAGCAACGAAAAGTTTGGTAGCTTTCCACAACTTTAGATCCCTTTCAAAAATTTCCTTTTGTAGCCAATATTGAATAATTTTTGAAAATTTGAAAAAATGGATAAATAAACCCGAGTATGTTCACCGCCCCCCACCAAATGAAAGAAAAAACTGCTTTCAAGATAACAGACCCCACAAGGGGGTGTTAGCGCCAACGTTGGGAGACACTGCATTGTACTATATAATACAGAAATCCAATGCAAATGCTAACAATTGAAATCGCGTTCAGCTTTCTGCCTACCATCAGGATGGCTGATACTGAACCCAAGAGAGCAACACTCTACGCCTTCGTAGTCCCACATTTTGCACTGACATGACGTGGACTGACTATATTGCTACATCTGCTGCGATGAAGGAGTTCACTGTGTCGTGCCAAAAGTTTTTTTTTCTTGTCTGAATCCATCTTGCACATTTAAAAATCTACCATTCGTCCGTGTATTGAATACCGTTGCTATATCTGATCTGGTGCTCCTGCTGTAGATCTCGAGATTATTGACAAAATCCAGAGAAGGGTCTGCAATACAATCGATTCTGACCAGATAACTTGTCTCCAGTCACCGCCGTGACGTGACTTCCCTCTGTCTTTTCTACAAATATTTTCTCGAGTGAACATTTTTGCCTGGTGCTCAGACTACATTAATTTAAGCGTGTTATTAGATTGGCAACTAGGTTTACGTTTTAACTAGCTAGATGCAAACGTATTTTTTCGTACTTCCCACTCCCTTCCGATTTCTTGCTTCCCTGACAACTACAATATTAAATGCAAAGTCAATCGCCATCTTGAATCCTGTTTCTTTTTTGCCCTTTCCTCACCCCCCCTATTTTCAGTCTTCTTATTCTCATTTTCACTCAAATTCATTTCCTGTAAGCCCCTGCGTCTTAGCGGCATTGTCGCCTTGCTTGGGGTAAAACGATTAAAAAACAGGACATGGACAATCATTCTCCAAAACCTTCTTAAGCGTTTCTTATTGATAAGGCACCCTTCCTCGTTTCTCAGTCCATTCACACAAACTCGTCAGGTTTACCTATAAATACCCTTATATTTAATCTAAAAATGTGTTGAAAAGAGCCAAGCTTATCCATATCATTAAATGTGTAATTTAAAAATTATAAGCAAGTTTTACTTGTTTATCAATAGTCGTTTTCTCATGACGCAAAATATAGCAACATGTTTGATATTTTAACTCCTTACTGTTAGAAAGTTTTTACACGAGTATCTTTAAATAAATTACTTTCAATTATTATATAATTGTGTTGTTATTCTAAGAGGATCGGTTTATTACTTAATATCAGTAGAAAATCGACCATAAAAAAGACGTATTTTTTACTATAGATGACACTTTCGCACGTGAGTTTTAAAATATATTTTCCTGTTTTTTAATATTTAGTAAGTTTGAGTATGAAGTCAGTTTTATAACACCCCCCACCTATTTTATGTCCAGCAGAATCTTATATCAATACAAGCTTACCCATCTCGTTAAAAATGACAGCATATTTGTTAAAGTCTGTATTTAGAGAAATATTTTTACGTGTGTCTTTAAATACATTTTTCCACTTGTTATTATTCCTTCATAAAGTTAGTTTTTCACCTTTCGACAATCAAATTCCAGTCGGGTTCGTTTCATTAAGTTACGCGCAAGTACCTTTGGGAAAAGTATGAAACCACCTCCTCGCCAAATTAAACAGGTGACTGACCAAGCTTATGAGTTCGATCTTTTCCCCAGCGAGTCCGTTTATGTTATCTGCGAATCTAAGGTTTGTGATGGCTCTGCTTCTGATTTTGATTGATAATCTCTAAAAAAACAAATCAATCAACCTTTCGACATCTTAGAACAACCCAACACTGTTATAAGAAAGACTATGTCACCTAGTGCTGCAAGCGAGATTTCTCTGCTACAGCTGTAAACATACAAAGCAAACATCGTCCAAGCTTCCCACCGACTGGCCAATTATCACCCTGTGTTGCATTTCGAGCCTCGATCTGTGCACCGAAAGCTGGGAAAGGGCGCGATGCACGCTTACAAAGTAATGGAGATGAAAAACAAACGCCACGCCGAGAAATAATACTGAGGACCCTGTTTCCCATATTATATGTAGATGTTTTATTCAGGTTTTGAACTGCTCGTCCAGGTGGGTAGGTGCTCTTTTCCCTATCAACTAATCACCCATCGACACATCCCGGCGTGTGGATTGGATTGGCTTAGCTTGACTTTTTCCTTAAGGAAGTAGTCGGGGATTACTATTCTTGCGAGTATTATCGAGTGTGAGTGTTATTCGAAGGCGTCTGACACCAGTATTGTTCAACAGTTTTACTATCGTTCTATCTGCGATTACAAAGTCTCTACTACGAAAGTGACGAGCGTTCGTTGGCATCACAAAATTTATGAACAAAAACAAATTTCGCGCAAAACGATGTGTGTATCTGTCTAAAATGGTTCCCAGAATTGATTTACTTATTGGAATGAGCCAAGCTTATCGATTTCATTAAATGGGGAACGTTGGACTGATTAACACTATAAACAATTATTTTCCCTAGTGGTAAGATTGTCGTAAAAATGGACAAGGTAAGAGGAAATGAAAAGCAGGAAAATTATAGGAGGAGAAATTAAAATTAATTAATTAGTTAAGAGGAACATCTTCCCCCATCTGAGCTGTCTACTAATCACCTCCATCTGTGACGGTCGTGTGTCAGAGACTCGGTCTGTGCGAATGGTTTCACCATCCATTCATAAATATTATCATTCTACTTTTTCTTCTGTCTTCCCCACCCTTTTATCCTTCATCTCACAACGATTCCTTGAAGAACTTTCTTTTCAAGGCCATCCGGTCGGGTTATGCGACCATAGTTTCATTGTAGTAAGGTCTTCGTGGGGGAGGGGGTGTTCAAATGTGCTGTTGGATTTTACTGCGTATCTGATCGTTGGTGATGTGGTCAAGGTATGAAATGCCCCCAGATGGCGCGATATTATCTCATTTCCAGTATCTATCTCTTTGTAGCTCAGCTGTAAGAATCCATGCCTCGCATACATACGGGAATATAGAGAATACAAGTGCACGCTGGAGCCTGATCTTGTACTGCGTGGTGATGGTGTTACCCCTCCATATGGTCTTCATTTTAAAGGGTGCATTCATAGACTGTGCAGTTCTTGCAAGGATTTCTAGTCTTGATCCTTGCTCACTGATGATCGCCCAGAGGTATTTGAACTGCTGCACTGTCTCAAGTTTATGATCATGCATTGAGATGTCTGTTGTGATGAAACGATAGTCATTTGGCATGATCTTGTTGTTTTCGGCATTATTTTTCATCCCAAACTTTGTGAAGGCTCTGTCAAGGTGACTGACCAAGCTTATGAGTTCGATCTTTTCCCCAGCGAGTCCGTTTATGTTATCTGCGAATCTAAGGTTTGTGATGCCTCTGCTTCTGATTTTGATTGATAATCTCTAAAAAAAAACAAATCAATCAACCTTTCGACATCTTAGAACAACCCAACACTGTTATAAGAAAGACTATGTCACCTAATGCTGCAAGCGAGATTTCTCTGCTACAGCTGTAAACATACAACGCAACCATCGTCCAAGCTTCCCAACGACTGGCCAATGATCACCCTGCGTCGCATTTCGAGCCTCGATCTGTGCACCGAAAGCTGGGAAAGGGCGCGATGCACGCTTACAAAGTAATGGAGATGAAAAACAAACGTCACGCCGAGAAATAATACTGAGGACCCTGTTTCTCATATTATATGTAGATGTTTTATTCAGGTTTTGACCTGATCGTCCAGGTGGGTAGGTGCTCTTTTCCCTATCAACTCATCACCCATCGACACATCCCGGGCTGGCAATATGAATGGACGACATTGGAATTACACATCGAACAAATACTTCGCCAAGGGCAAAACATACATCTCTCCAATTCCAAGCATGACTGTTAATATAGACTGGTACGCGGATATATCCTTTTTCCGGTTTTGTTGTCACTTGATCCCCTAAAATGTCTTATCCACTCCTTTACTTCCCCGTTTCCCTTTTGGTCAAAGTGAATGCTGATTAGAAAACTAGACTTCAAAAAGAACCGCTTAAACAGAAACACTTGACATCGAGATAAAACCACCTCCCCCGATTCCATCTAGGTGTTCACAGCAAAAAGGTTTACGCTATTTACATTGTTCAAACTATTGTGCTCATCTTTATTTTCATTATAATAATAAAGATGAGGACGACATCCGAACAATGTAAATAGTGTAAATAGTTACAATACCTTAACTCAGAAATATTAGACAGAAGCAAAAAGGTTACAAACAGTTTAGATATAACAGAAACATCTTTTTATTATTTCCGTGAAGTAACTTTTTATTTAAAAATCGGATTCTGTCGTTTTGTATAGCAAAGTTAATTACTTTGCCTTATGATGAAGAAAAACGCAAATAAGTATAATTTAAGTGACAATTTATCTTCACATGGCCGACTAATTAACCGGCCGTTAAATTTAGGCGACGGTTCAGTTTTATATCACTGAAATTAGCCTTGCACTATTTCCCCACTTCAGGCATTAACAGGCTTTAGAGAAGACATCTAAAAGACGAGACTTGGCTGTCGTCACAAAGAATCGTACTTTTTGTTATGTGCTGAGACGCATAATGAATGTGAATCTATTTTCCATCTTGTTTATCACTTCGAACGCTTATTGGACGATGAATCCTGATGCCAACGAACTTTTGTTTTAGATTCGTTTATACGAATTATCGACATCTGAAGCGGAAAACAATGACTAATTATTGTCTCTACTTTTTCTTTGCTCGATTAGTTCATAGGCCTCCAGATCTTTCTTCTGTTTCTCGATTAAGACATAGGTCTGCACACACACGTACATGTACACAAACACATAGATAAACACGCACATACATGCAAATGATTGTATGGACTTTTTTTCTTTGGCCTAGTAAATATGTAATCTATAGTAACAGCATGACGGATGAAGTATTTTTACGAGAAGTGATTCAGTTGTTATTTTAAATTTGAGTTACTCGTATTACCAGTGAAAATTTAATGGTTTTCCTATTTGAATTTTCTGATGAACCGTAAATCTTAATTTACTGATTGAATAAGATCATTACAACTCTTGCGATTACAAAATACGTGTGGAAGTTTCATCGTTAAATATCTCAGCCAGGGCAGGAGCATCTTAACCCCGAAACCACCGACCGGGGGCGATGGCGATTTCTGGGGCCCCGTTGTGGCCTCTTCATTTTTTCAGCACTGTTTTATGACTATCCACTATTTTTTAATCATTTTTAAACCGTGGTTACCTTGTCAGTCATCAACTAATAATGTACATCGCATGGCCGGTACGTACTACGAGAGGGACCCCCCGACGAGGTTAGAGCCTGAAAAGGGATAGTTTCAGTAGAGTTATTTTGTTTTTTGTACTTTTTACTTTGTTATAAGTTATAAGGTCAATCATTTTACTTATTATAAAACGCAGATTGAGTGTGTGTATGTACGTTTATATATTGGATCGGATTTCTTACATTTTTCAACCGATTTCAACAAAACTTCACAGGATTACATAAAATTACCTTGCGGTGGTTCTAACAGCGCCAAAAATTGGAAAAACAATTGTTTTTGCACGAAATCAATTTGAAAACACGATTAAGAGTCATCGCAAGAATGAAAGGGGGACAACTCATATCGAGTTATACTTATTATAAAACCCAGGTTGTGTGTGTGTGTGTGTGTTCGTTTATATATGGGATCGGATTTCCAACATTTTTCAACCGATTTCAACAAAACTTCACTTTTTTTTGGCAGGTAGTGTTTCTTATTGTCTTGCACACTTTTTTTCTTTATTTTTACATTCAGAATGCTTTAAAAACTCCATTTACAAGACAATTGTTTATAATAAAATTCTATTCAATCGATAGACTCATAACGATTGAAACCAATATTTTTGTTTGAGTTTGGGTTTGACCAATTCGTAAAAAACAAAAAAAAAAAAAAATAATTAAGACATGCGTGTCCGTCAACTTTAAACAATAATCTTTGTCAATTTTATTTTTCAGTCTTTATGATGGTCGATACTTGATCTATCACTTACTGTTACATCCCCGGGCAACGCCGGGCTCTACTGCTAGTCAACTATAATAATCGACAGCCGCATGAAGGCCCCATGTCTACTGGGGAAGGGGGGCGAGGAGGAGAAGTACTACTTTCAGCATGGCACATCTTTTTAAATTGTAATTTTCTTTCTGAAACATTCTTTTAAATCAATTAAGAGGATAATATATCTGTGTAAAATCATTTTTTATTCCGATATCATCCACTAAGAAGGATCTCTGACTTTTTTACTAATAATAATACTAAACAGAAGTCCACATCTAGTAATTAGAATAATATTTCTAGACCCTATTTTTTTTTTTACATTTCTAGAAAGATAAAACCTAGAAACTGATCGCTTAAAAAATAACATTTTTTTAAAAGATTTCAACAAACGAAAAAATTTTCCCGAAAACCGAAATACTGTTTTAAAAACAAATTTTTAAGACAATCCCGTTTGTTCTCTTTTGGAAAAAATTAAAAACACTCTTGGAATCACATGAAATCAAATCATTGCATTTTCTTTGTTGGTGATGTTTTTCCTGTGTTGTGTTGGAATCTTTGTAAAACTATTTTTTCAGCGGAGATCCATTGATGATTAATCTTTAGTGAAATGGAAATATTTGCGACAAATATTTTTTCGAGTAAAATTTAGTTATGAAAATATTGGTGGTTATTACAAAAAGAATAACATTTTCTCAGATTTTTTTAAAATAAAAAAAAACAAACTCTTCATTATAAAAGTAAATAATTAATGAATATATACTGAAATTTTTATTTAAATTTGATAATTCCCTGATTTTTGGTATTTTACCTCCCCCCCTCAAAAAAAAACCGCTGCTTTTCCCCACAATTTTCTTTCAAGGCTTTGCCGCTCCCAAGTTGGGAAACTTTGAAATGGATACGTAGTAGAGAGGGCGGTGGGGGGCCTATCAAAGTTGGGTGGTGGCGAGATCCCATCACCGGCCCTGATCTGAGCTTAACAACTTTAACAAAATATTGCAATAACAATCATAAATATGAATGCAGGCCATAATTTAAAGAAGAAGGTTTAGGAGGAGGAGGCACGGTGGAGTAATGGTCTGAGGAATCGGAGAGCCGAGTTCGAATTCCAGTCAAATCCATTACATTCACTTACGTGCTAATAATTTTGGGAGAGGTATAAATCCTCTTCTTCTCCCCCAGCTATGGGTAAATAAAAAGACAAAACAGGTTCTATAGTCTTGGGTGGTAACTGATCTACCGCAGAAAAAAAATGTCAGCCTAGCGCGGGAAAGAAAAACCTGCCTCGTCAGTCAGGTATCGAAAGATACAAGATCACCTAAGCGTGTATCACGCATGGCACATAACTGACTGAAGAAAGTTTAAAACAGGCAAGTTTTTTTCAATTTCACTGAAAGCAGACGTCAAACTCTATCATTTTCTTCTTCTTCTTCTTCTTCTTCTTCTTCTTCTTCTTCTTCTTCTTCTTCTTCTTCTTCTTCCTCCTCCTCCTCCTGTATATCCTTTTCTTCCGTCTTTTCTAGCAATCGAAATGGAATGTACCATTATTTATTTAATAAATTATCACGCGCTAACTCAGAACAAACACGATTATAATATGATTTACATAGCTTAGTCTAACACAAGGTCACTTTATTTAGGCACTCTTTAATAAACAAAGAAACTAGACTATTAGAATTCTCTGCAAGACAAGTTATTGTAAAAGCAACATTATGCTATATAACAGCGCAGTTGCTTTTTGTTTGTAATGTTTGTAACTTTTTGCACTAATAATTATATCCCTTGCACTTTCGATACAAGCTGGCAGAGTCTTCGTTCTGACAATGGTGAACAGTTCAAAGCCACGTGTATTAAAAGATTGATTGATTTATCCGGCTTCTACGTCTTATCCACCTTTTGCAGGTTATTTAAAGCCAGAAAATATTTTTTTTAGATTATAAGAATTGGGGGGTGGTAATAAATAATAATAATGGTTTTGTGATGCAAGTATTACTAATTAACCCATAGGTAGATTCCAACTTTGCCAAGGGTATATGATGAGTTTCCAAGCGTAGCTTAGATGTGGCATAAGGCCGAAAGTATGGGTACCCTACTCACTATTCAGCTGTAATTGATCTATTGAGACAAAATTACTAACCATTACTCGACGTCGAAGTGCTCAGTGATTCTCTATGCGTTGCTTAAATGTGGCACAAGGGCGAAAGTGTGGAGTACCCAGTGCGGACCGAACTCACTATTCAGTCGTAATTGATTTAACCAAAATAGCTTACTAAGCAATGCACCATGTTGAAGTGTCCTTTTTCTCAAGGGTATATGCGCGTAAGTGAATATAACGACGGCAAATGGAATTGAACCTCGGTTCTCAGATTAACAATTCCGAGATATTATCGATTACACCACCCGCACATCTACGCTTATAGCACCTGGCATTCCTAACCCCCGCCTATCAAGGTACTGTTCAACATTGCTTATCTTCAGAGATCGTATAGGAACCGCTGTTGAAACCTGATATGGTCCATAAAAAGACTGATTCTTTGAAACAATAGATGAACACCAGTAATAATAGGGAAAATACATATTTAAAGAATCAGATGCGAAAACTAATATTAATGTAAGATTCTGGTGGGCATAATTTAAAGGATTAGTTTCCTATTGTTAGTGAGTAATAAAGTGATCCCCCATTAGAGTCTGTTTATATTTCTGAGATGAGGTATTATGTACATTATTTACATTATTCGAACTATTGTCCTCATCTTTGTCGCCATATTTATCACAACGTTTCGGCCGTTGTACGCTCCGGCCTTCTTCAGGTGGTTGGAATGTCGAACTGAACCCTTTATTTCGCTCACCGGGGTAGACTGTTCTAGTTCCACGTGCCATGTTTGATGGATGTCAGTTATCAGTTAACTCCTGTTAATTTCCCTCTGAAAGTTCCCCACTGAGACATACATAATACCTCATCTCAGAAATATAGACAGACTCTGAAGAATCGGTACGGACCCGATATACCAAAAATATGGAGACAAATTGAGAAATCCTACCAGAAACTGGCACCAATATCGAAACAACCTGACATTCCTACACCGATGCAGAGACCTACAACTCATCCCTTCAGGCTTGGCACCAAGATTTCCCGTCAATTCAAGGAGAGCTCGTCGGGTCGCAGAGAAAGCGGGACACGCCCTTGTCCGTGAGAGAATCCAGTACAATCGTTGGATAAAACAGCGACTACAAGCTCAAGACGCTCGAGGATTTCTTCAACAGAATTACCAATGAAGAAGACCAGAGAAGGATCCAAAATGACCTGGATAACTCCTTCAGACATGAATTAGATGTAGTCAAGACTCGCCAAGTACAAAAATTAAATAGATTGAAAGATCAGAAGGTGACGCACAAGGTCCATCACCCACCAGTGAAAGCAGTAATCAACATCAACCAATATCAGATGAGTGCCTCTTGGACATCATTGCTAGAGTTGAGGGGGTGGCCTTGAACATCCCTCAGGCTCTGGCGGATGAACTGAGATGGAAGGTGAGACAGACCTTGGAGAGAGCCAAGCCGCCCAGGTCTAACATAACAAAACTGGAGAGGCTAGCGATTGGATCCCTACAGAGGAATGAAAACATCATCATACTACCGGCTGACAAAGGTAATGCGACTGTAGTGATGGACAAATCAGATTATACAGGAAAGCTGTAAGACCTCATTAGCAATGGTAGCTACAGCAAAGTGAAAAAAGCATCCTACAATGAAAACGGAACGCAAACTGTCACAGATCCTAATCAAGAACAAGGATCACTTCGCACCTAAGACGTATAGGCAGTTATCTCAGCGTTACACCAAGCTACCTCACATATACGGTCTCCCTAAGATTCACAAAGACGGTATTCAGCTCAGGCCGATTGTTAGTTGCCAAGGCTCTGTGTGCCACCCTCTGAGTCGCTTCCTTGTAGATATAATTGACCCATTAATCGGTAAGTCTCCTTCATATGTCCGAAACTCCACCCACTTTGTGGAAATAATCAAAGATGCTCCCATCCCATGAAATAATAGAAAGCACTTCAAATAGTGTCTTTTTATTTTGTATTAATATATTCTACTGAACATAAAGTGAGGGATCGGTTTTAAATGGTTATTAAGTAATAAAATGATCCCCCATTAATTACTATATAGTAATATAAAAAGTGGAGAAATATATATTTCAAGATTCAGATATGAAAACATTCTATTTATATTAAAAAGTGGAAAAAAATATACTGTCACTTTTTTATTGTACGGGTAATAATTCTTAATATTCAGCTAGACATAAAGTGAGGGCTCAGTTTCCTACTTTTAAAAATAATAAACAGATCTCACTATGAATTACTTTGAGCGTCTATAGCATTCCGGGTGTAACAGCAGAATTGTCCAAATCGTGGAGCAGCAAAATTGTTCATTCCACAAAATATTTAATATCTAAAAAAACATTGAGTTTCTTTTTTTTTTCAGGTTTTCAGATAAGTTGTTTAGCCATCTCGACACCATTTGTTGGAAGTTATTCAGCTAGAAAGAGAACAGGTTAAAATCGTTTTGTGTCAGCCCCACTATGTCTTCTTAACTGAGCAATGGTCATAGGAAAAAGATCATTCAGGCCTTCATAGTACGAACATTCATACTCTGGCTTCCATCTTCAAAATTCATTCAAGAACCATCAAGAGAACGGTGAATAAGTTTTAAAAAAAAGATGGAACAGTAGAGAGGAAAACTGGATCAAGAGGTCATAACAGGAAGAGGGATCATCATTTCAACTTAGAGCTAAAGATATCAATAAAAAAAAAACAACTCAATCCATAAGACGTTTGGCACGTGAGAAAGGAGTTTCAGCTATGACAGTTCAAAGAGCAGTGAAAAAAAAAGACTTGAAAATGAAATCGTACGTGAAACGTGTGCGGCACCTTGTTACTCCGGGACAAAACGTTAGAAGGTTAGAGAGGGCAAAGATCACTTTGAATAATTTGGAAAATGATCCTAGAATAATATATATATATATATATTTGAATTTTATTTCAATCCTACATGAGCTTCCGATCCTTAGCTATGATTAATTAATGATGAACATGTCATTTTCATTTATGTCCGATTTCATCACGATTCTTCTGTTAAGGTTGGAGAGTAATTATACATTCTTATGGCAAAAAACCCTCGGAGAATTCCAGTAAGATATCTTTACTCATTTCTAAGATTTCTAAGAGGTTAATCTAAAAATTGGACAATTTTGCTGTTACTCTCGGTATATTTAATAAATCGATCCCTCGAAATTTGGCTCAAAAGTTTTTATTTTATGGTAATATTTTAAAATAAAAAAAATGTTAAAAAGTAATTTTATTTTAAAATATTACGATAAAATAAAACTTAAATATAGTATTTTTACGGTATAGATAAACTCATACAGTATTCTACTGGTCATAAAGTGAGGGGTCAGTTTTCTATTGTTACTAAGTAATAAACTGATTCCACAAGAATTACTACATAATAATTAGCTAATATATATTAGACTCACGTATGAAAACCTTCCAAAAAAATATAGCCATTTTTGACGACATCGGTGAACTAGTATTTATACAATATTCTACTGGACATAAAATGAGGGATTCTTTTTTATTATTAATAAACTGACTCGATAGAATCATTACCTTTTTGATGGCATGGATAATCTATTAATGAAAAAAACATAAAATGAATGTAACAGACACACGATCAAATACATAAACACACACGCACACAAACACAAGCATATATAAATACCTACGTACACACAGACGTCAGCAAGTATATGTAATAGTCGTATTGCATCGTTGATGGAGAAGTTAAAAATAGACAATGCTTTGGGGATCTTGGAAAATTACTTATGTGTCGTTCAAACGAAATGTAGAAGCGAAAATCAGAAAAAAAAAGTATTTTAAAAAGCTAAGTAGAAAATGCAATGTAAGATTCGGTCTTTGTGATATTGGGAAACAAATCTAATTTGTGGCCATATTCTTTCTGGCTCAACTCGCCTGATTCCTGTGGAATTTTTTTCTCTGACAATCTCAATAACTTTTCTTTTTTCCAGATCTGCTTTCTGCCTTTGACGTGCCTCTTATCTTGTCATGTGTGGTTTTAGGAATCGGCACTTTGAATATAATTTGTAGAAATATTACTTTTATAGCCTTAGATTTTATGGACGGAGAATCACAAAACACTTTCCTGCGTGCAATAATTAGACAAAAATAGCGTCCAATGGAGTATGAAAGCACTCAGTCTTAGACACGAATTCCCTTTTTGAAATTATATCTCCTTTCTGAAAAAAAGACAGAAAGACTGGGTATAGGCGGAACCGAGGAAAGGATAAAAGCTGAATAGGGTTGACATTGCATTTAATTTTTGAAGATTGTAGATATCAAGGAAGCAAGGAAATGGAAGGGAGTTCCACAAGCAGGAAGTGCGGGAAAAGAAGCTATTGAAGTAGAAGTGGTGGTTATATTAAACTAATTCAACAATAAAAGGGTGGGACCTAGATGCCAATCTAGTAGCACGCTTAAACCCACGGCATTCGGTCATCAGGGAAAAAAAAGCTCGTCAGAGCAGATACCATGAAAATATTTGTAGAAAAGACAGAGAGAAGCTACGTCACGTCGGTGGGAAAGCGACTGAAGTCGAGATGCCAAGTCAGGATCGATTACATTGCAGATTCTTTCTTTGGATTTTGTAAAGAACCTCAAGATAAGTAGCAGGAACACCTGACCGGATATGGCAACAGTATTCAATGCACGGACAAATGGTAGATTTGTAAATGTGCAAGATGGACTCTGACGAGAAAAACTTTCTTCGGAAACACAGTGACCCAATTTTCCTTGTAGTTGATGCGTCTATTGATTCGATGTAGTCGTTCCACTTCAAGTCAGTTGAAAACGCGTGTCCAAGAAGTCGCGATCATTTGTTTTCCAGGAGTCTGGCAGCAGCCATGTTGATGGCGGGCAGGAAAATTTCTCAATGGTGGTTAAATGAGATTAGTTTCGTTTACGAGCCATTTCCTGCCCGAGTTAACCACAGATTGGAAATACCTTTTCAAGAATTAGTGTAGTAAAAATATTAGTTACACCTAACACACATAGTAAAGTATTGGGTCGAACAAATGTTGGTCGCGTTATTTAAGTGAATTTCAAGGACAATATTTATATATTTATTCATAAATCTATTCAACTATATAGGGGCTTTTTGTTCCAAGAACGTCTTTGAGGCAGCTTCATTATTCCATCTTCCTAGAACTTGAAATCTTTCTGGGTGATGAACTGGTCTAACGGATTTTTAAAGACAATTCAGAATTCCTTGTAGGTTACCCAAATCGATATACACCTGAAGAAGATCGGAGGGCACAACGATCGAAACGTTGTAATAACAACAACAAAGTCCAAATATAAGTAGTTTGTATATTTTTTTAAAATTCTTTTCCAAATACACTGAATTTAAAACGACATAACTGTACCTCTCTAAGACTCATCGAAGAGATACACAATCATTAATTAGTTATTGGCTTACGTCCATATCACGTTGAAACACTGGTTTTCGTACAATCACCGAAGTTAAGCAATTTCGATCCTGATTACGTCACAAATGGGCGACCGCTTTGGAATACCAGGTGCTGTAAGCTTGGATGTGCAGGTGGTGTAATAGATAACTGCAGTAATTTGGAAATCGGAGAGCCGCGTTCCAAATCCAACCGGGCTTGTTATATTCATTTACGTGAAAATACCCCTGGGAAAGATATTAATCCCCACCCCTTATTTATATGTTGATATGTAGGACTTGTATCCGTAAATCATTATTATCGAAAAGAAAATTCTTACAATCTAAAAAAATATTTTATGGCTTTAAATAACCTGCAAAAGGGGTGATAAGCCGTAAAAAACAACAAAATCAGCCAACAGGTTTTTTTTATATTCTCTTTCATTTTGTTAATATGTAGAACTTGTATCCGTAAAGAAAAGAATATTCTCATAATCCAAAAAATATTTTCTGGCTTTAGATAAGCTGAAAAGGTTGATAAGCTGTAAAAAACAAAGTCAGTCAACAGCTTTTTTTTTTCTCTTTCATTTTTTTTTGTATTCTTCTTTTAATTAAGATTACTACATTTCTAATCTTTGTTTTGTTTACTGTACCAGTTTTTGCTATATTCTCTTTCTGTTCCTCCCCCTTCTGTTCTGGTGGCGCGTTTCTTTCCTCCCCCCCCATTTTTCTTTTTTCTTTTCCTCCGTTTCTCTGAAGAAACTTAATGTAAAAGACTGCCGCTTAATTGTGCTTTATAATCACGTTCATGGCATTCACTGTGATCTTGATCATGCGCATTTTAACCGCCATATTGCCTTTCACAAATCAGTCGATGGTTACTCTTTTCTACACGCTTTATTATTAGAATTTCTATCTGCATGCAAAGTCATTTCAGAAGTTTTCATGTTGATAACTACTTCTATTACTGTATTAAACATAATGCCTTTTGTTATATTTGCTTTGGAATACGAATTTTAATCCAAGTTCAAGAAATATGTTCACTTGTCGGATTGGAAAATAATGGATCTTTGATCAATATCACGTTTACTTTTGCTTCTAATATAGTTGCCTAGTCCTGGGTATGACTGTAAACTACATCCGGCAGCAAGGCCTCTAATCAGGAGACTGGAGTTTTTGAGGAGCTTGAACCACCTCTTAATTAATGGTGTTTGCAGGTTCTGCCTCACTCGGCTTCCTAGCACCTGTTGGGGTTGGGGGGTCACAGCTATGAGCAAATAGTGAAATTCCAAACAAAAACAAAACCTTAAGAAAACATAAAAATACCAGCAATAGATTTTTATATAAAAAATTACCAAGAATATATTTTATAGCAGAATGACCAATAATATTTTGTATAGCAAAATGACCAACAATACATTTTATCTGTAGTTGAAGGCATAAAATTGTGTTCAAAATATTTAGATTTCGACATTATAGAGATGTTGATATGCCGCTAAACAAATAAGCCAATCAACCAACAATATAGTTGTCAACCATCTTTTGTTGGAAAAGACTCACCTTTATTTATCCCTTTCTGTTCTTGTCCTTTGTTGAACTTGGAAAGAATTATACCTGATTACTCTGACGCTTTAGAATAACATTGAGTGAAAAAACTATTTTCGTATCATCTAGGCTGAATCCAGTACACATTGCGGTCATCGCAGACAACTTTCACTTAGAATAAATGTTCCTTAGTGGCATAACATTCGTTCCATAGATTCTGTAAAAACATTAGATAAGGCACAGCCAAGAATCTGTTGGACCTGCTCGGAAAACTTGCTTTATTGGGGAAGAGTGTTAAAATAATCATGAACTTATCCTAGATAGGAAATACATTGAGTAAGTACACAAAAATAGATAGGATCAAAAGACAAGGATGGGTCTTCTCGCCGGACTTATTTAGTTTTTACAGCGAGACAATTCTACGGAAGACGGGGACCCTATCAGGATTTATTATCATTTGACACAACTGGGACAATATAAAATCCACAGATGACACTAAGGACTAACTATCAATTGTAACAAGATAGAATGCATGGTTTTCAGCAAAATACCCCCCCCAAAAAAGAACAACCCGAGATGCGAACCGTAAATTAAAAATGTCAAAATAAAAACAAGTAAAGAAGTTACTGGCAAATGTTTTATCAGTAAAATGTTACACAGAAATCCGAAAGTTTAGTGGAATAGCAAAAAAGGCCTTCCAAAATGTAAGCAAAGTGTTAAGAAACAGGAAAATTAGAAAGGAAGGAAAGAGTGTTGAACTGCTATGTAATTTCAATGTCCCAATATGGCATCGAATGTCGGAAAACTTCATCAGATGTAATTCTACAGAACGATGCTGAGAATACCTTAGACAGAGAATCTGTGCAAAGAGGAAGTTTTAATGGAAATAGAAACAAAAATAACTTTAAAATCTGGAAGAGACAGAATTTCTGGGACATAATGAGAAAAGAGGGTTTGAAAAATTTGACACTCATAGGGACAAATTGAAGCAAAATGGACAAAAATGAAGTGCACATAACTTACACAATGAGATTGTGTAAAGTGATGGGAGAACAAGGACTGGGAGAGATAGTAAAAAAACAAACATTGATAAGAGAATAACAAATTCCTGATAGTTCATGCCTTAAAATGGTACGCGGTACACAGAAGAATTAAGCAGATGTATTTACGAACTCCTATATAAGATTAGACAGCAATTTAGGAAGTGTACATTTTTGTTGCAAATTGACAAACTTAGGGAATTTGAAATTATCAAAAGCTTTTCTAAAAAAACAATATTTGAATTTTGTTATGTAACTGATAGAAAATGATTGAAGAAGAATTTTATACGTGGGAATCGATCAGTTTTTAACGATTATAAAAACTTGAAACAGTCTAAGATATTTTCAGATTTGTACGTCTATATCGAACGGTTCAGGATTTCCGATATTTTGACGCTAATTAAAAAGATAAAAATCCGCTTTAATTGGGAAGAAATCAATAAATATTTTTTTTTATCTGGTGGTTAGGATTTGAAAACTTTCAAATTTTGGGCGTTCCAGGTAAGTGAAAAAAATGGTGTGAGGCAGTGGAAATAAGAAATATACAAGATAGAATTTTGTGTTAAAAATGCAGGTTTCGTCGGATCAGTGTCCAATTTTTTTTTCTGCGGGGAATCACAGATTAGATATTTCTGTAAATCATTTAATGGAAAACCTTTTTATGATTATCTATCTATCTATCTATCTATCTATCTATCTATCTATCTATCTATCTATCTATCTATCTATCTATCTAAATAACTCTTCATTGCTACTATCTATCTATCTATCTATCTATCTATCTATCTATCTATCTAAATAACTCTTCATTGCTACTATCTATCTATCTCCATCTCCATCCATCCATCTATCTATCTATCTATCTATCTATCTATCCATCCATCTAACTCTATCTCCATCATTCCATCCAGTTACTATCTATCTAAACAACCTCTATCCATCCATCTATCTCCATCTATCCATCTATCTATCTATCTATCTATCTATCTATCTCCATCCATCCATCCCAATAAACTCCACTTCCATCTATCCTCTATTTATCTATCTTCGTTACTACTATCTATATATCTAACTAGTTCTTCATATCTATCTATCTATCTATCTATCTATCTATCTATCTATCTATCTATCTATCTATCTATCTATCTATCTATCTATCTATCTAAATAACTCTTCATTGCTACTATCTATCTATCTATCTATCTATCTATCTATCTATCTATCTATCTATCTCAATAACTCTTCATTGCTACTATCTATCTATCTATCTATCTATCTATCTATCTATCTATCTATCTATCTATCTATCTATCTATCTATCTGTACTTACTCTCTCCTATCTATTTATCTATCTTCGTTACTACTATCTATATATCTAACTAGTTCTTCATATCTATCTATCTATCTATCTATCTATCTATCTATCTATCTATCTATCTATCTATCTAAATAACTCTTCATTGCTACTATCTATCTATCTATCTATGATGTACAAATGTATATATCAGACAAACAGAAACTACTCTTTCTAATTAAAATGGAAACAAAATATACACGTTAATTATTTTTATTAAGCGACAGATGAAATGTCTGCTCCTCATTATGATGAAAGATGACCTGAAGAACTTGGCTTTTGTAAATGAATGGCATACGAGGGACTGTCGGTTAAATTAACTGAGTAAAATTTGTTTGTAGTTACAAAGATAAGTAAGTTGTGGAGCGCCATTATCTGTCACGTCCTTAGCAGACACGCCCAGTACAAAAGTCTGCCTTTTGAAACTATTTGAAAACAGACTCTACAATTCACTTTAATTAACAAAAAAAAAAAAAAGATTCAACCAACACCCAGATCCAATACAAGCGAATGATTCGGTCTTCAATGTCAAGAGATGAGATTAAAATGTTAACGAAAAAAGAGTGAGAACAAAATATCTCATTCGGACACTCCATCCACTTGTCCAACCCGAAACTCTGATTGAAGATTGCAAATTTTATTTTCTGTAATTTGAATGAATTCTTTTATCTTGAAATATGGACTTTTCTGCTTCAAACAGTTTTCACTAAAAATGCATTAAGCTAATTTTTTAAGTTTGAAGTAAAGACTAAAGTCGTTAGGGAAGCCATTGCTTTTATTATATTACGATAAAAATGGCTATTTCCTCTCTTTGTAATCGTTTGTTTTTCTCTTTCTGCTTTTCACTTTTCACCTTCTTTCTTTCTTTCTTTCTTTCTTTCTTTATGTTCTCTTTTATTCACAAATGCTACTTTATGGCATACTTTCTTTGTTTCATTTTTATTCCAAAATTTTACGTGGTCTTTCTTTTTATTCATAGATGTTACTTGTGGCGTTCTATCTATCTATCTATCTATCTATCTATCTATCTATCTATCTATCTATCTATCTATCTATGTAAGCAAATATGTGGATATAGATCCGACAGTATGAAGAAAAATATGGAAAAACAAAAATCCGAATATGCAAGTATGCTGTTTTAATGTTGTTTCAATGTCGACGATCCATCCATTTCGGTCTAGTAGACCTTCTTCCAGGACATAGTTATTAAAATCCATCCAATTAAAATTAGACGATATTCAAGTCAACATGAAAAGACGATAGACATAAGACTAATCAAAACAGAATAACTGAATATATGTTTTCCGACAGGTGTATAATTAGCAGTGTCAGGCTACTGACTGGAGTGATTATTTTTGAACCAGACTATTGAGTCCAACTATCAATCCATCCAATTAGTGTGAATTATCCATCCATCCATCGATGATTTAGGTTTTGATTTAGGCTTTACCGGACCTTAAGCCGAGTCGCGTGTTATAGAGTAGTTTCACAGTGAAGGCTTTTATTTCACCAAGTCGGTCCAAAAAAGGTTCGACGTACAAAACGTTATCTAACTTGTTATAATCCAGTTAATGACGCATCTATTTCCATCCATCTTCGCAATCTAGTTGTGTGGCTGATACTTTAATGTCCGACATCGACTGACTGACCAACTCACTGCGCGACTCACTGCTACTACTACTAGTTATTATAGGTGGGAGAGTCTATTAACTATAGAATAGGTGTGTTCCAGTATAACACCACGCTACTAACAAGGTATACATTGAAATGGTTAATTATCTTTGCTTGACTATTACTTCTTTGTTCTTGTTATGTATTTATTTGCGGTTGTAATTAAATACTGTTTTATTTAATATTGAAGTCTTATCATTAGCGGCCACCGTATGTCACAAAACATACGTGATACACGCTTTGAAGATCATATCTCTTTCGATCCAGCACTGACTAGGCAGAGGATTTTACTGCAGTAGGTTGCTTTTTTTTTTATATGACCCTGTCTATCCTGCTTATCAACCTATTGCTGTCGAAGAGATGGGTTCATACTTTTCCGAAGGGTGTTTCTGTGTAAGTGAATTTAACGAACCTGACTGGAATTCGAGCTCTGCTCTCTGATTTCCATTTTCAACACCGCACATCCAAGCACTTTCTAATTCTTTCTTTATGTGTTTTTCCTCTTTTAGTCATCGTTCTTTATCGTCAACCTTTTGTTCTACTTTAATTGATATCGTTAATATCCATCGAAACAACCTTCACTCACCATCCATTTAATTCTCCTCGTTTCCAATTCCATATTTGATCTTTTTCTTTTCCATCATCCATTTCCATATTTCATACTCGTTTTGAATGTCGAATGTAATTCACCAGTCCTGGGCTGCTGTAATGATCTCCATATCGCCATTGTCATTCATCATCGCATCTATCTATCTATCTATCTAAATAACTCTTTCATTGCTACTATCTATCTATCTATCTATGATGTACAAAATGTATATATCAGACAAACAGAAACTCCTAATTAAAATGGAACAAAATATACATAATTATTTTTAAACCGCTCGCCTGGTCGCATGGCAATGATTCGAAGGTGGGCCATTCTGGTCTGGTAATCTTTGCTTTGATATTCCCATGTTAGCTTTCTCATCCTACTCTTCCGTTCTGGCTTAATATAGTATCATACTTCAACACCAAGGCTGGAAATATTTATTGTCAAGTTTTACTCCCAAAGCTGTTTTTTTTATGAATGTATAAGACTGCAGTCCAGCATATATTGGCAATCAGAGTTTTTTTTTTCTTTAGAAGAAGAACTGCCCTATCAAAATTAATGAATTCGATCTATCGATTTAAGCTTACGACTCTTGGAATTTCCAAGCGGTCGCCCATTTAAGTACTGACCAGTTTTAAGGTTGCATAACTTCGGCAAGCGGGTGAACGAGAACCAGTGTATTCAACGTGATAAAGCCGTACTATGTGCCACGTTTTATACTCTCTGTATTTTTCTTATGTGCAATTACATTGAACGGAAGTCCGAGTAACGACGCCCTCGTCAGAAAACAGTTTAATCCAATTGGCTGATGCTGCACATTTTTGCAATTTCTAAAACCAGCCTAGATTTAAATGGTTATTTTTCATTGAGCTCACGCCACTACCGAATGTGACACAAGGTCAGTTTAAACTGGGTTTCATGGTAATACCGTGGAAAACTTGTTGGAACCCCCTCTTCACTTCCCCGTTTGGGTACGTCTCAGGTGTCTGTGTTTATATGGATTGAAAGGATACTGAAAAGAAGAAGAAGAAAAAGAAGAAGAAGAAGAAGAAGAAAGAAGAAGAAGAACGAACGAGAAGAAGAAAAACTAGGCGGAGGAGGAAGAAGAAAAATGGTTATTTTCATTGAGAGGAGGAGGAGGAGGAGGGAGGAGTAGAAAAAGTGAAAGGAGGAAAAAAAGAAGAAGAAGAACGAAGAAGGAAAATAGAAGACGGAGGAAAAGAAAAAAAAAAGAGGAGAAGGTGGAGGAAGAAAAAGAAGAAAAAGAGAAGAAGAAGGAGGAAGAATAAAAATAATGAGAAGATATCAATTATATCGCGTGGACGAAAATTCCGACCCATGTTTACATCAATTTTCAAACCGTTTCCTTTGGGTCCTTTCCAATTTTGTCCGTTACGTTTTTTAACTCCAACCTTTCTCCCATGCTGTACAATAAAATAATAATATCGTTAAGAAAATGACTTTTACTTATTCTTCCTTGGTTCCATTAGATTTGCTTTGTTACGTTTTCAGTCTTCTGCCTTTTACTTTGATTTCTTTCTACCGACATTAGAAAAATGACCCGTGATTGTATTTTACAATACAATCTCAGGTCATTTTTTTTTTCTTTTCTTTTCTTTCATCGCTCTTCTCTTCTACCTTTTCTTTGTGTCTGCCTTCTTCTAAGAACAATTTGCCAGTCACAGAACAGAAATTCTTAAAACCAACACATCGATCAGCAGAAAAATGTGACGATTATTTGTCAATAAATGTCACGATTTTAAAAAGTAACACTGATTTACAGAAAAATGCTATCCGCTATATTTTCGGTGAACATTTCCTTCTTTTTCTTAATTGCGACTCAAATGTAAATTAAAAAAAAAAAAAAAAAAAAAAAAAACGAAATAAAAATATTCATTAATCAGTCAAGGGTGAGAAGCGATTGAATTCAAATAAAATTAGGGAAATATGTCAAAAATTGAAGGTGAATGAAAAATGAAACAAAATTTCTAAAATCATTGAATATTTTTATACCACAGAGTGTCAGACTAATGATTAATGAAAATAATTTAAAAATAGGTTTTATCTGCAGGTAAAAACAACAGTTACATCTAAGCGCACAGGAAATAGTCAGGCCGAGGAGAAAAAAAAGGACGCCATGTTATGTTGAATTATATAGTTCATAGTAACAGAGGCGCATGCGCACAGGCAAGAGATGGAGGGAGAGGGAGGGAGAAGAAAAGAGAGGAAGATAAAGTAGGAGATTGTTCAAGGGGAGGTTTTGTTTTCTGGGATTCAATATTTCTTTAAAAAGAACAGGAAAAAATTGCTTTAATATATCGCGTAAATATGACACTGAAATCCGAAGGAGCATTAGAATAGCAAAAGATGCCTTCCAAAGATTAAGCAAAGTATCAAGAAACGAAAACATTAGGTAATACCAGTCGTCCTGTATGTGAATGCTGGACAATCTCTTCACAGATGAAGGAGTGACTTAAGGCAACATTCTTTGCAGACTGCTCACAGATTCTCGATTGGATTTAAATCAGGAGAGTTGACGGGCCAGTCTATAGTACTTGGATTTTCTCACTGGTAAGGCTTGCCAGTGTCTTCGTGCAGCGTTACAATTTTCGCACGCTTTTTTGGAGTAACGTCCATCGCAGACAATGGCCGTAGGACAACTAATTGACAGTCGAGACAATAGTGTCTGGGCGTGATAAAAATCTGATGCAATCATGGATGACGAAATATTTTTCAAGGCCCAACAAATTTCATCACACACACCGAAAATATTACGACACACCACTGCAAATAACTTAATCTGAGGAAGGATAGTATTATGGAACCTTACCCATAATAACATAATGGACTATTCCATACGTAATAAATACTGCGCCTCAAGAGGAAGCAGAGAGTTCAATCTGAAGTCTGGAGTGAAGTCCGTCAAGAGTCTGTCAGTCAGTCAGAGCGAGCGAGTCAGTCAGTCGAGTCAGAGGCAGTCCAAAACAGAGTCGCGTCCAGATAATTACTACTAAACCTGATTGTTCGTACTAACACCTTCTATCTCTCTGTATATATTCCTGTTTGTAATATATCTGTGTTATTCCATATCCGTATTCGAGTTCTTCTTTATTGGTTCTACCTTGGAATATCACAGTGGTACAAGGAACCGGACCATAACAGATAAAAACAATGACACACTGTCACTCCAGTGGGTCTAAAACTGACCGTATGGTGAAAGAAAGGAAACTAAAGCGGTCGTTTAAATTAATTTGCACAAGGGAAAATCGAGTTCACTGATTCAGAAACTGATTTCATAATCATCTGAATACGCAAATATTTTCAGACGAAGCATATGGTAGATATTCGCATTGCTCAAGGTTAAATCACACAGAAAATGCTGATTTTTGAACGATTACCGAAGTTAAGCAACAGCGAATTTAGTCAGTACTTAGATAGGGTACCGTTTGAGAATACAGGTACCATAACCAATGGGAAGTAATCCCCGATAAAAAAGGGAGGTTGTAAAATATGAAGGTGCGTACAACGACAACCTGTTGTTTCAGATCACATCTTTCTTGTGGTTGCCGGCAGAACCTCACTAAGCAACGGCAAGTAGATACCATCTCTAAAAAGAATGAGACACTTCAGTTTTCAGTAGGAGTTGCGACCGTTAATTTAATTAAGCCCACTTGAATTGCAACTGAAAAAACACATACACACATTACGATTACTGAATTTAACTATTCGACATAATGTTCGTTCGAGGAGGAGGATGAACTTAGGACAGCTTATCAGATATTTTGATCTCAGTATACAACATCTGGTTCGAAAATAGGAAAATACATTATAAAATTAGACAGGCAGATTTTTGTTGTATTTAATGAAAAATTCTCTCTCTCTCTCTCTCTCTCTCTCTCTCTCTAAATGTATAAAAATGAACCTAAAGTGCCAGGTTTCACCTATACAGATCGTCAAGGTCAACTGGCCAGTTGACCTTGACAATCCGTATAGGTGAAACCTAGGTAGGTTTTCCTGGCTCTTTAGGTTCATAGTTAGATTTGCTCTACTTAGCGTATTGAACAATTTACGTAGTTACTTTTGCTTTACTCATTTTGAAGGTTTTTTTTCTTTGAACTCTGAGCTTGAATTCTAGACGATTATTTTCGCCTCAATTTCATGGTCTTTCTTTTTATCCCTATTTTCCCTTGGGCATTGGTTTGTTTAATTACAAGCCAAAATACCCAATTGTTTTTCCAAACAGAGTATAACTATATATATATATATATATATATATATATATATATATATATATATAATAATAATAATAAATCCTAAAGAGCCAGGAAAATGTAACTAGGTTTCACCTAAACGGATCTTCAGGTTAAGCTGGTATGTAGAAAATGTTGTCTGTGGTGGTTAAATGAAAGCAGTTTTGCTTTGGAGGTGTTAAAATTAACAAGCCATTTCTTGCCCCAGTTAACAAGTGATTGGAAGTCGTTTTCAAATTTCAGTTTCCAGGTTTACTTTTTCAGTTCTGTCGGATTTGCTACTGAGACAAATGTAAATGGTTATCTGCATAAATACCTAGTTGTGGACTGATGACATCGGGGAGACCGTTGAGGAAGATCAGACTCAGCGTAGTACCCAGGATAATGGGAGAAGAATTTAATAATGACGTGTAAGTAGCGTAATTGTCATCTGCATGGCAAGTGCATTCGGTGAGTCGAGTTATTTTTCATCTTCTCCGCCTGTGAAGCTCTTTTGTTTGACGTAGGTCTGAGTCAAGTTCCTGGGTAAGAATGAGTCACTACCCTACGATTTTTCTCATTCTGAGACGCTATCTATTCCATAACCCACGCACATCGAAGCTTGCAGCACTTGGCATTACCGTGCGGTCATCTATCTAGGTACTGGCCCGGCTGGAGGTTGCTTAACTTCGGTGATATGGCTTTAAGCTCGATACGAATTCAATTCTCGCCTAATCTTATACGTTCACTTACACTTAGTAAAGGCATGAATCCATCATTTCCCCGGTAAACTATTGGTTAAATTTTAGAGCTTCTTCACATCGATTAGCAACCAGACTAGGTGAAAAATTACTCTGGAATCAAAACTGCGATGAAAACAACGAGAAATGACTCCATTATCTTTCCATAGAAGTCAATGCAGTTCACAGATATTAAAAAGAGGGCGCTGTTTGTGGACCATGGCTCTCTACATTCTGTCGGGATATGACTTTCTTTTTATATAATTGTCTCGTGCTGTTATTTATGTTTTTGTTCAGTTGTATTTTCCTGACGTCATTCGTGATTCGATGTAAAAATCTTTGAAAATCTATTTCCAATCAGAAATCTAGTTGGATGTAAAGACAAGGCTAACCAACGGCTTTTGCTGTAATTATATCAGAATCCTCGTGTAAATGATGTCATTGCGTAGAATAATTTTATCTCACGATGGTTACAGCAATCATTTGAAGAATTACTTTGCTTTCGATCATTTTCTTATTCTGATGTGAAACTGCATCAACGAAAAAAAAAAAAACACGTTCAAGAAAACCTTATTTTTAAAATTTGCTGGATAAATAACATTTTGGAGTAAATTTCACAATATAGATAAAATCTTTTCTTTTTTTTAATAATAACAAAAATAGGTACAAACATAACTTACAAGACGCAATTTTTCCTAAAAAATACCCTGAAAAATACGTGTGCGTCTTCCAAGACGAATATAAAGCAACACCCAGGCTCAAGTAAGATTGGACGGTCAGCTAATTGTCTTGACTGATAAGAACGTGGATCTATATCAAGGATCCGGCCCGCGAAGGCATTTTGACCGGCCCGCGAGCCTGATTACCAATGACTATCATGAGAGACGACCTTCAAATGAAATTTGTTATATGTCATTTTCCATAGAATGTCTACACATCTCGGTGCACTAAAAATATTAGACTATCTGCCAGTTAACTTTCATGAGACGTATTTTACCAAGTTGCGTTGCCTACGTTTAATGTCAAATAATGGATACATATTTGTTATGACCCTTGGCTACATTAAAAGATAACAGAAGCAAAAGGAACGATAAAGTAAAAGAGGCCAGGGAGGGACTGACATGCGAGGTAGCAGAAATCTAAAGACAGTTAAACTTACGCGCATTATACATACATGCCTCATGAATGTGTGGACGATACCGTATATGTACGTACGTAAGTGTATATGTTTGCAACTATTTGTACTCGTATGTATGGGTATATGTGCTTCGTTTTTGTTTGATAGGTGTGTGTGTGTGGTTCGTTTGTGGAACAATTTTTAATAACAGTTTCAAACCTACACGTCATAATTTCATCCATTTCACTTCGGTTGATTTTTTTCACTTTGAAGTATTTTGACGTTCCTTGAGGAAAAGTAACTTTTGTTAGGTGTTTTTTTAATTTTAGATTTTCTTTTGTTTTTCTGATTTCTCAATGTTTATTTTCATTATGGTTTTAAATATTTAGGTTGACAGGGGTCTGCATACTTAATTTTCCTTAATTTTTCATTAATGGTCTTCGTTCGGCCCGCGACCCGTCATTATAACACGATCCGGCCCACAGGGTCGAATGAGTTGCCGACCCCTGATCTATATGTTAGTCATTACACTATAATGTTAGCTATCTATCTAATTCAGCCTTTTATATGATGTAAACCTCAATACTTAGGTATTAAAAGTATTTCCAAGGCTATAGACCTTCCTGGAGACGAGCCACAATCATAAACATGCTCTGTTTACAAGCAGTGGTGGGAGCCTTTCTGCTCTTGACTAGTATGTCATTGCCATACAAACAAAATCAGACGAGTGATTAATCTAAACAATACATGGCGCCATTATGTGAGGGACGTATGGTAAATGTTGTTGTTGTATGAGAATGACTTTTTTCTTTTTTAGAATTTTTTTCCAATATTAGGGTGCGTCTAACAAGCCGGAAAATATGGTAATTGATTTTGTTGTCAATCTTTTCTCTTGGGGAGAATCGTCAAGAGTGAATTGAGAAAACACATGCCCAAGAAATTCAGATCTCAATTTTTGTATGGATGTCATTCATGGTGACAAACCCGTTTAGAAATATCTAATCCGTCAAGTATATACCTTCTTAGATCAATGATGACGAAGGAATGGAGCCTGTAGATCTTAGGAAGGACTGTCCTTCGAACATTAATTGATGCCACCGATTGACACAAACTCTTTAAGATGGTAATGCGTAACATTTGCCTTCAATATGCCGTTGGAGTGTCAAATTTTGAAGACCACTTTTCTCATTACATTTCTGTTTCACATGTCTAGTGTATGTTCTTCTCAGCATCCTTATCAAGAACATTTCTTTCTCTTCATCTGTGAGCAGATGGTCCAGTATTCACTGCCATATAGGAGAACTGATATTACAAAACAGTTCAGTACTCTTTTCTTTGTTTTTAACGAAATCTTTATCTCTCTTAAGAGTTTGCTTAGCTTTTGGAAGGGATCTTTCCTTATTTTCCGTCTCCTGTTAAAACAGATCCCAGATATTTAAATTTTTATATTTTTTTTCCATTTCGTTTTTCGCACGTTGGCCTATTCCATCTGCTGATGGCCAGACATTCTGTCTCTTTCAAGGATGATTTTCATATCAAAAAAATGATAAACACACACGGAAAATTTATTCACGGCGCGAAGAAGTTTTTTGAGACACGCGTTAAAATCTTTTGTATTTTGAATAGTTGGAAATCATTAATATTCATTATATAAAAATGCATAAAACACAAATCTTAAAGTGTGATTAAAGTTATTTTGAGAAAGAAAATTGATTAATAAAAACATTACAGTGTAAAATTATCCAAGGAAGTTGTGATTTTTTTATATAAACTACAGCAAAATATATTTTGTTTTTGTATATATTCATTTTTAAATAATTCTTTTTCTTGTTCATATATTCAGTTATTGATATTCGCAGCATCCTTCTATAGAATCGCATTTCTGTTGCCTCAAGTCTCTTCTTCATCCCTTGATGAGATTGTCCATCAATCACTGATATATTACATAACAGTTACGTACTATTTTCTTTGTTTCTAATAATAATATTTTTTCTTATTTTTTAAAAGCTAACTTTCCCAATGCGCATTTTCCGTCCTCTATTAAAACAGATGCCAGATATTTAAATTTTTGTACTTGATTGATTTTGGTGTCTCTAATTCGTCCTATTCCATCTGCTGACATCCACACATTTTGTCTCCTTCAAAGATAATTTTCATATCAAATTTCATGTCAATGGAGAAGTCAGAAAAAAAAGGGATCCATTATATAAGAAAAGTGTTTTGTTATATTTTGATAACAATTTTCGAAAAATGATCCAATATCAATTAAAATTGGTAATGGAAATGGGAAAATTAGCCGTTTCCCTACAAGAAACATTAGGTATTCATTAGCTGATCTGTTAGCATTACTGTCATTTGAAATTTATAATGGAATTGGTGAAATTAGTTGTTTCTATACGGGAAACATTCGACATTCATTGGCTGAAGAGTAAGCATTACAGTCTGTTTAAATTTACAATGGAATTGGTGAAATTAACCGTTTCCATCAACGAAACATTAAACATTCTTTGACTGAAAAGTTACACATACTGTCGGTTGAAATTTATTATGGAAATGGTTAAATAGGCCGTTTTCATACAGAAATTTCAGGCATTTATTGACTCAACACTTAGCTCTATTGTCGGTTGAAATGAAAATGGTAAAATTAGCCTTTTATATAGAGGAAGCAGTAGGTATTTATTGAGAGTTAGTATTATTGTCGGTTGAATATTATAATGAAAATGGTGAAAGTAGCCGTTTCCATACAAGAAAACATTAGGCATTCTTTGACTCAACAATTAACGCTACTGTCAGTTGAAACTTATAGATTTTTTTGTTAAAACATTTCAGGAAAATAAGCTTCCCATGTCCACTGTTATCGCTCTTTCTCGTCTTCATGGGAATTTCCTTCCAAAACTTTTGTTTAACGTAATGTAGAAAGACAACATTTTGATTATATCATTATCTTCCATTCTAATTACAAATGCTAACTTAGCTTTTTACTGTCGGAAGTTTGGGGGGGGGTTCTTATTTGGTGAAATTCTTTTGATTGTGTAGCGCCAGTCTATAGCAAAGTATAACTAACGAAGGTTTTTTTTTTCTGAAACGAAACACAAGCACAAGACAAGAATATGAAATAAATGAATTGGTCAGAATCGAAAGTGTGATTACTTAGAAATCTTCGACTTCGTTTATGGAAACGTTTTGATCTTTCAGTCGTAAAAAGTGATTTTCTATTACCGATTTGACTAGACGGAATTTCGAAATACTCGTTTAACACAAGTAATTTGTATTTATCTCCTATCAAAAAAGTCGTTAGCTTTCTTTCTTTCTTTCTTTCTTTCTTTCTTTTGTTTTATTTCGGATGGTTAGTCGCTGAGATTAGACTGGACATCAACAATCAAATTATCTTTTTGATTTTGGTTTTCTTTACGATAGCTAAAATCTATTTACAAGAATTGCAGTTTAAATCAAAATGGACGGAATCAGTTGATGGATTCAGTTTTGTTGATGACGAAATCATAAGAAAAAAGAAAGAACACCTGTATAATAAGAATTATTCTCTTAATTTTTCTCGAAATTAATTAAAATCATTTCACCCTAAGCAAGTAGTACCCAGAAAAGATTCATATAGGGAGGATTGAGGAAAGGACAAAAGATGAACGGGATTCAAAAAGATAGAAGATGGCGGTTGACGGTGCATTTCAATTTTGTTAATCATATTACCCCAGGCAAAGCGGGAATGCCACTAGTACGCAAAGAAGTTACATGAAGTGAAAGAGAGAGAAAAGACTGAGTATAGGGAGGATTGAGGAAAGGACAAAAGATGAACGGGATTCAAGAATATAAAAGATGGCGATTAACGTTGCACTTAGATTTTTGAAGATTGTATTTTTTAGGGAAGCAAATAAACAGAAGTGAGATCCACAGGCGAGAAGTGCGAGAAAAGAAAATGTTGGTGTAGTAATTTAGCTAGTTCAACATTAAACTGGTTGGTTCTGGGTGCCAATCTATTGGCACACTTAAGTTTATGTTGTCGTGGCACCAGGGAAAAAAATTCTCGTCAGATCAGTTGCCATGAAAATATTTGTAGAAAAGACAGAGGGAAGCTACGTCACGTCGGTGAGAAAGTGACTGAAGTCGAGATGCCAAGTCAGGATCGATTACATTACAGATCCATCTTTGGATTTTGTCAAGAACCTATAAGTAGCAAGAACACCTGACCGGATATGTCAACAGTATTCAATGAACGGACAAATGGTAGATTTGTAAATGTGCAATTTTTATGGCACCACACAGTGACCCGATTTACTTTGCAGTGGATGCAGCTATTGATTCTATGTATAAATGAAAAATGTGCATAAGTGAAAAAAATAATTAAAAATTAATTGCCGTTGGTGTTGTTTAAAGGTATTTTGAAAATTTATGGAGAGGTAAAATTTTTGTTGTTTACGGCGAGATTCATTCCTTTTCCCGAATATCATGTTTCAATGCCATAATGATTACAGACACTAGAAATGTCACTGGGAAATGTTTTGAATAAAATCTCCCAGTGTGGGTAACATTATTTCAAACGATATAGCATCAATATTCAATGGGAAATAGAATTTTTGACCTAAATAACTTAGAGAATGACAAATTATTCGGCTCAAGAATAAATTATTAGAACGCTGATCTTGTAAGTCATTATCACACAGGAATAATTTGATATCAAAATTTATAATTATTTTATTTGTCTGGTGTTACGCCCAATATTAAATTTACTAATAAAAACACACACATTTCTTAATATATTTTTCTGTTATTATTAGTAGTAGTAGGAGTAGTATTAGTAGTATGAGTACTACTACTAGAGGTCCTGACAATAATACTCGTAATAATTTCTACTAATAATAATATGATATTATTATTAGTAGTAAAACGAAAATAATCTTTTAGTAGCACGATCATGGCTACTAATATACTAATAAAATGGACAATACTATTATTAATATTACCACTTCCATAACTAATACAAATAATACTATTACTATCGGTACTATTAGTAACGACATAACGTATCTTTACTGTGGCTTTTCTATAAATATTTTCATGGTAGTTGTTTTAATGAGAATCCCTTTATGAATGTAAGTGCAGTACTAGATTGGCGGTAAGGTCCCATCCTTTTACAACTGAAAATGGCTATAGATGTAACCGTAAGTTCTATGCTAACAGTTTCTTCTCTGGCACTTCTCGCTTCTGGAACTCACCTCCGGCTTATTGTTTTCTATTTAACTTTGATCTTCGAAAATGTAAATGTAATCGTAATCTTCTGTCTTCTTCATTCCCATTCTTTTAATGTTCTCTTTCCTAAACAATATTTTTCTCATATTCTCTCGCACTCAGTAACCCCTTGTGTCTTAGTGGATTTATTGTCTTGTTTGGGGTGAAATGATTAAAAATGCTTGTGCTATTCCTACTACGACTAGTCGTATTAGTAGTTCTTCTATTGTTAATTATAATAGTAGTAATACTACTAGTAGAACTACTACTACGAGATTTATTACTACTACTTCTTTCATGTGTCCTTAGTCCTTCCTTTTGGACGTAGGCAAACCTAGTTCTCCACAACTTTTTCTCCTTCGTAGCCCGTATTAAAGTTTGTCTTTTTGCTATCTCACCTAATCCCTGTTTTGCCAACCATTTACACAAGGCACAAGGCACCAGATGTCAATTAACATTACATTTAAATATTTGAAGATTATAGCTATCAGGGAAGCCAGTAAGAGGAAGGGAGTTCCACTGTCGGGAAGTGCGAGAGAAGAAGCTGTTGGGGTAGAAGAGGTGGTTACATTTAACTGTTTCGACAATAAAAGGGTGGGAACGAGATACCAACCTAGTAGCACGCTTAAATTCACACAGTTGGGGTACCAGTGAAAATAGCTCGTCAGAGCAGATGCCATGAAAATATTTATAGAAAAGACAGAGGGAAGCCACATATTGTCTGTGAGAAAGTGACTGTAGACGAGCTGCCAGATCAGGACCTATCACACTGCATATTAGTCTCTGGATTTTGTCAAGAACCACGTGATGAACAGCGGAGACACCAGACCATATATGGCAACAGGATTCAATGCAAGGGTGAATGGTAGATTTGCAGATTTGAAGGATGACACGACACAGAAGCAAGTTTCCTTGCTGTATATGAAGCTATTGATTCAATGTAGTTGTTCCATCTCAGGTCAGTGGAAAACGTGAGACCAAGAAGGCGCAGAGAAACGCTCACGTGAAGTTAAGCATCAGCCATGTTGATAGGAGGCATAGTTTCTCTATGGTGAGTAAATGACAGCAGTTTCATTTTGGATGCTTTAAAATTCAAAAGTCTTCATCATTTCTTGATCCAGTCAAACACAGATTGGAGTTTCTTTTCGTGATCAACGACCAGGTTAACTTTGTCAGCAATGCCGAATTTCCTATTGAGAGAGGAGTAAATGGTAGTGATAACTGCGTAGATGCGAGATATATGACTGTAGACTGATAAGATACGAAAGAAATCACACTTTATAACATCTTCCATTTTGGTATCTTCAGTTAGTTATTCCCAGGTCGGATATTCATGACAATAGAAAATAATATTATGCAAGTAGTACTAATTTTATTAGTAGTAGTATTCAGTGACTTGCAGATTTTTTTTTGTCGATGCTTGGGGCCAACTCCTTCATTGCAAGCCCCTACGACTCAAGTAGCGGGGTACTTCGGTTTCGCTTATTAGAACACGGGTCCACATTGACACCAGCTTGTGGGACTGTTAAGACACTTCCAAATTTCAAAAACTAAATTTTTATTTCACTCTGTGATTAGATGTCTTCCCGATATGGATGCACGGAGTCGTCACACCCACTGCTATCCCCTTCTGCATGTATTACTACTAGTGCTACAGTTGGTACTAGTACTAATAATACTATTAATAGTATTAGTAATAATAGTTGTACTAGGCGTACTGATACTACTACTGTTAGTATAGTAACAAATTATTGAATTATTTTACCATCAAGAATATCATTAACAATTCTCCGTTGCCGGAAAGTTACAAAATGACTAATTACGATTAAACGAAAATGGCCGTTTTTCATTAGGCTCGTCAGATATGAAGTTATCACTTTTCGCTTTCAAATTGATTCTCATCAAATATAAGCAATACATTGAATAGCATCTTCAAGATATATTATCTGACGCGATTTCACTTTTACAGAGAGATTAATGCAATTTAGTGAAATGTTAGTTTTCACCTCAGACAGAATTACAAGACAACTCTTTGATGCTCTAATTCTCATATATATATATATATATATATATATATATATATATATATATATATATATATATATATATAGATATAGATATAGAAATATAAAGAAATATCGTTTTAAGGTATGCTATATTTATGGGATAAAGTGTTTAATATCAGGAATATAGCGCATGTTAATATAAATATAAAAGTGATCACTGAAATCAACATTCAGTGGCGACAGACTGTTTCATGGTAAACGCAATCATCAGGTGATCTGATTGCATTTAACATGAAACAGTCTGTCGCTTCTGAGTGTTGAATTCATTGTTCATTTATATATATATATATATATATATATATATATATATATATATATATAATATTACCTCAACATAACTATAGTCTATTTCAAGCTCGTCTGAACCCGGCGGCCTTCAACTCTTAAATGGTTCAGTTTTAATATTTGTTATTAATATGATCCACCGGGATTATATACCAACGGATATATATATATATATATATATATATATATATATATATATATATATATATATATATATATATACTAGCAGTAGAGCCCGGCGTTGCCCGGGGATGTAACAGTAAGAGATAGATCAAGTATCGACCATCATAAAGACTGAAAAATAAAATTGACATAGATTATTGTTTAAGGTTGACGGACACGCATGTCTTAATTAGTTTTTTTTTTTTACGAAATGGTCAAACCCAAACTCAAACAAAAACATTGTTTTCAATCGTTATGAGTCTATCGATTGAATATATATATAATTGTGTATATAGGCAACAATCCCTCATTTATACATGCTTCATTAAAGACGACAGACAAGGTACTTCGATTAAGCTTTTTATTTAATTTTTCTTGTGTCCGAACAAGTGTTTTCTTTTCTGGACACAGTGTGTGTAGAAACTGTCCAAATGTACTACATTTCCGAGCACTTTCGATTATACTTTTAGCCATTATCAAGGATGATCTTACTTTTACTTTTTAACTGGATGTATGGGTTGTGTGTATGTATTTACAGTTATGTTTTATTTTTTATCTTCCTAACACAGTCAGTACTTTGTGGCCGTGTTCATAGTTAATATTATTGGTGTTGACTTTTTCTTTTTTATTATTAAGGCTTTTATTATTTATAATCTGTTTTTACATGTGGATGAGGATATTATGCTTATATTTTCTACTACACTTAGAAATATCATAATGAAATCCACTGCCAAAGTTGACCCGAACAAAAAAGTCAAATTATCTACTACGAAAAAATTTAAAACAGCTAACCTTATCCTTAAAAATAACAACACAGCTGCAAAGTCAAAACTACAAAGAACCAAAATTATTTAACAGTTCAAATGCCCTTTAAGGAATTGTGCTCCTGATCAAAACGAATTCATAATTATATCAATCACACTACTACATGTTTCAAGAGATGTCTTACGTTACACCTATCCGACCACAGCTTCATCAGAACCCATTTAAACACACACGCAAACTTACCAGGCTCCATCCGAAATATACTAATGGAAAATACAATCATGATAACTTCATCCACATCTAGGGCTGACGGAGAGAAAAGGGAGCTCACCGCCCTCTGTGATATGAAGTTGAAATATTAGACAGAGAACATCACTGGAAAATACGAAAACAAAAGGTATCAGCGCATATGCTAAGCAACAAAAATCCCCTAAGCCGGCCAAGTATAGACATGAATCAAATATGACAACCAGTAATACAGAGAATTAGAGAAAAACAATAACAAAAATTGTATTATGATTTCTGGTAAAAAAAGAAACTGAAACATTAGGTTTATAATTCCCCCCAAATCACTCCCTGATGTCCCCCAAGAACATATGGCCCTGTGGATAAAGAACTTGAAGAAATTCAAAAGTGACTTGACCCAAACAAGTTGAAAAAATTGGAGAGTTGAGTTACTAAAAAAGGAAATGACTGAAAATGAGATATGCAGAAAAGGCACGAGAACTAGGACAATCTATCTCTGTGGATTCGGTTCGAAATTCCAGCGTATATCATCTGATGAAGACCGGAGCGTACAACGACCGAAACGTTGTGAATCTGACGATAAAGATGAGCCCGAACAATGTAAATAGTGTAAATAGTTATAATACATCTCATATATATATATATATATATATATATATATATATATATATATATATATATATGTGAAAAGTGAATATAAATATAAATAAATATATATATATGTATAATTATTTATATATTATATGCGGGTACTTATTAGAAAGCGCTCAATATCAGAGATAGAGCTAACATCTATATATATATATATATATATATATATATATATATATATATATACATATATATAATAAAAAGAGACCACTTTAAGGTACCATTACAATAATTTATTTCACCAAAATCCTTTTTAAAAAACTCCGGATCATCAGGTAACAATTCCAACAACAAAATGAAAGGAAAAATGGGATTAGAAATTGATGGGTAGTGTAATTTTTGTAATTTAACAGGTGGGGGGTGAGAGTTGTAGTTAGAGAGACAAGGTAGAGTATAGGGAGGGGTTAATTTCATATCTCTCTTAAGCATGCTTTATATTGGGGTAGGAGGAGTGACCGAACCTTGACCTATTTAGATGGTTAACTTAACGGAAATGATATATATGAATGAGTGGGGAGAAAAGAAAAGGAAAAATGGAAAAGAGAGAGGAGACAGACGACAGTAATACAGATATATTTAAATGAGTGTTACGGCAAAGAGAGAGGGCGAGAGGGAAGTGAATCGAAAGAGGCTGTAATTTTGTTTGAACAAAATTATGTAAAAGATAGATTTCAATGCTTGATAGAACTTTAGATGTCTAAAAAATGATGAATGTTATCAATTTAAACATTTAATTTTTTAAGTAAATAGTTTAGGGACTTAATATAAGTTAACTACTTTTTTTATTAGTACATTTATCGAGAACATATTAAAGAAATATTTAAAATAATAATAGTTTATTTACCCGACTAATTGTACTTCCATAATATTGTAAAAAAATTTCGGTAACAATAACATCTATATTAGTTTTACTTTTAATCTAATTTATGAATGTAATTTTTCTTTACTATTATATGGGTAAACTTAAGGTTTAGGTTTCATTATTTATTAATATTTGAGGGTAATATTAAAGATTTTGTTTTCTTCTTATATGTATCTCACAAACATATTCATGCAAATCCATATGTATATACGTTTAATATATATATATATATATATATATATATATATATATATATATATATATATATATATATATTGGGAATTAAATTATTCGTTAAATCTCCAAAATTTGAATACGCTTCAGAAAGCAAATAATGGAACCATGAGAATTTAATAATCTTTTCGGTAAACAATCTTCCTCGAAGAGAGTCTTGGTCAACTCATATTCGATAAGTCGTTGTCGTCTGAAACGCATCTAAATATAATGTCTCTGTTGCTAACGAAACGTTCGTCCAGTCGCCAAAATAGTTAATTTATTGTCTATTCTTTTGACATCACCTGACTCGTTGTCCGAAAGGAAAATCATTCCGTGGCTCAATGATGTCTGAAAGTCATTTAATAAAAATTATCTTGCATTCAATAATAGTCAAAATATCAATGTGAGTGTGGCCATTAATTAGTCAACTTGATGAATGTCCCGATACAACACGCACTTAAACAAACATGTAAGAACACATATGCACACGCGCGAATACATCAACATATCTATATATAGAAAGTTTTAGCCTCTGTCTGTCTGTTATCGAACATTTTGCAGGGTTTTGAAAATAGACCGCATAAATATATATATTCTGAAACTACATTACCTAGGATATTTGGATAAGTATATTTCATTTTGATCAAAGGGGATCTCCGGGGTGGGGGTAGCTGAATTTTTTTTCCCTTTGATATAAACTGAATTTAAATTTGAACAAGGGAATGACTCTTAGGGTACTTGGATAAGTATATTTCATTTTGATCAAACGGGGTTCCTGTGGGGGCACCCCCTTGAATGTTTTCCTCCTTTGATTTAAATTAATTTTAAATTTGAACAAGGGGATGATTCATATTCAAAATATGGAAGGAAAAAACCAGAAGATGGAAGTCACATCGGTAAGATCAAAATGAGACAATATGGACGTCAAGTTGAGCAAGAAATCACCAATCAGTGGGTAGTGCCATATTTGTTGTGACAATTCAATCCTTCATATCAATGTTGAAATCAGCTCATCAATTCATTCAATCAAATATTGCATCAAATACATATCAAAGGGGTCAGATCAAGCTGTTTTTGCATAAACCCTCCATTTAACTTTTTTCCTTTGATTTAAATTTAAAATTGAACAATTCAAATAATTCAATAATTCTTCAAATTATGAAAGGAGAAAGCCAGAAGATGGAGGTCACATCAGCAAGATCATTGAGTAATATTGAAATGCATCATTTTTCTCCACAAATTATAACAATCACTTAAAATGATTCATTATTCACTTACAAAAAAATTTGGGACACACAACAAGTGCCGGGTAATTCGACCAGTACACACACACACACACACACACACACATATATATATATATATATATATATATATATATATATATATATATATATGTGTGTGTGTGTGTGTGTGTGTGTTTTGAACAAAACTGACACAGTGCTTTTATTTCGTTTTTAATTATATTTTTGCTTTGTGCGTACCATTGTTTACTTTTCTTAATGAAAGTAAAAATTCTCCAAAAGTTTGTCTTTCGGCTAAATTATTAGTCATTTTTCGTTGTACTACTATGCTATCTAATGTGTAAGTGGAGATGGTATAAGAATTGTTGAAATTAAACATATTCTTAATTTCCAAATACGGCCAGTATATTGTATCCGTGTTCCTAATTGATGCTATTAAGGGTTGATTTTTTTTTATTTTTTGTAAGAGTATCCATCACTTTTAAAGACTTTTTGCATTTGGAGGTACATTTCACAATTGTGTTCAGGAAAATCATATTGAGATTGATTGCAAAAAGCGCTTAAAAATGGTTATATCGCTACACCTATAAACTTAGAGAATTGTTGCTGTTTGACCCAACTGTCGAGTGGCGCGTCCTGCCCAGTTAATGTCAGCAAGATACAAACAGATGTTCGGATTTTTAACTTCGAATAACAAAATAAAATAAAGCCAGTTCGTTTATAACTCTTATGCTATTTTTTTTAATGAATACGAGTTGCTTAGGTGTAAATAACTTATACTTTGTTATATTCTTCTTCTTCTTCTTCTTCTTCTTCTTCTTCTTCTTCTTCTTCTTCTTCTTCTTAAGGTCATGTTCATTAAGGGTGTGGGCGAACATACCTCTCCAAAATTTACTGTCCGCTGAGGCTCTTACCTTTTTTCTATCAGTCCTGTTCTGCTAATCATTTCCAGAACCTTTTCAGGCAGGTGATGCACTGCATTCCTCGGCATCTCTTGCCTTCAATATAACATGTGTGTGTCATATTTCCCAAGCCCTCTCTCCTCATTGCGTGCCGTAGGAATTTCAGCTGTCTCTTTCTGATGATAAGTATACGTGTCCATTTTATTTCCATTTTCTCTAAAACTTCGTCATGAATCACATGTTCAGACCATGGTATTCTCAGCATCCTTCTGTAGAACCACATTTCTGTTGTCCTTTTAATGATATTGTCCAGTCATAGAGGAGTTCTTATAATATGCAACTGTTCAGTACCATTTTCTTTCTTTCTAACGAAATTTTCGTGTATCTTAATACTTTGCTTAGCTTTTGGAAGTTAATTTTCGCTATTCTAATGTACCTTCCGATTTCGGTGTGAGTTCTTAAATGTTTAAATTTTTTAGTTGCTTGATTTTGATATATATCAAATTTGTAAATGTCTCTGTACCACTCCTGATTTTCTGGATCTGTCAACCACGTCCAGTGGCGGGGAGGGGGGGATGGTTTGCGATTAAACTGATTTTAGGAATTCCATCTGTAATTTATTTTCGGTTTTGAAAGTTGCTCTTTGCTAAAAATATTTAAATACATTTTTATTTCAAATGTGTACAGATTGAGCATCTTTTTTTTTCTGTCTCAGAACTTTCTTCGTAGATTTGGAACATCGAGAAAATGAAGGTGGGAGCCTCTGTCTATATTTCTGACATAAGTTATTTGACTTATTTACAGTATTTACGTTGTTTGGACCCTTGTCCTCATCTTTATTGTCGTATTAACGACGTTTCGGCCGTTGTATGCTCCGGCCTTCTTCAGTTGATATACATTGGAATTTCGAACTGAACCCTTTATTTAGTCCATGTGCCTAGATTGCTCCACGTGCCATGCCTTTTCTGGGTAGCTCAGTTTCAGTTATTTCCATTTAGTAACTCAACTCTCCAATTTTATGTTCACCTTTGCTGTGGTCAGATATTGAACTCACAACTCTTTTAGTCAAGTCACTTTTGGATTACTTCAACCAACACTTTTATCCTCTGCGCCATGTGTCCTTTTATCTACTGGGCCATGTGTCCTTTTATCCGCTGCACCATGTGTCCTTTTATCTACTGGGCCATGTGTCCTTTTATCTATTGGGCCATGTGGCCTTTTATCCACTGGGTCATCTAGCCTTTTTTCTACTGGGCCATGTGTCCTTTTATCCACTGGGCCATCTGGCCTTTTATCTACTGCGCAATCTGGCCTTTTATCTACTGGGCCATGTGTCCTTTTATCTACTGGGCCATCTGGCCTTTAATCCACTGGGCCATGTGGCCTTTTATCTACTGGGCCATGTGTCCTTTTATATACTGGGCCATGTTTCCTTTTATCTACTGGGCCATGTGTCCTTTTATCTACTGGGCCATCTGGCCTTTTATCTACTGGACCATGTGTCCTTTTATCCACAGCGCCATGTGTCATTTTATCTACTGGGCCATGTGTCCTTTTATCCACTGGGCCATGTGTCCTTTTATCTACTGTGCCATTTGGCCTTTTATCTACTGGGCCATGTGTCCTTTTATCTACTGGGCCATGTGCCCTTTTATCCACTGGGCCATGTGTACTTTCATCTACTGGGCCATGTGTCATTTTATCTACTGGGCCATGTGTCCTTTTATCTACTGGACCATGCGGCTTTTTATCTACTGTGTCCTCTGGCCTTTTATCTACTGGGCCATGTGTTCTTTTATCCACAGGGCCATCTGGCCTTTTATCTACTGGGCCATCTGGCCTTTTATCTACTGGGCCATCTGGCCTTTTATCCACTGGGCCATGTGGCCTTCTATCTACTGTGCCATTAGGCCTTTTATCTACTGGACCATGTGTCATTTTATCCACTGCGCCATGTGTCCTTTTATCTACATGGCCATGTGTCCTTTTATCCACTGGGCTATGTGTACTTTTATCCACTGGGCCATGTGTCCTTTTATCTACTGGGCCATGTGTCCTTTTATCCACTGGGCCATGTGTACTTTCATCTACTGGGCCATGTATCCTTTTATCTACTGGACCATGTGGCCTTTTATCCACTGTGTCATCTGGCCTTTTATCTACTGGGCCATGTGTTCTTTTATCCACTGGGCCATCTGGCCTTTTAACTACTGCGCCATCTGGCCTTTTATCTACTGGGCCATGTGTCCTTTTATCTACTGGGCCATCTGGCCTTTTTATTCACTGGGCCATGTGTCCTTTTATCTACTGGACCATGTGTCCTTTTATCTACTGGGCCATGTGTCCTTTTATATACTGCGCAATGTGTCCTTTTATCTACTGGGCCATGTTTCCTTTTATCTACTGGTCTATCTGGCCTTTTATCTACTGGACCATGTATCCTTTTATCCACTGCGCCATGTGTCCTTTTATCTACTGGTCCATGTGTCCTTTTATCTACTGGACCATGTGTCCTTTTATCCACTGGGCCATGTGTCCTTTTATCTACTGGGTCATGTGTCCTTTTATCCACTGGGCCATCTGGCCTTTTATCTACTGGGCCATGTTTCCTTTTATCTACTGGGCCATGTGTCCTTTTATCTACTGGGCCATGTGTCCTTTTATCCACTGGGCCATGTGTCCTTTTATCTACTGGGTCATGTGTCCTTTTATCCACTGGGCCATCTGGCCTTTTATCTACTGGGCCATGTTTGCTTTTATCTACTGGGCCATGTGGCCTTTTATCTACTGGGCTATGTGTCCTTTTATCTACTGGGCCATGTGGCCTTTCATCCACTGGGTCATCTGGCCTTTTATCTACTGGGCCAAGTGTCCTTTTATCCACTGGGCCATCTGGCCTTTTATCTACTGGGTCATGTGTCCTTTTATCTACTGGACCATGTGTCTTTTTATCCACTGCGCCATGTGTCCTTTTATCCACTGGGCAATGTGTCCTTTTATCCACTGGGCCATTTGTCCTTTCATCTACTGGGCCATGTGTCCTTTTATCCACTGGGCCATGTGTCCTTTTATCTACTGGGCCATGTGTCCTTTTATCCACTGGGCCATCTGGCCTTTTATCTACTGGGCCATGTGTCCTTTTATCTGCTGGGCCATGTTTCCTTTTATCTACTGGGCCATCTGGCCTTTTATCTACTGGGCCATGTGTCCTTTTATCTACTGGGCTATGTTTCCTTTTATCTACTGGGCCATGTGTCTAAGGATAAACGCATTGGACACATCGCTCAGTGGATCAAAGCATTGGATACATGGGCCAATAAAAGCGTTGGTTGAAGAAATCCAAAAGTAAACCTAAGCTATACAACTCAGTTTGTCTTGCTATTCAACACATACCTGGGGGGAGAATAAATGAATTCATACCATTCCCAAGGGTATTTGCTTGTAAATGAAAGTAACGAGCCCGACTGCAATTCGAGCTCCGCCTTAGATTTTAACTAAGATCAATGAGTAGTATCTGTTTTTATCAACTTAATCTAATTCCCTCTCTCTACTTCTATCTTACCTTCTTTCTGTCTTTTTTTCTTTCTTTCTTTCTTTTTCGCCCTGAAACCTCTTTCCATGCAAAACGAAATAGTCTATTTTTTATTGGTTATTGACAGAGCGTGACGGTCGTGCAAACTAGCGATGAGAGGGGGGAAATTATAATAGGTTTCTTCTCCTTTTACGTGTCTTGTTGCTTCAGACGTGTACGATTATGGTGCTTCACAACTTCCATTTGGAAAAACTGTCTCAGAACTTTCTTTGTAGATTTGGAACATCGAGAAAATGAAGGTGGGAGCAGCATGGCGTTTCCTATTTGAAAAAAAAAAGAATCTTAGTGTTACAGGATTAGCGTATCCAATCCCTTTGCATTCTTAATTCATTAATCCTGTGTTTTTGCTCAGAGCCCAGAGACAGCAGTTATATTCTAAACAAGTCTTTCTCTCACGCTCTCTTTCTCTCTCTCCCTCCCTCTCACCCCCCTCTCTCTCCCCTCCCCTCTCACATCATCCCCTCTCTCTCCCCCTATCTCCCCCCTCCCCTCACCTCTCTTCCTCCCCTCCCTCTCATACAATACTTTGATTATGATAGTTTTGTGTATAATCGGTTGAAGGAAGAGAAGGAATTTGACAGGACGGCATCTGGATTATAAACGTGTATTTAAATGTCGGCGCATTGATCGTAATTAGGGAATCGAATACAAATCCTTTTCTCGAGTCAATTGCAAATAGGATCTGCTAAAAAAGAACACTTAAAAAAAAAATAAAAGGTTTTAAAATTACATTTTTTATTTATTTTCTGTTTTCTTAGTTTCCCCCTTCGTCTTCCATAACAGCCACCATATTCAGGGTTCTGTTTTTCGGCAGATAATTTTTAAAGTATTTTCATTGACAGGCACTTTTACAGTTTAAATCTCTTGGCTATGGTTTCCGAGAACAGATAATGAGTTTTCACCTTATTAATAATAAAAGAAACCTTACTTTTACAAAACTCGAATCTAAAAAGAATACGTTAATATGTTCTGAACAAAATATAGTAACGGCTACGGCCACGTCATGTTCTAACACCAGTTCCGGTACGATCACCGAAGTTAAGCAATATTGACCCTGGTCAGTAGCTAAATGGTTGATCGCTTCGGAATACCAGGCGTTTCAATGTGCGGATGGTGCAATGGAGAACATCTCGGAATTGTAAATTGGAGAGCCGAGTTCCAATACCAGTCGGGTTCGTTATATTGACATCTGCAAATACCCTTGGGAAAGGCATGAATCCACATCTTCTTTCCCCAGCTATGGGTTAATTAGTAGGATCAAATTTAATAAAGAAAATAATTGAATTTTTATAAACAAAATAATTTCTTTTGTTGGACCTTCTTTGATTTTTAATTTTTATGACGTACAATCAGTTGTTAACTGGGGCAAGGAATGGCTTGTTAATTGTAACGCCCCCAAAACGAAACTTCTCTCGAACAATCACCTGAAAGAACCCTGTCTGCCTCCATTCAGCATGGCTAACTTTCATGAGAATGATTCGTTGCACTTTCCCGGGATAACATTATCGGCTGACATGAAGCGGAAAGATTATATTGAACCCATTAATAGGTCTGCTGATAAGAAATCTGGTTCACTGTGTGACGCTAGACAGTCTTCCTTTTCTAATCTATCTCTGTCTATAAAAGGCAAGATGTGTGTGTGTGTGTGTGTGTAACGAATGCATGGCCGCAATTTTCGATGGATTTGCACCAAAATTTACATGCACTAGCGGGAAGGCCAAGACCGACATTGCATTTCCCAACTCCCATCGATAGTGGAAATAATCGATTTTTTCATGTTTCTACGGTAGTTTTCATGTAGTTTGCGGCTATTTTCTACTGGCCAGAGTGAGGGCCAATAGCTGGCTGCCACGAATAGGCAGGAAGATTCTATTGGCCAGCGTGAGAGCCAAGAGCTGTCACGAATAGGCAGAAAGATTCTATTGGCCAGCGTAAGAGCCAACAGCTGACTGACACGAATGTTAACTAGCATGCTAGCATGCAAAGAAATCGATAGCTGCATTCGTCACAATGGGAAAAATTTAAATCTGAATGGCACTTTACTCCAATTGGCTCATTCGCTTGCTTAAACTCAACGTTGATTCTGATTCCGCAGAACTGGGTTGGGTGTGAAAAAGTATTTTTTGTTACCATTCTCTTTTCATTCGGTTTTTCCAGTCACGAGTCCTTCTTTAAAGCTGATCGTTTTGTGTTCATTTTGTGTTCATTTTTTCGTAACAGATTTAATGTTTAGTATAGAGCTTAGAAAAAATTCGCCGTGTGAGATAGGCAAGAAGTAAGGCATGTAGCAACATCAGCACGGCAAAGGGCACTCCTTTAAAGGCAAGTAAGGGCAAAATATTTTAAGTCAAGTGATAGCGATTGCTGTATCAGTCGTGCGATTTTTGAATCAAGCACGGGCAACGCCGGGCCATGCTGCTAGTCTTACATATATTTCTAAGTCTACTATTCATCCATATTTAGAATATTACTCCCATATATGGTCCGGTGTCCCTGCTGTATATTTAGAGATTCTTAATAAAATCCAATGAAGAATCAGCAATATTATTGGTCTTGACCTGGCGTCTCGGCTTCAATCATCTTCCCACCGGCGTAATGTAACTTCTCTGTGTTTTTTCTATAAATACTTTCGTGGTAATTGTTGAATTCGTTATGCTACCTCGACTTTATGAATATAAGGTCTCATCATTTTACAGTTGAAATGCCTAAATGCAACCGTAAGTTCTATGCTAATAGTTTCTTCTCTTACACTTCTCGCTTGTGGAACTCTCTTTTCCGGCTTCATGCTTTTCAGTTGATTTTGATTTTTAAAAATTTAAATACAATATCAATCGTTATCTATTGTTTTCTTGATTACTCTTCCATTGTTATCGCTTCTTTTTTTCTTTTTCTTGTTCTTTCACACTCAGTAACCCTCTTGTGTCTTATTGGCTTTACTGCCTTGCATTGACTATTATGAAAAAAAAATGAAAAATAGAAAAAAAAAATGAAGTGTCGAATCCGGAAAAGGTCGACAAATTCTCAGCGGCAACAAAAAGGGCAATTATAGCAAAAAAATGAGGACAGGTTAATAACCCATGCAAAACGAATAAGGCTAAGAGCCGATTAGGGGAAGAGTGATCAGCATTCCATAGGCACTCCCAGTTAGGATTTTACCAACAATGAAAAATTACTCTACAGAATATAACAAATGAAGACAATGATTATAGATGATCCAACAAGATTTCGAAACATCCGATGAAAATTTATGAGAAGCAAAGTAAATAAATCCCGAAAATGAAACCTTGTATAGAACAAATACAAATCTATATGATGTATACCGTCCCTCCTGTTGGCTACTTGAACTGGCTTCAGTTCTTCCGGCCCCAACGCTGTTTCATAGACAGTATAAAAAAGACGTTTTTTTCACATTATTATAGAGACTTGAAGTAACAGAAATGTTATTCTACAGAAGGATGCTGAGGATACCAAGAACCGAACAACGAGGTTCTGGAGAAAATGAAAACAAAAAGGAAACTTATACTTAACATCAGGAAAATACAGTTGACATTTCTGTGGCACCAAAGGAGGGTTTGAAAATCTATTTCTGGTATTTTTATTATGAATAAGTAATTTTTCTACTTTGATAGTGTTTTGTTCTTGTTTGGGGTTCACCATTTACCCATATCTGGGACCCTAACAGGTGCTACCACCTCGGGTCAGAGTGGATTTGGGGGAAAAAGCAATTAAGAGATGGTTCCACGCTCCTCAAAACTTCCAATCTTCCGATCAGATGCTTTGCTGTCGGATGTAGTTTAGTGTCATATCTTGGACTATCTTTCAAATAAAATTTAAGTAGCAAACAATAGTTGAAACAAAATAATTTCTTTTAAAACCTAATTGTGGAATTAACAAAAAATAAAGTGTCGTATCTGTAAAAGGGTCGAATGTAAAGCAAGAATGTGAATGGTAAATAACAACAACACGGGATTTATAGCAAAAATTAGGGACAGGGTAGTAACCCATGAAAATTAAATAAATCCCCGTGATAATTAAGAGAAGGAGAAAGGCGATAAGAATTCCATAGGAATTTTCAGTTAGGATTTTACAAAGCAAAAACTAAAGATTGCTCTTCAGAATACATCAAAGGAAGACAACGGTTATAAGATGATCTAACAGGCTCAATAGAATTCCGAAACGTCCGACGAAGATGTAACAACGGAAAAAGAATGTCCCAAATATACGAGGACGAAATTCAGACTGACAAAACATCGGACGGGAATGATCAAAATCTCCAAGAGAAAAAAACATATCTAGAGACGGAGAGAGAACGAAAGCTAAAAATCCGAAGGGAAGTACAAAATTTACAAAGAATAGCAAGCTCTTACATTTCAATGTATTTACAAGGCGCTTGATTTACAGGAATTATAAAACACTTAAATTTCTCGGGATTGTCGTGATATATCTGCACGTAAAGATAGCCTGATATGAGGATAGGGAGTAATATAAAATATCTATATGAGTTCTCAAGAGTTAGTAGTAATCTAGGTTACCTTAGTAGATAGTATTTATCCCAGTCTCCCCATTGAGACGGGATGTGCCACAAGGTGGGGAACCTGAGCGCGTACACACGGGTCAGGGACAAAAAATGTCCAGCCCCCGCATCCGTCGGTTGCGCTGCCATCAGTAGGACTACTGACTCTCTCTCTCTCTATCTCTCTCTCTAGAGGTTACATTAGTAGATGTATTAAGCGACTTGTGAACACAAATAAAACGGTATGTCACCGCTATTATTTTAACTACCTTCACTCCTCCGCAATGATTATTGTCTTAAAAAGCGATTATTAGAATTGTAATAAAACCTAAACATAATGAAAGTGAATCTATACATATTTTAAATAAGAATTTAAAACAAAATATCAAACACTATTTATTAGGTTGTTTATTTACCAGAACAATTTTATATTTACAACATTCTAAAAACTAATACAATTGTATTAAAACTAAGACTAAATATTTATGAAGACAGTTTTTTATTCATAAATTAATAAAAATTTTTTGTGTTGTCAGAGAACTCTTGTTGACACTTTTGTGATGCCTACGAATACTCGTTGTCACTTTCGTAGATGCTCGTTGTAATAAAGATTTTGTAATCTCAGATACAACAACAGTAACGCCGTTGAACAATACTGGTATCAGACGCCTTCGAATATAACTCACACTAATAGTACTTGCTCGCTAATATTCGCTCGAATAGTAATCCGTATAGTGATCCGAATAGAGAAATAGTATAGTGAATAGCGGTCCGTATAGTAATAGAGGGTAGAATAGAAATAGTGATTCGTATAGTAATAGACGATAAACTAGCAATAACGATCAAATAGACGTCACGCGACTTCCTACTTATGCGTTTCCTCACGTTGTCTACTTAGTTCAATAATGGGATCGCCTGTGTTTGCTCACTGGCGATCTATGTTCAAACTCAAGTGTTGCCAGTGACATTTTATTTCTATATAACACATTTACTAAATTGTTAAAATATGTGAACCAACAATAAGGAAATCCTTATTATTTACCATTTTATAAAGTTCGAATTGATTGGCAATTGGCCGATGTTTTGCCAACCATTCCAAACAATATAATAAGCAATCTAATAAACAAATAGTTTTTATTTTTGTTTTCAGTTCTCAAGAACAAAGGATATGTATAAATTCCCTTTTATATGTTTAGGTTTTATTAAAATTCGAATCATCGCTTTTTAAAACATTTAACATTGTCGAGGAGTAAAGGTATTTAAAATAACAGCGGTGGCAAATGAAAAAAAATGTCTTTTTGAGAGATCTTTTTTTTTTTTTGCGGGTACAAAGTTTAAAGATTGCTAAAATTTTATTGTAATCCTTTTTTTCGCGTGGGCGTGCCTACGTGTGGGAACGAATTTCGTCAACCTGACCCCATCGAAACGAATTTCGCCAACCTGACCCATCGAAACGAATTTCTAAGTCTGCTTTCTGATTAGTAATAGCGATGGCGTCCGATATTGTAACTCTATAGAGTTGTGCATCTTTGCGTCACGGAATCCATGCAAACAACATTTTATCAGTCAGCATTCTTTGCCTACGCTGATAAATTTGCAATGACGTTGGTATTAGACTATAAATAAAACTTATACTAATGCAATCGAAAGACAAAGAGAATTTATCTCTATTTCTATTTGTCTACCATTTTAGGACAGAAGAAATTTTCTTTCTCTCATTTTCTCGTTTACACGCTGCTGATATTATGACATTTATAGTTATCTCAATTTCTCGTCGATCCTCTAAGATATCCCAAAATAAATTTTCATGCTCCACTCAAATTCATACAACGCTTAAAATTTAAAAACGTGGATCTATATATAAAATTCTGTGACTTGCGTACGCCTGTCCGTCCTTCCGTCACGCCCTCTAAAATAGCCATACATTGACCGATCGAAACAAAATTATCGGATGAAGTACAAGTTGGCAAAGAGAAATACAGTTGGTTTTATTATGATGTGTAGCTGAGTACAATATAAAGTGCAGCCTCGGTTCTCCAACGTTTCACATGTCGAACAAATAGGTTTTGGAACAGAAAATTCGAGATGAAAATGCCTCAGTTATGGAAGAAAATTTTGGTTCTCAAACATTGCCGAACTGAGTTAACGTAAACGAAATAATTTTTGTGTCGACCGCCATGTTGTATACATTCGTGTGTTGTGGCGTGCTTTTCTTTTCCAATTTTTTGTACTGTGACTTTTTTTCTCTACATTGATTCCTATTGGAAAAATAGTTTCGGTTTACGAACATTTCGGGTTAAGAACGGGCTTCAGGAACGAATTAAATTCGTGAACCGAGGTTCTACTGTATTTTCATTAATTTTTTGGAAAGACTAATAGTTTTATTATTTAACATACAAAATATCCTTACTATTTTAAAAACAATTTAATGATTAAAATAACAAATAATTATTTAATAAAAATGTAATATTGTTTCTTGCATATATTTTCTTTAAGTTTTCGTATATGCGAGAATCCATTTTTCAGTTAACCCTGTGTTTGCGAGAATTATAAACAAATGACAAGGACAAACGCATCAAAATGTTGGAATTTAGCTCCAGAAAGAAATATTTTCGCATGGCCAGTTGAATGTTGCATGCTCAAGAGTAAGAAGCCTTAATAATTTAGTCTTCGCTGTTAAAAAAGGGGCAAAAGAATTGGTCCGCGAGATTGAAGAAAAAGTAGAGGCTGTAAATCTCAACAAAATGTTAGGGATAACTTCAACAGTACTATATACTATAAGGATTTCAACACGCGTCAGCCTGTTGGAAAAAACAATCTAGTATTTAAAATGTACATATCGCTATTTAGTGGAGTAATTGAATTTACTCGGCGAACGGTTTACATTCTTTTAACGGTTGTCTTCGTCATTGGGACGATTGTATGGTGCCGAGGTCGACTCGTGTAATTTTTGGATTTTCGAGTAACCTAAAAAAAATACTTCCCATAATTTGGATTCTTTGTTATTGAAACATTTGATTTCTGGGCTCATAACCTGTGGAATAATTAGACATGGTTAAGTGTAATTGGCAAAACTGCTCAGCAAATTGAATTGACAAAGTTTCTAATAAAAACTAGAAAAGGAAGAAAAAGAATCGAGTTAAATGATATCCAGTCAAAACTAAACAAAGTAAGAATAATAAAGCAAAAAGTTAACAAAGTAAGAATGAGGTTCGCGCGCAAACAGGGATACATGATTGTAGCGTTCAGACTTTTTTTTTAAGCAATTCGCCCCAATCAAGGCTGGCGTGAGACTAGCACGCAAGGGTATCTTCCCGAAAGAGACTCCGCCCTTCGACGTAGCCTCGTTCGGGTTCCTCCCCGCCCGAAGGCAGAGAGTTCAACCGATCAACCGGTCAGTCGGTCGCCCGACTTCGGACTGAACCCTCTGCTTCTTCTTGAGGCGCAGTATTTATTACGTATGGAATAGTCCATTATGCTATTATGGTTAAGGTCCCATAAGACATATACAGAGTGAGGCAATAGTGCTGCCCTATAGGTTAATGGATATGTCGAAGCGGTCCTGTTGAGTGGGCGCCGAGGCCATCAGACTTCACACTCTTGGATTTTTTTTCTATGGGATTATTTGAAATCAGTTATTTATCAGACGTACCCCAGTAAAATGGAGAAAAAATTAAATATGAATGCAGTAAAATGATAAAGGAAACTCATCGACGTGTTAATGAATCATGCAGACACAGAATTGAAACGGGTTTTGAAAAAGAAGGAGGACATTTTGAACAGCACATATAACAATTAAATAATTAATACATAAAATTTTCATATGTAATTATACTTTTAATAAATTATCCCTATGGTCGTGATTTTTGTTTCCCCTGTATAATACATAAAAATATATTAAAACAAATGGACTAATGGGCAAAGGAAGACAGATTTACCGTAAAATGGTAAATCGAAAAATTATTTAAAAGAAAGAAGAAATTAAGCGGTTAGCGTTCTTCATTCTTCAGAGTCGAGGATGAAAACGATTATAAATTTGCGCACAACAGCAATAATATGCTTAAGAGAAAAAACAAATAAAATGAAATGAATGTAGTGACATAGTAATTGTGAGTTCAATCCCTGAGCCCGGTAATACAGACTCAGACAAGGCAAGCAATAATTGAGTAGCTGTGGTTTATTCTTTTTCGAATCTGGCACTACACAATCACAAAACACTGTAGCAAATAACAGAAACCATATCACTTGCAGACTACGAACAGTAGCAAAAACTGAAATGGATAGCACATGTAAATCGAAGAGAAAATAATAACATAATCATGTTGTTAGAATTCATCACCACTTCAAATAAAGACGAGAAGAGCGAGAGAAGAAACTGTTAGCATAGAACTAACGGTTAAATTTAGTCATTTCCTTTGTAATAGTACGTCATTTAAATTCGCGAAGATGAGGTACAAAAGAGGAAATATCATCAAAACCAATTGCCATTATAAATATTCAAAGATGCTTTATGGCGCTAGGAAAGGAATTGAAACCGAGATGCCAGGCCATGATCGATAATACTGCAGATTCTTCTTTGTATTTTACAAAGAATCTCTGAATACATGGCAGAAGCACCAAAACAGATGTGACAGCAATATTCAATGTCCGAGAATTTCATAGAAAATATTCGTTCTCCGACAGGAATCGAACCTGTATCATGTACGTGAGAGATTCATGGAAGATTGAAGTTTAAAAACAGTAAAATCGGCCTTGCTAATCGAACGATTCTCCGTGGCTCGATCGGTTAAAACACGTCAGGCTATATGGCGGTTCCGTATAGGATACAGGTTCGATTATTGTCGGAGAACGAATATTTTCTGTGAGAATTTCTCGGACATTCAGGCCGGTAAATGTTGTTTAATACTGTTTATTATAAAAAAGAGCATTTACTTAAATATTTGTATCTATAAAAAGAATGTATAAACATAAAAATGTCTTAAAATAATTGTCGGACTTTGTCCATTTCATAATGTGTGACTTATAAATGTGTAAGATAGATTCTTACAAGAAAAATTGTCAAGCACGACAGAGTGAACCAAATTCTCTAATAGCAGACCTAGTCATTGATTCAATATAATTTTTCCATTTTATGTCATCTGAAAACTTCAGCCCGAGAAGGCCTAATGAGCCACTTAATTGGGTGTTAACATCAGACATGCTGATAGAAGTCAAAATGGTACTCTCTAACGATTAAAAGCGAACGGTTTGGTTTTGGTGATGTTATAATCAACAAGCCATTCCTTGCCCCAGTTAACAACATATTATAGGTCATTTTTGCGATTAGCTACCAATTTGACCATATCGAACCGAACAGACTTACCATTAAGTCAGAAGTAAATAGTTGTGTCATCAGCATAGATTCCAAGTTGAGAACTAATGGCAACAACGTCTAGAATACGCCGTCTGCATCTTCTGCTACAATCCCGAATAAGGATACACCCCGATTAGATACCTGTAAAACCGGGTATGATCTAGACCTATCTTTGTCTTCCTAATTCTCGTGTACACGGGAACTACATCTAGCTTTTTAATACGGGTGAAAACCGGGTCTGTGTTAGAACAAGATGCAGAATAGAAATCTAAATATCAAGGTAGTGTTTTAACAGAGGAGGGGAAATGTGACGCATTGGAATAGCGAAAGATGCCTTCCAAAAGCTAATCAGAGTATTAAGAAACAGGAAATTTTCATTAGAAACAAAGAGAGCTGAACTGTTATGCAATACCAGTCTTTCTATATGGTAGTAAATGTTGGACAGCATCTTCGTAGATGAATATGATACCTGAGGCAACAGAAAAGTGGATTTACAGAAGGATGATGAGAATGTTGTGAACTGAACATCTGAGCAATGAAGAAGTTTTAAAGCAAGCAAAAACAAAAAAAAAAGATGTTTACAATCAGAAATAGTTGAAATGTCTAGGACACATAGTGTGAAAAGAGGGATTTGTGAATTTGACACTTACAGGTCATATGTTGAAGGCAAAGGGGACAGAAGGAAAAAGAGAATAACGAAATCAAGAAGCTTATGTAGGAAATGGAAGGGATACTAAAAAGACAAACATTGCTAAAAGCTACAAAGGGTAGGAAATAGTGGAGAGCCATAATCAACATACCTAATGAGCTTGAGTAAATGGATGTCAGAACAGGGAGTGGAAGGATAGCATAAAGACAATCACTGCTAAAAGCTACAAAGGATAGGAAGTAGTGAAGAGCCATGATCAATTTAATAACCTTGTGTAAATGAATGTCCGAACAGGGAGTGGAAAGGATAGTAATAAGAGAAATATTGCTAAAAGCTACAAAAGATAGGAAATAGTGGAGAGTCATGATCAAACTACGTATTGAGCTTGGGTAAATGGATGTCAGAACAGGGAGTGGAAAGGATGGTGAAAAGATAAATCTCACTAAGAGCTACAAAGGATAGGAAATTGTGGAGAGTCATGATCACACATGTCTTGAAGGGACATAGTACAGTGAAAAAGAAGACGAAGAAGACGAAGAAGAAAGAGACGAAAATGATGAAGAAGATGCAGAAGAAGAAAAAAGGCGAAGAGGACGACGACAGAGAAGAAGAAGAAGAAGAAGAAGAAGAAGAAGAAGAAGAAGAAGAAGAGACCTTTTCAAATTTTAACCAAGTTTGTCTTGTTACTCTTTATTTTTATGCCATACTCTCCAAGACGCTGAGGTTCTCTATAAATTCCTTCTCTTTATTATCTGTGAATTGCTACGACTGCTTGAGAAATATAGAGGTTTGTTTCCCCATTGCCTTCCCCAGGGTTTGGAACTACCTTTGTAGAGTCTTCTTAGCAAGGCGTGAGATTCCTGTTTACTCAGTTATTTAGCCCATAACGGAGAGGAAAGAAATGCCTTCATGTTTTTCTCAAGGGCATTTCTACGTACTAAAACGCAAGTCTCGGTCCCTACTTGAACTCGGCTCTCCAATTCCACATTTCGCTTCGATAATCGTTGCACTACCCGCATATTCTTTCATTATTTCCCGCTATTCTTATATGCCGCCATTTTGCTTTTCAGTTTAATAATAATAATAATAATATTAATAATAATAATAATCAATATAAAACATGATAAAATGCTTTGGTTTCTTCTGAGTCAATATAGATGGAGTACAGAAAAAAATTCTCCAAAAAAAAAAAAAAATCTTCCATTAACCAAACATGGTCGTCATCTTTTGTCAAGTGATTGGCTAAAAGGAAAACACTTATCAATGTCGCATTGTGCGTCAGTGAATGAAGAGGAAGGAATACAGGTCCAGGCATAACATCAGCGAATTCGAATTCACTGCAGCCAGACGATTAATTGATCAGTGAACAAAGAACTTATTTCAGCGATATTGTATTTGTTATTTAGTTCCCTAAGGAATGTATTTGGTTTCCCTATTAACATGGTTGTTTGCACGTCTCTGCATATATTTAACTTATTTACAAACATACACACATACAAGCACACATATGAACACACACACGTAGATATATATGTGTGTGTGTGTTTAGGCAGTATATCTTCATTTAAACATGTTTCATTGAATAATATAGATATATTGTGTCTACTTATTTTTATACTGATCCTTTGTAGTTGTCTAATCAGTTTCTTGATGTTGCGATAAAATTCATCAAAGAAGGCGCCATAGTTTTTGTCAACCCAAGTACTTTCGACCTTTTCTAAAATCAGCTTCCGGGGTAAATTACAATGACTAACTTATTGTAACTGCAATAAAATCACACTGTTTAAAAACAAGCGAACAAAAAACCGGGCTTCTACTCAAACATTGGTATCCACAAAATAAGGTTTTGCGTAGCTGGTTGACTGATTTGTTTAACGGAATATCAACTCCTTAATGTCAAATTTAATCTTTTAGGGAGCTTTGAAGTAATAACAATTTTATTCTGCTTTCACAATTGAATACATGGTAGATGATGCTCAGCTTTTGTTCATATACATGTTTGTGTGGACATAATTATTATAGTCGGTGATATGTGTGTTTCATGTTATAGTTTTGTTGAAGTTATATTTTTGAATACAGTCTGATTTAAGAAATTGTAGGATATATGTATTGATTTTGGTTAGTGGCATGTCAATATCTATGGGCCATTTAATGCCGAAAACTAGAAAAGAAATGAACAATTTTATGGCTTCAACTAAATATATTTTGAACGCAATTCTATGCCTCCAGATAAAATGTATTGTTAGTTATGTATTGTTTATGTATTTTTTACTATTAAAATATATTTTATATTGTTTTGTTTTTGTTTGGGGCTTCACTATTTCTGGGTGGACGTGGGAACAACAGCAATTAAGAGGTTGTTTCATGCTCCTCAAAACAATCAATCTCCCGAAAAGAGGCCTTGCCTCCGGATTTAGTTTGATTAGCTATATATATATATATATATATATATATATATATATATATATATATATATATATATATATACAGATTTACGCAGGTCGTCTATGGCTTCGCGGGGTATAAATTTACAGTCATATTATCGTTACTTTATTCCACATCTTTACGCCATATTATTTTAAACGTCAACGGATCGTTTTGCTGCTACCTACGTGTTGCGTCGTAGCAGATAAGGCCTCTTGGTGAGGTTTCTCTAATCAAATTATTTCATAGTGTGGAGTTATTGACCCCACACCCAATACTATACTCTGAGGAAGTGCTGGTTTTTCTATCGAGTTTTTCCTTCCCTTAAACAACTACATTTCTACGCTAACGAATTCCATCTACCTGGGTTTGAGAATACAGAGTTTTCCTTCTTTTAGACTGGTTACCAACCAAACTCGACGAACTCAGTCGACCTGTAGCGGATTATGCGTGTATAAGGCGAAGAAATAAGCGAAACTTCAACACGGCTCTACAATTTTAAATATTTTTTTTTATTATTATTATTTTAAATTGAAAAAAATGAATTACAAAGATTCTTTACGAATCAACTTCAAACAAAATATTTTATGTATCTTTTTATAGTACACCCGAATGAATTGCGTTAGTATAGGACAAACAAAATATGCGTCTACACGGGAGAATATGTGTGACACGGATGAGCGTTATTTTGTGTATGCCTATAAATTGTAGCAGTCAGTCGCATGAATAAACAGAGAGCTAGCTTGCTACCGATGACGCTCGAAGACAAACTTAGTCTACATGTTTTTTTTTTTAATATGTGTCATTATCGCTAAGCATTTGTTGTAATCATACTCAAATAAATATGCGAAAAATGTGAGTAATTGTGAGAATTTCAGCTTTGTATAACAAACGAACGGCTCCTGTTCAAGGGTTAACTGAAAAACTTAATACTAAACGAAATTGAACGAAACATCGACTCCAGAAAAACAAAAATTAGATTTATTAATCTCAAGTTTATTCGTTAATAAATATTTTCCCAATTTTTAAATATCCCTTTTAAGGAGTGAGAATATTGTTGATCATATTCTGAAGTGATCCTCCAAAATTTCGTAGTTAACAACAAATCTTAATCATCTGTAATTTCAATAAAATCCAAAATTATATATATATATATATATATATAATAAACAATAAAATCCCAGATTACCTCATATGGGGAATAGTCTATTTCGGCAGACGAAGATATCGGTCGTCTGTCGTATCAACCCCAGTGTGGACTGAGTTCGTGTCTATACAGTTAGGAGGGGCGGGAAATAGAATTTAGCTGTGAAAGCTAAAAATCAACTTGTCGAAAAACTAATACAGAAGTTATCGATTTCAGTGTTTCAGTCAGACGAAATGCACGAGGCGGGTGTCTTGGGAGGGGGGGCTTAGGTATTTGTTTTAAACTTATTGCAACTGCGATAAAATATATACCAACGGATTTGTTACGTTTACTATATATATATATATATATATATATATATATATATATATATATATATATATATATATATATGTATATATTTACAAATTCATGAATTATTCACACAAAAACAAAAGCAAAGGTTAATGATTTAATTGGCGAGAAATCTATCATCGCAAACAATTTAAATAATATACAAAAACCTCCGAATCCGTTATGAATGAAATGATCCTTGTTTCCATAAATTTCTGCCGTATTAGTTCTTATTTTTACTACAAGCTTTCGTCTGTTCCTACAGGCATCTTCAATCATTAACCTTTGCTTTTGTTTTTGTGTGAATAATTCATGAATTTGTAAATTGATTGCACGTTTATCGTAATATGTATATATATATATATATGTATATAAATGAAGTGAGAACAAATAAGATTAAAAATAGGGATCAATAATAATAGTAGAGCGATAATTCTTTATTATATGATATTGCATTTGAACATATGTAAAAACGCTACATAAATGTATTCATGTTTCAATGTATATCATCGCATCTCATCAGATGGTTGTGAATGAGGGTTATTATAATTTTTACTTTTTAGTTATAAATTCTTTCCTTCGCGCTCTTATTTTCTTTATTTATTTCCTTTTTTAGATGAGACTATAGCTTGTCTTTTTTTCTTTTCTCTTTTTTTTAATATATCTTGTACCTTTCTTTTTTCCTTTCGGGAGACTATATCTTGTGTCTTTCTTTCTTTTTTTCTTTTTAGGAGACACTATCTTCAGTCTTTCTTTCTTGTTTGCTTTTCTTATTTTCTTCTTCCTTTTTTTTCGTGGGAAAAGAGATTGTTTGTAAGTAAATATCAAAAATTGTAATAATGTTTTGTAAAATAAGTGCATTTTTAAATCCTCAGCCTTATTGACTTGTCTTCATCGATAGCGTAAAGCTTGTATGTTTTTGCCTGTACGTATCCATTAACATTCCTCTTTTAAGCCCTCAGTAGTACAAATTAAAAAAAAATCATATAAATGATATGCCATCCATCCAGAAATGCGTGTCTATAGGAACATGGCACAACAGTGAAGTGTATTAGGGAAATCACGTACATCCGTATGCGTTATTAAACCCAACACACAGTATGAATATGGTAATATGTGTAGAATATTCTCGTGTTTAAATAAGATTACACAAATCAATCCTCTCCTGAAGTGTGTCAACAAACCCCCTAATTATGCTCAGGTAATTAAACCTCCCACGGAAAAAAATAGTGGACGTTTCCATTCGATATGCTGATTAAAATCCCTGATCCAATCGAATCAGCACACCGTGAAATCCTGACAAGCACTTTTTCTAAGAATTCATCAAATGTGGATTTAGAAAGCCAATAATGTTTCAATTTCCCGGATGTTTAATTACGTCACGCACGAACATGGACAACTTTGCGATAAACCGTCTGAATGTGTTCATTTAGAAAAGCAAACTAATCCACCCCCCCAAATCTTTATAGTATCTCGTAATACCGGTAACTATAGAGTTTAGTATTTCAGAGCGGAATTATTTAACAATATGAAGCCCAAATTATATTCTATTATTTATTTTTTTTAATCATTTAATCCCAAGTAAGGCAATAAAGCCGCTAAGATGCAAGAAGTTATTAGGAGTGAGAGAATATGAGAAGCAAAAAACATTATTAAGGAGAGCGAACAATAAAAGAAAAAGAAGATAACGGTGATTTTCTAAGCGTAGCTTAGATGTGGCACAAGGCCAAAAATATAGAGCACCCAGTGAGGATATATATATATATATATATATATATATATATATATATATATATATATAAGGTTAATGGTCATAGTTGAATCTGACCAGGAAACAGTAGTATTAAAAAGTGCTCAATACACGTGTGAAAAAACAAAAGTAAAAATAACCTGTAGAGCTTTTAACTTTAAAAATCAGGAGGTCAGCTGAATCTGCTACCCTGGTTTCAACCTTATTTTTTTTATCAAATGACCTCTTAACCCTTTTTTATTTATTTTTTTTTAAATAAAGAAACCTACATTATTATTTTCAAAAATAAATAAACAAACGCACGACATTGGGTGTAATAGAAAGCGAGGAGGAGAATGTGAAGAAGAAGAAGAAGAAGAAGAGGGAAGAGAAGAAAATCAAGGGTATTGTAAATGCATCGGTGGGGGTGTAAACTACTAATTTTCTGATATGTAAATAAGAACTTAAGACTTCGGATTTCTGGTTTAAAATGTTTTTGAACCCGGAAATGTCACAATCGCTACTTTTCCTGTTGGCAGAGGTTGCAAATATTGTTGTGTTGTTGTAAGGCTTAGCCTTTATTAAATTTTCCACCTTACAAACGGATCCCTGCTGTTTTTTTTTCTTTTAAATTCTTAGATCTAACCACCCTCCGATCATGCAGATCCCTAAAAGTATAGAGTTTAGGTTATCTATAAATTCTTCTAGTAAAATAATTTTTGAGGATAGAAGGAAAGAATATGAAAAGAACTCAAAGGTCACAAAACCAAACTAGAATTAAACAAGATGCAAAGAAGTATTCGAGGAAAAGAAAAAAAATAACTTAGAGGTAAAATGTAAAACAGGGAAATTATTTTTCAAGTTGCTTACTAAACACTTCCCAAAATATTCAGAATTACATAAGATATTCAGTAAAAACACAGTTAAATTAAGCTACAGTTGCGCTAATACTTTAGAAAAAATAATGGACAAAACGCCAGAAATTTCAAAACTTTGTAAAACAGGAGTTACAAATATTGTTGTGCTGTCGTAAGGCTGCGCGTTAGTTTTGAAATTTTTCTAAAATTTGTCCACATCTAAGCAAATGAAAAAAAGTCATAATTTTGTGTTGTTACATTTAAGCCTGAAATTAGTAAGAATAAATCTTCCACGTGTATTCTCGTTTCGATTCCACACAAATACAAACAGGGATATCGATATCTATATATATATATATATATATAAGCAAGTGTAAATGGATATAAATCCGACAGAATGAAGAAATTTTGAAAAAACAAACAAAAATCCTTAAATGTAGTTAAATGAAAGAAATGTCGACGTCTGACGTTTCGGTTTATTAAACCTTTTTCAAGATAATATTCATCAAAATACAATTCAGTTCAATATGACAAATACGATGGACATAAAAACACAAGTCTTATTCAGAACAGATAACTGAAAATTTTTAAAATGATCAGCCTTCCGTCTAACATGGTCACGCTGTCGTCACATGGGCGACGCTTTCATAACGTATTCCTAAAAGTTTGTGATTATTTTGAAATGAAAAAGAAAATGAAAAGAATTCTATTAGGTTCCAAAATTCTTATGTGTATGCTTGTCGAGCATCAATCTCGCTAAAAAAGGGGAAATATTAAAGAAACCAGGTCTAGTATTCACCGTGCGTGAGATGGATATTATACCTGCTTCATAAATCCTCCTGAGATTTTTATTATGAAAATATTTTAATACTTTCACGGAATCGAAATCGAAATTATGATCTGCTTTATGAAATTGATTAAATCTAACAAATATTTGATTATATTTTCTGTTTATACGTTTTTTATGGGTACATCTATTTGAGTAAATGTCCTGTTGATTAAAAAGTATTAATTACATTTACCGAGAAATTTCATAGAAAATATGCGTTTTCCGTCAGGAATTGAACCAGCATCCTATACAGAAGCATCATTAAGCCTGATGTACTATGACAATTCAGCCACAGAGAATTTCCGGATTAGCAAAGCTCGGATTATCGCTTTTAAACCCACACCTTTGCCGATTTTTCACGATCTGTCATATCTGCTCTGAAACTGTAGCTTAACGTAAACAATGACAGCAGATTAAAACGGACAAATATATATATCCAAGAGAGTCTATTTTCTTCTATTATTTAAAGTACTTTCATTAAAAAACATTTTGAATTAATGCAGTTACTGATATAGCAGGAATAGTCTGTATTTATTCAATCGAAGTTAGCCGATGACATGAAGGGGTAAAACAAGAAACATGAAGACCCACTTCAGACCACAATTATTTTGGAGTTTTTGAAATTCAATTTGTCGGTATGCTACCAGGGATGTAAAAGAGGATACATTTATAAAGTAATTGTTAAGTTTGATGAAAATCGGTTGAAAGATCAACGAAAAATAAGAAAGAAACCGGTAAAAATCGCCATTTTTCGCTATTTACGCGGGTTTTCACATGGGTGGACTCAATTATCAAATTAGATAACTCTTCAACAATTAACTTATTGTTGGCTAGAATTGAGTGAAGTTTATATTAGATTGCATGAAAATAGAGGGTGTTTTTAGTTTAAAATTTGTATTTCGCGGTTTTTCGCTAAACGCAGTGGCGTAGTAATAAAAATGAGGTATCGTTGACCTCGTCATAATGTAAGTAACCTACATACCGAGTTTAAACGAAATCAAAGGAAAAAGGTTGAATTTATCGATTTTTAATCGACTTTATCAATTATTAATTTTAAAAATTATCGATGTTTTACGCTAAGAACATATATTCTTACATAGTACAATGTATTGCCAAGTTTGGTCAAAATCGGTTGGATGGATGGATCTCGAGTGAAAGTTATCACACAGACAGACAGACAGAAACACACATATATATATATATATATATATATATATATATATATATATATATATATATATGTCTTATTACTATACATTTTATTTTAGTGGGTACATGTGTTTGAGTTGCTATCCCTTTACCCACTAAAATAACATTTATACTAATAAGAAACACACACACACACACACACACACACACACACACACACACACACACACACACACACACACACACATACACATGTGTGTGTGTTTGTGTGTGTATTTGTCCAAATCTTGTTACAGCATGATTGTCCATGCCACAAAATGTTTAATATCTAAAAAAAAAAACACTAAACTAATTGTTTTTTTTTTCCAGGTTTTCAGATAATACGTTTAGCCATCTTGATACCATTTGTCGTAAGAATCACTGAAAAAACTTTTTAGTTATTCAGTTAGAAAGAGAACAGGCTAAATCCTTTTTGTGTCAATCCCACTGTCCTTTCAACTGAACAATGATGAGAGGAAAAACATAATTCATGCCTTCAGTAATGGTCCTAACATTCATTCACTGGCTTCCATATTTTAAATTACATTTAAGAACCATTAAAAGAACATCGAATAATTTTTTTCAAAAGAGGAAACAGTAGAGAGGAAAACTGGATCAAGAGGTCACAACAGTAAGAGGGATCCTTGTTTCAACTTAAAGCTAAAGGCATGTGAGAGAGGAGTTTCAGCTATGACAGTTCAAAGAACAGGGAAAAAAGACTTAAAAATGAAATCGTACGCGAAACCTATGAGACACCTTGTTACGCCAGGACAGAAGTTAGAAGGTTAGAGAGGGCAAAGATGATCTTGAATAAGTTGAAAAAGGATCCTGGAACAATATATATGTATATATTTGAACTTCATTTCAATCCTGCATGAGCTTCAGATCCTTAGTTATGATTAATTAATTTTCGTTTATGATCGATTTCATGACCATTCTTCTTTTAAGTTTGGAGAATAAGTATATATTCTTAGGCAATGTAGAGTCCAATAGTGTTATAAAACCTCGGAGAATTACAGTAAGATATTTTTAATCATTTCTAAATTACAACGGTTCAAAGCTTAATCTAACAATTGGACAATTTTGCTCTTTACACCCGGTGTATACAAGTGGGTTTTAAGATAAAAAAAATTATTATTTTTATTTTTTAAGCATTTCACCCCAAGCAAGGCAGAAGTGCCACTAGCACCCAAGGGATTACAGAAAGTGAGAACAAGAGTAAAGTGTGATATTGGAGGAAAGGATATAGAGGAGGATGGAGATCAGGATCAAGGCATCAGAAGATTTCGTTTGACATTACATTTGAATTACATTACATTTTGAATATTTGAAGATTATAACTATCAGGGAACCAAATAAGAGGAAGGGAGTTGCACTGTCGGGAAGTGCGAGAGAATAAGCTTTTGGAGTAGAAGAGTCGGTTACATTTAACTGTTTCGACAGTAAAAGTGTTGGATCAAGATACCAACCTAGTAGCACGCTTAAATTCATGCATTTGGGGTACCAGTGAAAGTAGCTCGTCAGAGCAGTTGCCATGGAAATATTTGTAAAAAAGACAGAAGGGAGCCACATCACGCCTCTGAGAAAGCGACTGTAGACGAGATGCCAGGTCAGGAACTATCACATTGCATATCCGTCTTTGAATTTTGTCGAGCGGGTCACCAGACCATATATGACAACAGTATCTAATACAAATGGTAGATGTGTAGATTATGGACTCAGACGAGAAAAACCTTCTGACGCGACAAAGAATACCAACTTTCCTTGCAGTAGGTGAAGCTATTGATTCAGTGTAGTTGTTCCATCTCAGGTCAGGGGAAAACGTGAGACCAAAATGTCGCAGAGAGACGCTCACATGAAGTTGAGCATCAGCCATACCGATAGAAGATAGAGAGTTTTCTCTATGAAATTCGGTATTACTCATGCATTTCTATCTATAACCCATTAATGTTCACAGTTCCCAAAATGGGGCAGTGCCCGTTAATGGGTGAAAGTAATTTTTATATCTTGTCCAATTTTTTTTGTTAACAAGAACGAATTATTACCTAAAATTCAAGCGGGTGTGTGGATAACCTTGTTCGCGCACATGATAATCCTGTTGGGGAAATGGGAAGAGGGCATTTTAATTCTATGTATTGAACACCAAAAACAATCAATAGGAGGCAACTGGTAATCTTCTGAAGTAACTGAATATTCTAGAGATTGTCATAGGTGATTCAATTGGATATTGGCGAAACAAAAAACAAACAAGAAACACACACACACACAAAAACGAACAATGTAGAAAAACATTTTAAAACTAGAAAAATACACATGAATCATTAGAAATTCAATGTATGCGCGTTGGTTTTCTGGATATTAAATGTGTTGACAGAAATTATGGGAATTTTATAAAAAGAAATAATTAATGAGAATCTTTCCAAAAGAAAAATCCCACGAATGAATGTCGGCGTAACGTCACTGGATGATTATGTGACATGCGCAGAACGTGAAAATCGTTGCAACATAAAAATAAAATAAAAAAATGGAAAAATCATCGAACGCAAGAAAAAAGATGAGTTACGTGGACTGACTTCATCTTGATAATAGGATTTAAATGGTAATTAACCAAATAAGCATTTATATCATTTATTTTATTTATCTATAAAATAAGATATTATTCAAATTTTAAAGAGTACTATTTAGATACACGTATGCACATATGCGTAAGAGAGAGAGAGAGAGAGAACAAGAGTAAGCGGGTGACAAGGTGAGGAGAAAGAAAGAAGCAAACAAACAAGAAAGAGAGAGAGAAAGAGTTAGATAAAGAGAGCGAAAAAAAGAATGAAAGAAAGAAAGAAAGAAATAGAGAGAAAAAACAGAGAGAAAGAGATAAAACAGACAGAAAGAGTGGTGGAACGGGAGAAAGAAAGAGAGAGAAGGGAGAAAAACATAGGGGAAAGAGAGAGGGAGAGTGGAAAGGAGTAAAAGAGGGAGAGAGAGAGAGAGAAATGAGTAGTGAAAGAGAGATAGAGGTAGGGAGAAAATGAAAACATAAAGAGACAGAAAGATAAATAGAAAGAAAGAAATAAAGAAAGAGTGAGAGAAAATGATAAACAAAGGAAAAGAGCGAAAAAAAACACAGAAAGAAAGAAAGAAAGAAAGAAAGAAAGAGCTTAAAAGAGAGAGAGAAAAAGAAAAAGAGATGACAAGAAAGAGAAAGGGGGAGGAGCGAGAACGAGACAAAACACCGAGATAAATAGGCAGATGATTAAAAAGAAAGAAAGAAAGAAAGAAAGAAAGAAATAAAAAGTAGAAGAGACAGACAAAGGAGTGATATAAAGGGAGATAGAGAGAGAAGGTATAGAAAGGGGGAGAGCGAAATAGAAAAAGGCAGACGGAGAAAGGGAGAGAGCTAAAAGAACTAGAGCGAAAGAGTAAAGGGATTTCGAAAAAGAGAAATGAGAGAGGGGGAGAGAATGAGAGAAAACGTAAATAGGCAGATAGATAAAAACACAAAAAAAGTGATAAAAAAGAAAGAAAGAAAAGGAAAGTGAGAGGAAGGGATAAACAAAGGAAGTTAGAGAAGTGAGAGCGAGAGAGAGAAGGTATAAAAAAAGAGAGAAAGAAATAGAAAAAGACTAAGGGAGAAAGAGAGAGCGCGTAAAAGGAGAAAGAGAGTAGAGAAAGGGAAAAAGAAATAGCGAGAAAGAGAAAAAGGGATGACAAAAAAGAGAAAGAGAGGGATAGAGAACGAGAAAAAAAAAAAACTTGTAGATAAATAGACAGATAGATAAAAAGAAAGAAAGCCGTTTTAGTTGGTCTTGTGTTTCTAAAAAAAATGACGTTTCAATGGCCATACATTTTCCTGACACATGAAGCTTTATAAATCTATGAATTCGTTTCATTCGCTTACAACCAAGAAAACTTGCTAATATAGAATGAAATGTTTACACATCCTTGAACGTTTGCAGTTTTTCTGAGGTATCCCTAAATCAATTATGCATCCGCATGTCGCAAAGATAATAGCAACGAAACGAATGAACATTAATAACGTTTTAGATAACGTCATATTCTTGGTCTTGTGAATTTTTTTATTTTTAAAATTTTTTATTTAAAAATATTTAAATAGTATGTTTTCTGTCTAGCGGCCTGCGTTCAAAAATGACAGATTGAATTTACATCGGGTATCCGCTAAAAATAACCAAAAGATTTTTTTTATTTGTGGAAATGTGCTTTAAAGGCAAAACCTTCGTAGCCGACGTTAAATCACATTGAAAAAAATAATAAAGGACGATTGTTCAAAAAAATTTTTTTTTATTTGGTTAAAAAACCTACGAAAAAAATGCTTCAAACAAGACAAGATCCAAAGGAATACAGGACGGACTGGCTGCAGAAGTTGCCGGAAATTTGTCAGTGTTGACAAGCAACCACCGTCGTTTCTCCACTCTAGGTTTCCTATCTGGATTTACTTCCATGGCCATTTCCGTATTTTGGATAAGACCGCAAGACAGCGGAGGCTTAAAATTAAGGTTTTCCTTCCCTTAGATTCACTGCCTTCTTGGGCTGTCGAACTTAATCTACTCGAAGCAGCTGGTTATGAGGCGCCAGTGTTCTCCGTCTTGGAGATGGACTTTACCAGATGATATTTGAGACGCATGCCCCGGAAGCATTTTTATAAACAGTTGGATCTTATCCCCACTATCACTATGACAATCTTTAAAGTTGCAGATGGAGAAACACAATAAAAGAATAAATTATAAGGCCAAGGACCCACAACAACGACACACGACACGAGCCGAGTTTAAAAAAACACAGATGATAAATTTATTAACACACAAAAAGAATTATATAAATTAAGTGTTTTGTGTGTCAAATGATGCCCAATAACATGTATATGCAAATAACATGATGCCCAATAACATGTATATGCAAATAATCACTGCAAATAAAATATAACTCTTTTAAAATAAAAATCACTATGCTACATAAAGTCTCCAACAAAGGTAAGCAACATAAAAATAAATGTGAAAAAGCAAAAAAGTACTTCACTGGGTAATTTTCAAAGTATAGGTACAATGTTCGAAGCAAAGTTCGTGGTAACAGCGAAGAACAGAACAATCACACCAGCCAAAGAATTTTTCTTGATGTGAGAGCGACTTTGACGTTCCTTTCAAATTTGGTCTGGAAGTCGTCAAATTTGGTCTGGAAGTCGTCAAATTTGGTCTGGGAGTCGTCAAATTTCTTCTGTGTTGTTTGTTACTTGACCGAGTCGACCTGGGTTCCTGCAGCAATTGTTCGTAGACTGCTCGAATTCAGTTTTATTTTTGCTTTTATTCACCAACATAAGCTACAGATTTGTTTCTCGGAATTTGGATGGAAACCTTTTAATTCATCCGAGTGAAAACCAAACGCAGTTATTTTACCATAAATTGGAATGGTCCAAAAATATTTTTTAAGTTCAAAAGTTAAAGCAAGAGCCTAACACAGCTTCTGTTTTTTCTCAAAAAAGCAGACGATACACGCCGAAGCAGTTTAAATTTCTTATAAAAATTCACATTTTCTTTAATATCTTTACTTGAATGCGCAGAGGTCGGTAGACGAAATAAAATACTGTTTAAAACAAACAGAGCGTCTACTCATAAACGTGTATCCACTAAAAATAGAATTTAAAGAAATAAAAAATATCTGTCCGAATTTCTGGGATGAGGAGTGATCATTATTTACACTATTTATATTCGAACTATTGTCCTCATCTATTTTGCTATAAAAATGAGAACACAGTGATAACCCTCGACATGAGTAGTTGAACGAGAAATGTCTGCCCACGTAGATTAAATAAATGGTTCAGTTCAGAATTCCCTGTAGTTTACCCAAATCGATATACACCTGAGGATAATGAGAGAGTACAATGGCCGAAACGTTGTAATAACAACGAAGATGAGGACAATAGTCTGAATATAAATAATGCAAATAATAATAAAAAATATATTAGATTAAAAATCAAATAAATTAATTCTTTAGGAATATGACTTCACTGCATATATGTAGCTAAAATTTCCACTTACTTAAACAGCTCCCAGAACAAGGATGACAAACATCTCTTTGGTATTGTAGAATCTAACATTGTAGAATCTCTGTGTCGTTTCCCTACAAGACATAGGCGATCATGGATCTCCATAATTCCCTATCCATTGTAGCCTTTAGCAGATTTTCTGTCTATGCCATGGCACCCCATTTTGGGCGATATCTATCACCAGAGGGCGATTTGAGCAGTTAGGTGGGCGATTTAAGCTGTTGGGTGAGCGATGAGTAACTGAACAGAAAACAGTGGGTGGTTGATATAGGATTTTGAGTATTAAAAATATTTCAACATATGCTACCCACAAAAAATATTAAAAAGAAATAAGAAAATATATATTTATATATATATATATATATATATATATTACCCCACCCAAAATACAGGCGGCTAAATGGGAATAACTAGGCCAGATAAGTTATAAATATCTATACCCCACCTCCCCGCAAACAACAAATGCTTTGGTATTTTCTATAGTTTTGAGAAGGGTCATAAATATTCAAATAGTCCTTCAGACGAAATAACAGTTTTTTTTTATATAAATCTCACGAGTCATATTGTGGGTAACAGAGGACGGGGAAGACAGCGAGCCACTTTATCTGACGAGCTTGTGTGAATTGACGAGAAACAGTGGCGGAGATCCTTAGCAAAGAGAGAAAAAAGAAAGTTGTGGAGAGCAATGATCGCCTATGTCGTGAAGAAACACCTCACATAATAATAAGGAGAACTATTTGCAGTCTATGAATTACATCTTCCCTTTACAGGCCTGTTTGAAATCGGAAGATGGTCACATGGTGTTTTTTACAGAATTCTGATTTATTTGTTCGCGGCCATATTTCTCTACCATTCCAATTTCTGTTTTACATCAATATCCAATTTATTCTTAAATCACTAACCATCATCTTTTTCTCTTCTTTCTCTTCTCTTCTCAAACATTGTCTTTATTACGAGTAATTAATTCCAGCATGCAGGCAAATGTCCACCAGTCTGACGTCACAGGCGATCGTCTTATTGCGTCTCTTGAAAACCAGTGAAATTGTATCGACCAATTAACCGATCAACTGCCTTCAGATATTTTTCTAGTTAAAAACTCCAGCGAAAAATACTTTCTAGCTGAACTTCTAGGATGAGGAATTATTATTTATGTTCAGACTATTGTCCTCATCTTTGTCGTTGTTATCTTTGCCCTTTCATCAGGTGAAAAAAATAGGAAAAAATTAAAAACTAGATGATATCCTTAGATATGAGTCGTGGAAAGAAGGCAGTCTAACCCTGTAGATTAAATAAAGTGTTAAGTTCATAATTCCCTATAAGTTACCCAGATCGATATACACTTGAGGAAAGTCGCATGGCACATAAGCCGAAAGGTTGTGATAACAAATGAGATGAGGGGAATAGCTCGAATATAGATAAATGATAAGAAATACCTTTTTCTATTTATGTTGGTCACCCATTTAGAATTCTCTATTATTTTAGATAATCGGCAACCGATTCATAACATTTCTGAAAAACAGTTAATTTACATCAGTCGTCCAACTGCTTCATTTTTTTCTTAGTTAAATATTTCAAAGAAAAAACCCACTTTTTAAAAATCTGTGCTGAAAGAATTCTTTATAATCATCCATCAGAAGCAACCGACTTATTCTACCTTCTGAAAGCCAGTGAAGTGGTATCAGTCAGTCTATTGATAAGCTGCTTCCTTTTTTCACAGTTAATCCTTGAGGAAATATATCTTTTTTTTTAATTCGTACTGATTATTCCGTATGAATCTTCTGCTTATTCAAGGTGCTGAATCATCGCTTTTGCATTCCATTGGAGACGAGGATAAAACGGAAATCTATTTTTCTTTCAATGAGAATTTACCAAGGAAGATGGATCGAGCGTGCCAGTGATAATGACAATTTGCTGTTGAAATGGCCATCACGTTCCCTTGACTTGACACCTTGTGTTTTTTTTTTCTTATACGCTATGTGAAAGGGTAGGTCTATATCCCCAATCTTCCTACAAGCCTAGCGGAACTTAAGCAGAGAATCACTGAGGCGCTGGAGAACGTTACGAAAGACATGTTACAACGTGTTTGGCAGGAGCTGGACTACCGACTTGATGTGTGTCGTGTCACAGGTTGTGCGCATATTGAACATTTGTAAAGCTTTGTGAAATCGGTTATAAAATCTTCATCCCTTTGAATATCTTGGTTGAATTTTGATAAAGAAATCTTTTATTGTTCAGCATAAAACCTATTGGATTTCATTTGCCTGCTACATGTAATTACTCAGATTTCACATTTTAAATGATGTCAATTTTTGCGACATTTTATATTTACTATTTCCAGATGATGTGAATATATATATATCAACTAGTCTACGAATTAAAGTTAAAGGGGATATTTGAAATCCTTGAATGTTGATGGGTTAGGTGGAATTCCTGAACAAAGAATCTATCTATATTTCTTAGATGTGATATTATGTACACTATTTACATTGTTCGGACTATCGTCCTCATCTTTGTTGCCATATTTATCACTACGTTTCGGCCGTTGTACTCTTCGGCCTTCTTCAGGTTGTTGGAATGTCGAACTGAACCCTTTATTTCGATAGCTGGGTAGACTGTTCTAGTTCCACGTGCCATGTCTATGGATGTCAGTTATCAGCAATGGCGAATATATACATGGAATACTTAGTATTAGAATCTATATCTCTAAGGCCAACTCTATGGTTAAGTTACATAAATGACACCTTCATACTCTGGCCACACCAGGAAGATGTCCAGGTTCTACTGGACCATGTGAATTCAATAAAACCTTCGATACAGTTCACGATGGAGAAAAAGAGTAAGAACACACTCCCATTCCTGGATGTTCTAATATCTCTAATAGAGCATGGGTTCAAGACATCCGTATACCGCAAACCGACATTCACCGGGCAGTACCTCAATTTCAACTCCCACCATCCATACAGCGTAAAGAAAGGGATCGTCCGCTGCTTATAACACCGAGCAAAAGTCATAATTGGCAATACAGAGACGTTAGATAAAGAACTGGTCAGTAGAAGCAGTACCCTACAACATAACAACTACCCTGGGTACATGGCAGCAGCCCCAATAAACTGGGATAGGCGGGTACAAGAAGAGGACAACAACACTCAGAAAACAGTCTGCCTGTTTTATATGAAGGGGTTATCAGAGAAAATACAAAGGATCTGGGGTCGATATAACATCAGGACAACCCTCAAAAGCTGGACGACACTTCGCAGATACCTCTCCCGAGTAAGACCTCCCATAGAGGAGAACATGTCTAAAGACAGTGGAAATGGAAAAATCAGGTGTGACTGACCACATATGGAGAGAAATGGGAGATCACCGCCCTCTTTGAGATCAGGTTGACATCATAGACAAAGAACATAATTGGAAAATTCGTAAACTTAAGGAATCAGCACATATGCTAGGCCACAAAAATCTCCTGAGCCGACCAAGCATAGAAATGAATACAATAAGGAGTGCCAGAGACAACGAAAATTGCAATATGAGCTCTGGTAAAAAAAATGAAATGATAACAGCAAAAATTGCAACATGAGTACTAGTAAAAATGGTTGCTGAAGACATTAGGTTTATAAGTCCCAGAAATTCATGCACAGATGTCCTCAAGGACACATGGCACAGTGGATAAAGGCGTTAGTTAGTGACAGGACCCAAAGAGTGTGAGTTCAATACCTGGTTAGGGCAGTGGAGAACTTGGAGAGCGGATTTAACAGGAGAAAACTGATAACTGACACCCATTAGACACGTGGTAGTAGAACATTCTACCCTAGCGAGCGAAATAAAAGATTCAGTTCAACATTCCAACAACCTGAAGAAGGCCGGAGCGTATAACGGCCGAAACGTTGTGATAAATAAGGCAACACAGATGAAGACAATAGTCCGAACAATGTAAATAGTGTAGTAGATTTTACATAGAAGGAAAATCATCGATATATATTTAAAAAAAATAAACAAACAAAAAAACATATCGTTAGGTATCTTCCAAGTGGGTATCTGGTATGAGTAAGCGCACTTTATTGCCAAGTAAAGCCTATTTTAAACCTGCAACTTGCAAATATCTCTGAAAGGAAAGAGTTGGCCGATGAAACTGTCATGTAAATGTCAAATGAAAGCTATCCACACTCGAGGGACACACTTCGGAATCCTTACCCTACGGTGAGAAGAGCGGATCAGCAGCTCCGGGACTGATATGACAGCAACGATCATGGGATCATTGCAGCAACCTAGCACTGACGTGTGACATACGACTAACGGAAAATAAATACAACCACTTAATTTTTCTCTATTTCTTCACGCAATATATGGCCCAAGAGCCATTCAAGGTAGAGAGTTAATAAATTAGTTTGTTGTATGAAAGTGAGAAGGGGATCTAAGAAGTGCAAATTATGAGGATATGAAGGATAGATAACGGTTAAAAGGTTCAGATTATAGCGATCAAGGAAGCATCATCTGAGGAGTCTGTTTCATAAGGTAGTGGTTTCTGTTTGTTTTGATTTGTTTTTTTATTTGATAATTTTTAGAATAAAAAAACATTATCACATTAATAATATAAGCATTATGAAAAGAAAAGAAAATCCCTAACAATAACTGGTTCATAATGTAACCCTTAAAGTAAATATTTTGTACAACTGATTTTGCAAGTTAATTCATTATACACATTCACCAAAGTTTGTACCCCCCAAAACATGTTACCAGGGGTGGGCCACCACACACCTCCTCTTGGTCTGCCAATGGTGACAACATGTTACTAAATAAAACTGTCATTTTCATAAAAGGTTCTTTTTAATTTAACTCATTCTCCCCCAAAAATTGTTTTATACTTCCCTTATATTCACAAAAATACCTATGCTCATGGATAAATTTGACCACATTGAACCCAAACATTTTGTTTGTTTGACATCATAGTTTATCAACCACTCACAATTTGTTTCTATGCTTTTATCTCTGTTTATAAATTGTTATAAATTCACTATCAGGGCCCATGATTGATTGATTTGTTTAACGGCTTATCAGCTCCTTATGGATCATTTAATGTCAAAATTTAGTTTTCTTGGGATCTTTGAAGTAATAAAAATATCATATATCTTATTCTGCTTTCGCAATTGAATACATGGTAGATGATACTCAGCTTTTGTACATATACATGTTTGTGTGGACTTAATTACTAGAACGTGTGTGTTTTATATTATAGTTTTTTTTAATTATATTTTGGAATAGAGCTTGATTTAAGAAATTGTAGAATATTATATGGAGTTTAAAAGAGATCTTTCATATTGGTTGTTTTTTGTTTTGTTTTGTTTTACAACGAGGTTTACCCTTTACAAGACCCAGGTTACGTTTGGAGGCCATTTGTGTGTATAGGAGTGAAAGATAACGGTTAATCTGATCCTTAAACAGGTTAAGATTGTAGTGATCGGGGAAACATCGAGAATCGGTTCCATAGGATAGTGGTTTGCTGAAGAACTTACTTCTCACCGATGAGATACAGGGGGAATGTGGGTGATTTGCTATTTGTTGTGGATTCCGGGATGAAATCCGGTACCAATAAATAACAAACATCAGGAATGAATAGATGAAAATAATATATTAACGTAATAATACAAACTGGTAAAGCAGGTTAGTAGTTCCATGAATACGGGTTAGTATCAAATATATATATACAGTCTTTGGTATTGAAGTATCACTGTATGACTTCTTACTGAGTCTACGTGCTCGCTCACTGTGACTCCTATAACGCTGTTACCTCACCCCTCACTCTTCCGGTTGCCTACAACCTTTTACTCTGTCACTCTGGACTCGACTCCTCCGGTCTTGCTCTCTCGGCTCTTCATGTAGCCGTAGTATATGTATATACTGGGTGAGTCCATTTGTGTAAAAAGGTGTGGACCCCTCAACACTATTATGTAAGTGACATGGCGTCATCTTGCTGTGAATGTTTGCCTCGACGGGAGCAAGGAACGTTTAGCGGCATATCAACATCTATGAGTTATTTAATACCGAAATATAAATATTTTGAACGCAATTGTATGCCTTCAATTACAAATAAAATGTATTATTGGTTATTTTACTATAAATAGATATTGTTGATAATTTTATAGGAAAATGTATTGCTGGTACTTTTGCTATAAAATGTAAATTTATACTTTCATAGCATTTTGCTTTTGTTTGGGGGAGGGGGTCACTATTTGCTCATAACTGGGACCCTAACAGTTGCTACCGGTCAGGGTGGACCTGGCAGCAACAGTAATTAAGAGGTGGTTCCACGCTCCTCAAAACCTCCATGCTCACTTCCATTGTTTATAGCAGTGCTTGGAAGGAAAGTGTGTAGAGTGTGGTCATCTCACCACACCATCAGTGACCTTGCTGCCGGATGTAGTTTATCGTCATACCGAGGACTAAGCGGTGTTTTTTTTTTAGAAAGATGCTGTATAAATAGAACTTATTTCTTACTAAAAAAAATACGAAGTGAATGAAAAACTGGTGAAAGTAATGAAGGAAGCTCTTCAGAACATTTGTTATCGAAATAGCAATATCTTTCTGACATTTCGTCTGTGCGCAAGAGGTTGTAGAGTGGAAAATAAATAATCATCCACAGGGCCGCGTATACGTTTTTGCACCCTATAGAGACTGGAAAGTGAGACTGGGTATCTTTTTTTTAAAAAAAACTTTTCACCCCAAGAAAGGCGGGAGTGTCACTAACAAGCAAAGGGGCTACAGACACTGGGAGCAAGAGTAAAGAGGCGAAAGTGAAGAAAGGATGAACAGAAGGATGGGGAATAGATCAAGGCATCTGAAGATGTCGATGGACATTGCATTTGAATAGTTGGACATTATAGCTATCAAGGAAGCAAGTAACAGGAAGGGAGTTCCGCAGATGGGAAGTGCGAGACATGAAACTATTGGAGTAGAAGAGACGGCTACATTTAACTGTTTCGACAGTGAAAGGGTGGGACCGAGATGCCAACCTAGTAGCGCGTTGAAATTCATGCAGTCTGGGAACTAGTGAAAGTAGCTAATCACAGCAGTTACCGTGAAAGTATTTGTAGAAAAGACAGAGGGGAAGGGGCGACATCTCTAGATTTTCCATCAGTACTCCATTTTTAGTTAGATGTGGCTCTTATAAATATAGTGCATAATAGGAGGAATCCGATACTTTCTGGAGCGGTGCAAGCAAGCGAACTGCATCTTGCCACGAGTCGCTGCTTCGGGGAATCCTTGTCAGTGACGAATTATTATCCAACCACAACCTTTCTCTCGGGTGTGTTAAGTGTCTCGCTGCTCTATTGCTAGTTTTACGGAAAGTGCTCGGACGAACAATATTCCTTATTTCCGCTAACCTTCACGGCTAGGAACCGTCATGTCACTCACATTGTAGCAAACCACCAACCATATTCCTTCCGTATTCCATCGATGAAAAGTTCCACTAGAACAGTTTATTTCTTCAAATTACTGCTCTGTGGAACAGACTCCCCAGATGATGTTTCGTCTATCACTACAATCTTAACCTGTTCAAGTCTAAGAGTTATCTTCCTCTCCTTTCCGTATAAACTAAACTTAACACTCTAGCTCGAGTGCCCCCCAGGTCTTGTACAGTGTGAACCTCACCACAAAATAAAAATTACTGGTAACCTTAGTGATACTAAAATATTTTGAAGGGGTGGCGGTTTTTAAGTGATATTTAGCTACCCCCACCCCCCACGAGGGTTACATATGGCACAAGGCAGGGTTTAGGCTCGGCCAAAAATATTCCCTCTTTGAACCCGCATAAACGAGTTCAGGGGCAGTCAACCACCCCGAACGAGACTCTGTCCTTCAGCGGAGCCTCGTCCGGGTTCCTCTCCGCCCGAGAGCAGAGACTTAGACTGTTACTTAGCAAATATTATAAGTGCGGTTTTTAAGTTGAGCAGGCATGAGTAAAAGTATTTTATACTAATGCATTTACGTGAATTTTAACATCCAGTAACTAGTTAACAGTTTGCAAATAAAAAAAAAACTTTTTATATTTAATGAATAACTTTTATAATTTTAGTCAGGCACAGCCTGCCTTGCCTACCTGAATAGCATATCCGTAGTATAGACTGAGTTTTTTTTTTTTAATACGTTCCTGCTCACTTCCATTGATTATAGCAGTGCTTGGAAGGAAAGTGTGTAGAGTGCGGTCATCTCACCACACCATCAGTGACCATGACATGTGCAGCAGTTTTTGGAAAAGCATGACATTCCCAAAGTGATGGATCGTATATATAACTCTGTGGTGAACATGTTATCACGTTCGTACGCAGTCTACCGTAAGCATAGACAGTGAAAAAGATGATGATATTTAGGGCAAAATTAAATTTTCATACGTCTGCTATTGTGTTGTAATTTAGGAAGTAAATTCTTAAAACTTTTATCTTAATCATTTCACCCCAATCAAGGCAATAAAAGCCACTAGAATTCAAAGGGTTAGTGAGAGTGAAAGAAGCGGATAGGACAATAAAAGAAAAAACAAGGAAACAGAAAATGACGATTGATATTGCATTTAAATTTTTGAAAATCGTAGTTGACACGAAAGCTAGAAATGGAAGAGAGTCCCAAAAGCGAGAGAAGAAACCATTAGCATACAACTAATGGTTACCTTTATCAGTTTCAACAGAGAAATTATGAGACGTAGCTGCCAGTCTAGTACTGCGTTTATATTTGAGAGGTTCAGGTATCAACGAGCAAAGCACATCAGAACAATAACTATAAAAATATTTATAAAAGAGGCAAAGGAAATCTATGGCGATATTCTTCTTTGAATTTTATTAAGAAACTTTAGATTTAATATAAAAGTACCAAACCAGATGTGGTGACAATATTCAATGCTCGGAGAAAGGCTCGATTTATAAATGTGCAAAATCGATTCTGACGAGAAAAAATTGTCTAGCACAACATAGGGAACAGACTTTCCTAGCAGCAGATCTAGAAATTGATTCAATATAATCTTTCTACTTGATGTTATCCCGAGAAGGCACAGTGATTTGCTTTCTTGGTGGTTACCATTAGCCATGATGATAGAAGGCAAAATAAATTCTTAATGATAATTGATAGAGAGCAGTTTCGTTTTGGAGGTGTTACAATTAAGAAGTTTTTTCTTGCCCCATTTAACAACAGATTATACGTCATTTCTTTGTCCTAGTTATTAAGAGAGCGATTTTAAAAATAAATATATCATTTTATTCATATATTTTATTTTATTTTTTTTTAATCATAAGAAAAAATGATTCTGGGCAAAACAGTTTTTTCTTCTCCTGTATTTTTAAAAATCCCATGTTTTTTTTTCAGAGCATAAGCGATCCTGGCTCTTCGTGAAATCTTTTTCTTTAATATCCGTGAATTGACAAGCCTTATTGCGAATTATATTAAAATGGTTTTCCGTTGTTTGCTCCGAAGTTTTGAATTAAAATTTTCCCTTCTCTCAGATTGGTTATTGCCTAAATTTCGAGAATGTAACCCAGAGTACCAGGCTGGAATTTGAAGATTCACCGAATCCACTTCCGGCACTGATAGTTGCGCATCCTCTCCTGCATTATTATGCTGTAAAGACCTCATTGACTTACTCAGACGTGTTTGATGGCTTTCTTTCCTTTTACAAGTCACCATTTTTTTTTTTGCTACATTCGCTACTACTAAGGAAAGTTAGAATAATCATTGTTTTAATTAGTTGTTAATCCGGCCGTCTAACGAAATTATCTTTTTATTATACATGGTGTTTCAAAAAATTTGATATCATTTCGCAATCTAATAACTTTGTTAGATCTCCTTCAAATGACTTCAAATTTTAATAGCATCTTTATGTTTAATGTTTGTTTTATGTTTTTATGTCTTTATGTTTTTGTGTTTTTCTTATTTGTATTTTTTATGTTCTTTAATCTTTAATCTTTTTCTTTACAGGTATAAAATGCTATTTACTAGAAGAGAAAAGGACGTTTTGTGTGTTCACATAATCCACATGCTTTTGAATTTCTCATTCAGATTTGGAAGAATAAATCTTATGATCTTCAACATTAATACTTTTTAATTTCATTTGCCTTAATCATGTACTTTCTGTGATATTTAAATCTCAAAGGATATCAAATTTTTTGAAACACTCTGTATAAAAAAAATCTTGGCTTATTCCTGACCCTTTTTTCCAGGTAATTTTTCTGGCAATATATTGTTGCTCAGGAGTCCAATGAAAATGATTACAATGAAACAATATCGAGTAATCTTGCTGTATGAGTACCAACTTGGAAAAGGAGCCATTTTTGCATCGAATCGTTGCATGCGATGAGAAATGCATACTCTTTGACAACAGTAAGAGAGTAGGCCAGTGGTTAGTTGCAAGGGAATCACTAAAACAATATCCCAAACCTTCACTGTACCCTAAAATTTTAATGGTTACTGTGTACTGGCCTTTCAAATGCGATATTTATTATTCCTTGTTGGAAAACAATAACAACAACCTCGTATTGTGGAGAAATTGAGTGTCTGCATGAAAAATTGAAAAAGAAACATCCTAGACTTTTGAGTAGTGGTGACTCAATTTAGCTGCAAGACAACGTACGGTCGAACGCTTCTGAATCAACTTTCCAAAAACTGCATAGCCTGAATTATAAAATTTTGCTTCATCCTCCATATTCACCTGGTATCTCTCATGCTAATTATCACTTATTTAATTATTTTGAGCTTTTCAGACGAAACAAAACATTCTTCAATAAGGAAGAGGTAATCACATCAAAGGATGAAATTTGTTTTAAAGATGAGATCAAGAATTGAGAGGTACGTTGGAGAAAAGTTATTCTTCAACATGGCGTTTATTTCAATTAAATAAATGAGCTATTTAGCATTTTAGAAGCGTTTTATTCATTTCCTATAAAGTGCGTCGTTTTATCTGAAACAACTTAATATCATTTCGACGTCTTTATTTTATTATTCTCTTATGTCGTCATTAATTTGATTAGCGTAAATCTGATCCCAGTTTACAGCTACAGAATTAACTAAATCCTTTCCTTGGATTTGCCATTATCTGACGTCATTGATTTGTTTTTATAGTGTCATTGTTTTATATATGTTTGTATTTTCATATTTTGTTTTTGTATTAAAAAGAACGGCTGCGTCTATTTCGCTTTAATAGATAAAAGGCGCTTAAATGCAAATAAAGGATGTTCCAATAACTTGGACAGATTTTAAATGTGAATTAAGTTTAAGCGTCCAATGATTCATTTTGCTTTCAGATTTAATAACTTAATTCTTTGACAATTTCAATCATAGAAAAATTAACAATCAATGTGTTAAGTTATCGAAGCCTATTATGAAAATGGGCGTTCAAACAGAAATGCAATGACAAGTTCCCCGGTCGCATCATCTCTCGAAACAGCGAAGTTAATTAGTCACCAGGATCGCGTAACTTGACGCCTTTAGATTTCTTTCTTTGGGGTCATCTCAAAAGTAAGGTCTATGCCAACAGGCTAACAAAAATTCAACATCTGAAGGAGGAGATAATAAGGCATATTGGTGAGATCGAAGAGTAACTATACAGAGACGCCATCAAAAATTTTGACCATCGAGTGGAGGTGTGCCGCCGAAGCCTTGACGGACATTTGGGTGATATTATTTTTCACACATAATTGCCATGACTTAAATAACATGATCCAATAGAGAAATAAATAAATTTTCACCAATAACACTGATTTATTTACTGCTGACTTTGATCCATCTTAATGAAACACCCTTTAGTTAAACTTCAGGATGTGTCTTGATTCCTTAACTTTTAGTGAATGCAAGGGCCACCAAGACTCCTTCTGCTATGGTTTATATCTACAAGAGCCAGATCAAATCAAAAATGGATTACAGGCTATAGTTGCCTTCTCTCCACGCTTTCCACTTTTGGCTGTATTCAAAATTGTGGGTGATTAATTATTTTCCAATCTACAACCCTTTTCCTATAGGAAAACGTCGCAAACTCTCGAAACTATCGCAAATGTTTTGATAAGCTACATTCATTAGCTTCATCAGTTGGTCCCTTTATGGCAAAGACTCGCCATGCCACATTCACTGGAATAAACAGTCCCCATTCCTTTTGTATTTCATTAATAAGGAAGAAGTTCCATTCGGACAGCTACTTTGTGCAACAGACGCTTGGGATTATTCTTCTCCGATTGATACAGTCTTAACCTCTTCAAGACCAGGGTCAACCGTTATCTATCTTACATACCCTGATAATCTGCACTTACTTCTTGCTACAATCTTAACCTTTTTAAGTCTAGGGTCAATTGTTTATCATATATATCCTCTTAGCATTTCTTACCTCATATAGGATTTTTTTTATTTTGTAAAAGATTCTACGAAAAACATAGTTCAAACAAATGTTTGAGGTAACATTTAATTTATATGGGCACACGACTAAGACAGATGACATGAACCGATTTAAAAAAAACCCAAAAAAACAGACGATAAATGTATTGTTAACACACAAAAATAAATGAATTACACAAATGAAGGAGTTTGTGTGCCAAATGATGGCCAATAACGTATGTAAATTATCAATGAAAATGAAATCTGCATTTTTACAATAAAACTTATAATTCTGAATATAGGGTCCTCAGAAAAGAAAACTACCTAAAATGAAGAAAAGGAGAAAATACTTCTCTGAATAGCTTTCAAAGAATTGGTACAATATTCGAAGTAAAATTCAAAGAAACAGCGAAAAATAAAACAATCACAGCAGCCGAAGAATTTTCCTTGATGTGGGAACGACTTTCATGTTCCTTTCAATTATCGTCTGGTGAATAAACTATTATTTCTATAAATTTGCTATAAATACTTCCATGATAATTGTTTTGATGAACATTCTTCTACTGTGCATAAGGGAACAAGTTAGGACTTCATAGAGACCAGCGATATTATGGTGACTGTAGTAAGAATGTGTTGTTTTGGTGTAAGGAATACTGTAGTATGTTTGGGCCTGCTATCGTGGCTATCTCGGTTTAAGATAAGACAGATTGAAGACCAGCCTTACCCCATCCCTCTTTTGGCCTTGTGCAACATTTTTTCAAAGAAGAAAGTAATATTTACTTTGATATAATATTACTTTCTTCTTTGATATCTAGACTTTATGAATTTAAGCGCACTACTAGATTGGCGGCAAGGTCTCATTATTTTATAGTTGAAATGGCTAGATGTAACCGTAAGTTCTTTGCTGACAGTTTCTTCTGTCGCACTTCTCGCTTGTGGAACTCTCTTCCGGTTTCTTGCTTTCCTGGCAACTTTGATAATCAAAAGTTTAAATGGAATGTTAATCGTTATCTTCCGTCTTCTTAATTCCTGTTCTTTTATTGTTCCCTCACCTTAATAGTGTTTTTTTTTCTGATATTCTCTAACAGTCAGCAACTTCTTCCATCTTAGTGGCTTTATCATCTTGATTGGTGTGAAATGATTAAAACAATTAAAACTCAACTAGTTCGGAAAACACACACAAACACACTATTGCTATAAAGAAAAAGGAGCGCTTCGATTCTCTTTCTCTCATAATAAACATTTTTTTAATAAAATGACATATATTTTGTGATCTATATTTAACGATACTCGGAATGCCAGTTTACTAAATCATTTTTATTGCAGTATAAGTTCAGAAATATTAAAAAAAGATTATATCTTTCGTATTTTCCAGTTTCAAAAATTTGTCGTTTTAATTTGCTTTTTTTTATTTTGATGGAACTCTTCTGTTGTTTGCATAATGTATATGTTCAATATAATGTCTTATCGAAGAGAAATAAAATAAAAAAACCGTCCTCGCATTTTAAATAAATAAATAAATATACAGAACAACAGTCTTGTTGAAATGCGACATGACGTCAGCACAAACAAGCCGGCCGCCATATTGTCAATAAAATGCAATTTTTTTTTTAAATGAAAGGAAATATTTTTCTCTGTAGATGATAAACAGATATATGCGGGCGTAAGAAAGAAAATATATTTGCATTATTATATTATTTAAGTTGCTTTAAAACTGCTAAAATAGGACTTTATTTTATGATTATGTTTCCTCAAGTGGAAATATGAGAGCGAGAGAGAGAGAGAGAGAGAGAGAGAGAGAGAGAGAGAGAGAGTGTGAGGGAGGATCTTTTCTGTTAATTCACCTCAAAATATTAATGGACCCAAAAATAAAAAAAAAAAATTATATTTATTTAAAATTCTACCAGAGAGAAATATGGGCAACTCGTGTGCGCTATAAATAAGTGTGGGGTCTGCGATCGCGCTCATTCCGATAAACAATTCAAAAACAGATTTAAAGAAAATGTTTTTGAATTGTAAAAAATTTGCTTGTAAGTATATCGAATATCATCTGCACCTACAAAATGTGAATGACACTGATTTTTGGTAATTTTTCCTTTGAAGGTTTGAATTGTTGCAAAAATAATTTTGGATTGTAAGAATAAATCTTTTTGATTTAAAATTTATAATTTCAAAAGAGTACCAAAAATTTAACAAAAAAAAAAAACAAAAAAACAACAAAAAAACAAACTTTGATTTAAAATTTATAATTTCTAGGGGTTAATTAATATTTGCGATAATTAACGTTTCATTATTTCGGGTTGAACTAACAGAAAAGATTCAAAATATCTTTGCAATTTTATATTAAGTTTCTGTAAAACTAACATTTTCTTTGTTTATCGTCAAAATTAGATTCGTCATCATACTACCCAGGGTGTATCAAAAATACGTTTATGAACGTGTGGTTCCTTAGATCAAAAGAAGGACACAAGTTCACATAAACATATGTCCGCAAATCCTTTCTTTTTGAGTTAAGTTTAAAGAAAGTTTACGCTAGATGGCGCTGTGTTTCCATGTAGATTTATTAACATTTCTCATTCGTGTACATTTGTGGCTGGTCTGTCTTCAACTTTTAACGAGTGTAGTAGTGTTTTAACTGAGAATTGTCCCGTTTAATAATGGCAGGATATTCTTACCATGAACAGGTAAGATACGATTTTTACATACGGTCGCGTGAATGGTAATGGACACGAGACTACCCGGCTGTATCAGATTGCATTTTCATACCGAAGGTAGCAGAGTCATTTAAACTTTGCTGCTGTTTATTGTCACATTGCTGAGGCAGCATCTGTGGTGCCACAAACTATGGAACGAGGAAGACAGAGATCGGCTCGTACGGCTGGCAACAAAGAACACATTCTACAGGCTGCTAACAGACGTCCTAGCATGTCGTACCTCTTATAGTAACGCATGGAAGGTACTTCAAGTGCAGCTCCTGTATCCGTATCATTTACAACGTGGGCAGGGTCGTTCGCTCTCTGATCACTCACTTACGGGAGGATTTTCGTCGATGGTTTTAAACTTAATGACTCAAAAACGAAGGATTTGTGGACATGTTTATATGGACCTTTGACCCTGTTTTGAGGAACCAACCCCTAAATTTCGTAAAAATACACCCTGTATAAATTTATTGCTTAGTTTTCTTTTTAGAAAGTTGCGTAAAGTAAGCGAGTAATTTTCAAGAATGCAAAGCTCTTCTATGAATCGAGCACTCTGTGTCACTCGCGTTTTTATTCAAAATAAATACGTAAACATTCACCTTCCTCTCTGCGATAGCTTAAAGGAAAAATCTCCAACTGATGCCAGATCATTCAGGTTTCGATCCTAGTTTGAGGCAATCGGTAGTCTAGCTACACTGTTGAGCTGTGATACAGCGAAACAGTCTTTCTGTGGATGACTATATATATATATATATATATATATATATATATATATATATATATATTTATTATGAAATGGTCAAACAATTATTTTAATACATTTTTTATGTTTATACGTTCTTTTTTCATAGATACAAATATTTAAGTAAATGCTCTAAAGATGTTTTAATATATATATATATATATATATATATATATATATATATATATATATATATATATATATTTTTAAATTGTGATTAGATTCTTATAGTTTAGGACAGGCGTATGGATGTATCGCTTACATTTGCTCTACAAGACTTTAAAATATGGCACTTTGTGTCCTCCATATGTTTTGACTGACCTTTCAACCACTGGATGAATATTCATGAACGTTCTCAAATGTAAAAGCCTTTTATAAACCAGTAACATCCTTGCCTTTGTATACAAACACGTACAACAAAATATATCCTACGTTTCCTTTGATAAAATCCCTCAGAGGACGAAACGTGTCAACTAAAATAGTATTTCCTCTTGTCTTGTTATTCATTTTGTCCCTTTACAGATGCACACTCTCTGAAAATAATTTACATATATATATATATATATATATATATATATATATATATATATATATATATATATATATACTTATTCCTTTCTGTGGACGTTGGAATTTATATATTACTTCCGTTCCCTCCCATTCCTATATATCATTTCCGTTAAGTTAACCATCTAAATAGGTCAAGTTTCGGTCACCCTCCTACCCCAATATAAAGCATGCTTAAGAGAGATATGAAATTAACCCCTCCCATACTCTACCTTGTTTTCTAATCCCATTTTTCCTTTCATTTCGTTGTTGGAATTGTTACCTGATGATCCGGAGTCCTTTAAAAAGGATTTTGGTGAAATAAATTATTGTAATGGTACCTTAAAATGGTCTGTTTTTTCATTAAATTTATATATATATATATATATATATATATATATATATATATATATATATGATAAAGATTATAGTTTTAAGTTATTCTATATTTATAGTTTAAAGTGCTCAATATTGGGCATTGAGTGTATGTAAATATAAAAATGGACATTTAGGTCAACACCCAGCGGCGACAGTCAGTTTCATTCTTAAACGCAATCATCAGGTCATGTGCGCTCTGTTTTGGTTCAATTATTAATATATACTGGTCAGTGGTCCATTATGGATAGGTTCGTTGTATTATTCTAGCGGTTATTTGGGTGGGCGGTAACGGTTATGTTTCGAATTATTTTAGGGATTTATTGAGTGGAAATAATTATGGATCTGAATACAGTTTTGTGACTGTTTTATAATGTTATTAACTTTTTAACATTATAATGTGTAAAAAAGTTAACAAACAACATTATATAATAAATAATTATTGATTATTGATTATTATGTTTACTTATGTTTGTATGTACGATTGTGGTTTCTTAATTTGTTTATTATTTACTTAATTTATTTACTTATTTATTGAATTGGATTAATTTATTGTACTTATTTATTTAATTTTTTATTTATTATTAGTGCTTCCATTATTTTTAGTCTTTTTTATATGTGGATGAAAAAAAATGGAAAAATCCAACAGTAATTAAAAATCAACTATATAGACGGCCACAATGGGCTGATTGTGCTTAGGAAATAAGAAATATTCTCATCATTCTAGAAGCATATAAAAATCTATACATTCAATTAAAAATAGAAACATCCTTGATAATAGCTGATAAGCGCTTGGATAAATAAAACATTCAGACAATTTCTGCATAATTTATGCCAAGAAACACTTGTATAAAGACAAGAAAAATTGTATAAAAAAGATTGACCCCAGTGACTTGTCAGTTGTCTTTAATGAAATTTTTATATACACCCCGAAAAAATAAAATTAGGTCGAGAACTTTAGAGGGAAAGCGCGAATTTGTAAACAATGACTGCTACTACTACTACTACTACTACTACTAATACTAATACTACTGATAATGCAAAGCTCTTCTATGAATCGAGCACTCTGAGTCACTGGCGTGTTTATTCAAAAATAAGTACATAAAAATTCACCTACATCAAAAATTGTAATGGATAGGGATTATTCGAAAGAGAACTTTTAGTCCATATGGTAACTCAATGTATGATACAGAGCAAAATATAATTAGGAAAAAATTCAGAAAATGTTGTCGGTCTGATGAGATGAGAATTATATATTATATATATATTCATCGAAATAAATTTATTACTGACAATGGATTTTTAAGTTTTTCTCCTAATTATATATATATATATATATATATATATATATATATATATATATATATATATATATATATTATTAGTGGTAAATATACATACATACGCAAAATATATAAATATATATATATATAGTTGCATACACATACATGTATATTTTTTTTGAATAAAAATTCCGAGAGGATAGAATCCAGGTAGAACTCAATGTCCAGGACAGAGTAAGGATATAATAAAAAAAGAAAACACTAATATTCCATGGTCATAATTTATTCCATTGGAATCGTAAATACGATCCACGATCCAATTGGTCGTACTTACGATTCCAATGGAATAAAAAATTATGACCATGGAATATTAGTGTTTAAGTCTTTTTATTATATATATATATATATATATATATATATATGCTGAGAGAATAGAAAAGTTCAGAGCAGATAACATTAGAAAGATTTTAGAGTCCCATGAAAATAAGTGGATACAACGTCTAAAAACGCACTATCCAGACGGGCTAAACCATAAATTTAACAATATAGATAGTACTAATATATAACTCAACAAATCAAAACCTACCCACATTTCTCACCCACACAAGACAGACATGCTTACGGAGGTGTTGAGGCCTCACACTTATACACACACCCACACGAATATACACAGTTACACACATCATACTCACTCACTCCCTAATGAGCCAAATGATAACACACACCCACAGCAATACACACGCTTATACATATCATACTCACTCATTCCCTAAGAACCAAATAACACACACACAAACACTAAACAGAGACACATCCCCTCTCCAGGACCAATAAAACTGTCAAAATGATCAAGGTAATTCAGAGAAGCATACATCCATCCAGCTCTTATCTCAAATAACAACTTAAAAGAGACTGTTTGACCAACACAAGGAATGTTAAAAGATTCATGTTAAAAAGATTTAAAAAATAAAAAAAACAAATGAAAACTACAGACAAAAGTTCATTTTCTCCATCAAGACATTCATTTCTGTAGTTTACTGCTACCAGCAAGCAGAGATATTTATTCTCCCGATGATGGCCATTTTGGCCGAAACTAGTCGAGGAATCTAAATGAAATAATAATAAAAAAAACGAAAGAATATTAATCTACAACCCAGTGTGACGTCACCCCGTGGCCTCTCTGCCTCATCGTCGTCGCCGTCCTATCCTGTCCTGTGACGACCAGCTGACTTGGTATTGGTCGCGGCACCAAATGTGACGTTCTAACCCTTTGCTGATTCGGATGGGAATCTGGTTAGACTCGGTATCAGCTTTGTCGTTCCCAGCTCACCTCCAATGTCTGGTTACCGAAGTAACTGCTTTGATTTCTAGTCTAACCTACCCACGTTGTGATTTGATCTTAGGTAGACGAAATCAATCAGTCACCGGGCCGCAATGCAAGCCGAGTCTAAGCAAAGGTAACACCGCACAAGTATATGTAAACGAAAATAAAGTAACAACTTGAAAAGTTCAAATGTGTTAAAAAAAGAATAACAAATACTTTTTATATCTGGTTGCTGAATACATGACTGCATCTTTCTCCCAAACCGCTAATATGGATTCGTGACACTTTGTGTTTGTTAGGCGAGTCTTAACACCTTAAGTTGTTTTTTTTTAAGAAACTGTTTTTTTTTTCTGTATCTTCAGGCGACATTCGTAAAACTTGTTTTGGTGATGTGAGTCTAAGTCGTTCTTCAAAAATAAATTGTTTTTGGTTAGAAGTTGATGCCAGAATGCGTGGATCTCCAGTCAGCTTTCTGCGAGGCGGGTCTCAGAGCTCACAGCTCAACTCTGCGTCTCTCTCTCCAACTCCTACTGTGTTCTGTGTTACTGCCGTCCACTCGCTGCGACTCTGCTTATATGGACGCCGACCAAAACCGGGGTGGGCCTGTCGGGGTTTGAGGGTCCTTGATAATTCTAAATCCACAATAAGGATTTTCTTTGTTTTCGGACAGGAAAATTTATTACTTTCCATTTTTGGAAGTCCATTACTTTCTACTTTAAGGGAATTGTCCTCCCAAATTCTTCCTTTCTCATATTGGTATCTCACATGATTATCTTCGCCTACCGCTCACGCCACCATTCAACCAATGAACGCCCAGCAGCGTGGGTGTTTGCAATTATCGCTCAAAGGGAAAAAAATATTATCTTCCTTTTTCTTTTTCTTCTTTCTCTTCCCCGAGCAGACCTCCCACGACTCGTAGCGTGGTCCCTAATCTCTATCTTAACAGAATGTCATCTGGACTTTATCAATCGAGATTTCCGAAAGCGTCAAGTGGGTGGTTAACTGGACGCATTTGCATTCTGTCGCTAATTAACTATCCTGGTATCAAACTTTTATCATGGCCAGCTCTGACATAAAACAGGTGTTTTCCCCAAAACCAAATGATATCTCCGAAGAATAGTTAATGGCTTATTCCTTTCCTTTCTCTTTTCCCTTCCTTTCCTTCTCTCCTTGGGGGTGGTCCTCAGCTGAGGTCTTTCTCGGTCAATACGTGCCTGATTAACCTTATCTCTTAGCATTCTGTTTTGTAGGCCACTTGACCGATTTGAAATTTTCATTATTGCGATGGGCAGATTGCTATCTTCTTTCGCCGCGTCATAACATAAATTAATTCCACAGATCCGATATCTTACGAATAATTATTTCAGCTTCTTCTCGCCTTAATTATTTCTCGCTTTTCATTTTCACGCGACCGCTAGTGTCACACTAGTGTGTCTGAAGATTTTAATTTTTTTTTTATTGTTCAGTATATATATATATATATATATATATATATATATATATATATGAATTATTCACACAAAAACTAATGCAAAGGTTAATGATTTAAATGGCGAGACATCCATCATCGCAAACAATTCAAATAATATACAAAAACCTCCGAATCCGTTATGAATGAAATGACCCTTGTTTATATAAATTTCTGCCGTATTAGTTCTTATTTTTACTACAAGCTTTCGTCTGTTCCTACAGACATCTTCTTCAGGTATAGAATAGATGTTGTTCTTGTTTTTTCTTAGTAATAAGAGGACAACGAAAATATATGTATTGTTGTATCCGAAAATGCTATTGAAAATGAGTTATTGTTTTTGGAACGCGCAGAAGCAACGCTGAGTTTGATTTTGAATTTTTAAAGGTTGTGCGTTCATATAAAATATTGTGATGAACAAATTTTTTACTGGTAAATTTTTCTGTCAAAGTGGCATGAACTATATTGTTCAATAATTACAGTAATGTCGCACTTATTATCCAAAAGTCGCACTTGAATCAGTTATTTAAATTACGATAAACGTGCAATCAATTTACAAATACATGAATTATTCACACAAAAACTAATGCAAAGGTTAATGATTTAAATGATTTAAACAATAACTCATTTTCAATAGCATTTTCGGATACAACAATACATATATTTTCGTTGTCCTCTTATTACTAAGAGAAAAAACAAGAACAACATCTATTCTATACCTGAAGATGTCTGTAGGAGCAGACGAAAGCTTGTAGTAAAAATAAGAACTAATACGGCAGAAATTTATATAAACAAGGGTCATTTCATTCATAACGGATTCGGAGGTTTTTGTATATTATTTGAATTGTTTGCGATGATGGATGTCTCGCCATTTAAATCATTAACCTTTGCATTAGTTTTTGTGTGAATAATTCATGTATTTGTAAATTGATTGCACGTTTATCGTAATATATATATATATATATATATATATATATATATATATAAAGAGAGAGAGAGAGAGAGTATTTTGAAATGGAATCTGAATTTATTACATTGTATGAGAACATGTCGGTGTAAGAAAAACCGGTTGTATTGGCGCATTTATGCAAATTATAACATTGACCTTTTTGAACTTTGGCCGGTAATACTGACCTATTCTAACTTCTAACTTACATCGATATAGTCAATATAACACTGAAATTTAAAGCTCTAAATAAGTGAACTAGTGAAAAGACAGAATAAATAAACGAAATTATAACATCTGTTCGGCGGTACAGAGATTGGTAGACAAATAACAATGTTTTTTTTATATTTTATATATTGTATATTTTCTATATATTTTTTATATTTATATATTTTATATATTGCAAATGTTGTACTCAGCAATGAATCCTATAGTACGTATATTATACAGTGAAACTTTCGACTCAAAATTAAGGTATCAACTTCGTGATACGCTATGGACTTATTGAGCTATTCTTGTACCACCTCCACCCTCTGACCTTATTTTTTATTTTAGCGTAGATCTGACTTTTAATGGATTAATCGAGACATACCCACAAGTATATTTTCATTTCTAATCTTATGCCCCTACTCTTTAACTTCCGAAAAGGGGTAACGATTTGTTTTTAAATTTCCCTTATAAATCATTTTTATCATAAGTTACCAACCATCTCCTGAGGAAGTACAATCATAGTATTGAAACATGAAAGCTTTTGTGCAGTGATTTAAAAATGTTTTTATTATAATATCTAATAATAAAAATACAGCGTAACCCGGATATAAGAGAGTTGTCGGGACCGGAGAAGAAGTCTCTTATATCCGGGTTTCTCTTATATCCGGGTTTGGTCTATTTTATATTCATTTGGGACCAGAGAAAATCTCACTTATATCCGGGTTTTTCTTATATCCGGGTCTCTTATATCCGGGTTACACTGTTTTACAATATTTTGTATAGAATTTATTTTTTAAAAGTAAATGCCACGAACTGTAGATTTTTGCTCCATCTGCGTGTCTATATGCTACGTTTTATTTTCAAATTTAAAAATTGATCAAGAAGGGGCGGAATTTATTTTTTCTTTGCCCGGTCGGAAATTCGTTTTACCTTTGATTTTATAAGTGTAATATCGACTTCGATGAAACTTCAAACTTTTTCAAACTTCTTCCTTAATATTAGATACTATTCCTGTCACTGGATTGGGATGAAGTTTTATCGACAAGACGAATAAGCGAATGGACGGCCTTTCAATAGATGTACTTGCAGGCAATTTACGACGGAAACAAATATCAACGTCTTTTTCGTTTGGCTGTAAGAAAAATAAGTGTACGTTGAAGAGAAAAGGAATGTTAATGGCGATAGATGAAAGGGGAAGGGGCGACAAATACGGCTTAATTCACCAGAACGAGCGAAATGGATTACCCCAATAGACCAATCATCAAGCGATTTCAAGTGTCGCGTGCTGCCCGCTTGATTGGCTATTAGAAATATCAGCTTACATTTCCTGGGGGCTCAAAGGAAAAATAACTTGAATTATATGCCATGATATTATGGGGATGAACTCTTTTTAATCTGCATTTCATACGAGAAACGAATACATTCGGTAGTTTTCGCAATCGGTAAATGATTATTCAGTTTATAACGGACAGACAGAATGGCAACTGCACTTAGGTATGCATTGCGCTAATGGTCAGCTCGAATGTTGGAAAGCCAAAAAAATATAATCCGAGATGATTAAGGAATTAGATATAAAGAAACTGCAGAGGGAAAAGAGAAATCGAAGATATTTTTTTTTTTATCATTTTACCCCAAGCAAGGCGATAATGTGACTAAGACGAGGTGGGTGACTGTGAGTGAAAGAGAATGAGAAGACTTTACAAGGAAATGGAAACAGTTTTTTTGTTGCTATCTGAGGGTCGGGATTCCAAACATTTAACAACAACAACAACAACAGTATATCTTTTAAATGAATCATAAAAAGTTATTTTCTGGCAGAAAAGTAGAAGAAGGACCTCAGTTGAAATAATATTTATATGTTCTTTTCGGAAATATACAATAGAATAAAATGATCAAATTTCCTTGCAGTGAAGTTTGTTTTATCAAATAACTGCTGGCTGTTTCTCTTCCGTTGTGTGTGTAGATCAAATTGAACTCAGGAATTTTTTGTGAGCCTCGAGAACCAGTAGGCTTTTATTTTTATATCCATAAGGGTATTCAGAATCTAATTTCACATGGAGGTGTGAGCTTTTAAATACAAGGTTTTCATTGGTTAGAAAAGTAATTCACACTGGCTTGCAAAAATCTTTTCTTGAATTTGCATGGATGGTGAAGGGAGTTATTATTGTTATTTTTTAAATGGTCCACAAATAACACGTGGTCGGACTACAACTACGTTCACAAGTATTTGTCCTTATAATGATTGTTTATCCAATAAATCTTCTGATGGGATTTTATTGGTTGAAATATATATATAGGATTTAAATTCTATAACATCTACTTCTGTTCAATAGACAAAGAAGGAAATTGAACCTGGCGATAAGTGAGCTTATTTACTCCCGTTTTTCGCTAATAATTTTTTCTTTTCTTTTTTTAATAAAGAATATTTGGAAGATAGAAGTGAGTTTAGTAAAAACGAGCCCATAATTAAAAGAATAGAGGGTGTCTAAAAATGTATACACATTTTACAGTGTATAATATCTTTATTGACTGCATATCACCCCTTTAATCTTTTTCTTATGGGGATACTTAAAAGATAAAATCTACGCTACTTTTGCGGTTTTCAACAATTTTGATGAGATTTTATAAGCTCCTTGTACATTTGACCTGCAATTGTTAGTGGACTCGTGTAAGTTCAAAGGAAAAATAAGACATAGAATTTGAACAAAGAAATATTAACAAATATATTGATAGAACATTTTACAAAAGGAAAAATGAGAAATGAAATGAAAGGTGGAGACTTCTGTGCAACCGGCAGTTGAGTACTTATATTTTTGATAGAGCGAAAATAATACGTCTTTTCGCTATGAAAAGTCACCGAGAAAGAGGTTGATTCTTTCAAATCTAACGCCACTTGTAATTATCGTCAGGGAAGGATAATTCAAAATCCCACCGCCTGTGATTATCATCAGGGGGCGGTACTCCAACACTACAAAGCCAGTAACAATCACTGATATGAAAGTTTTGTTTTCTCTAGCACTGTGGCCTAGTATATGCGCTGATTCCTTAAGTTTTCTTATCTTTTAGTGATGTTATTTTAATCTCATCCTACAGACGTGGGGGGTCTCCTTTTTCCCTGCATATATGGTCAGCCATGCCTGATTTTTCTATTTCCCCTCGTGTTACAGATTTACGGTGTTCCAGCAGTCTTATCTTAATCATAATTAATCTTATTTAGTGTTATAATTTTCTTATATAGAGAGCTTCAAGAACTTGAAGTTTTTGTTCATAGTAGAGTATACATGTAATGCCAATTAATATTTCTCTAACTCGTGAATGTGGGCAGGAATGCTCCTTTAAAAGTTAGGCTATGGAACTTGAATCTACCATTATCTACCTCGATAATGTTGTTGTCATGAAACCAACATATATGAATATAGTTTTGTCAGAGATACAATCTCCCAAAGGGCATTTAGATTGATATACAATGTTGGTATTTTGCAGTTGACGTAGAAGAATTAATGCGGATGATTAAGGTGGTTGCATTGAATTTATGATAATATGTAATTCGTTTAATTCACACTTGAAGATGATCTCGGATAAGATTGAAAGTACTTGGGAAAATAAAAGGAATGAGATAATCTACGGTGACTTCCTTAATTAGTTTAATAACAACATTAAGAAATTGATCCGTAAACATGAAAGGATTAAAATAAAAATAAATAGACATATGATGCCTAACTATATCTATCTATCTATCTATCTATCTATATATATATATATATATAGTTAGGCATCATATATATATATATATATATATATATATATATATATATATATAGAGAGAGAGAGAGAGAGAGAGAAAGAGAGAGAGAGAAATGAGAAATGTCCGAAGATCAGTTGGGATCCCAAAAAGAAAGCAATATATATATATATATGACAGAAGGTTAAAAATGCCAAGTTTGGTTAAATATTTTTGCTTTACATATTCGATTTAGAATTTTGTATTGAGCAGTTTTTGTTGTTTATATATTTTAGCGCGGATGTTTTCAGTCTTTCTTTTACATTTCTATCCGTATATATATATATATATATATATATATATATATATATATATATATATATATATATATATATATAAAGTCCACATTGGACGAAACGCGTCAGCAATTACCAGTTTTCCTATTGTCATTTTTATTCATAAATATATATATATATATATTGGATTCTTTTTTCTGCGTGTTTTTCCTTTTTGGAGCCTAAATATTAAATGGAATGAAACGCATGTTCATAAATATTCAAACTGACGACGTAGTCAAAAAGTCAGGAGATTTTTTAGGACATCTTGTATATATAGATGTGTGTGTATGTGGGGGGGGGCATAGTATACGAAACAAAAATGGAGATAATGGTGAAAGTGGAAAAGCATTTTAACGACGCGTTTTTCGCCGAAAAGCCCAGAGAAAACAAGTTTGGGAACCAATGGCCTAGTCAGTCATGAATCCAAAGAATCATAATCGGCCAAGCATTTGACTGAATCAAACCAAATATGCTGCAAAAAAAAAAAAAAAAAAAAAATGACGTCAGTAATCAAAATTACAGAAGCGAAGTGATCAAAAGAATATTTGTTTGGGATAATTAATACAGCAGACAACTTATTCGTGTCAAATCCAAACTTAATGGCTCGTTATATTATGAATGAAAACAGGATTACAAGAGTCAGAAGGAGACTCCATTGAAAGATACTAATTGGATGCCACGTAACAACACACCGTCACGAAGCAAAAAATCATTAAAGAGACGAAATCATCTTTTCTCATGTGCGAATAATCTTTCGTAAATGGGGGGGGGGTCTTATACACCAACTCCATCCACTTTTGCCGGAAGTTATTCTCACTCTAGAAAAAAAATCAATAGACTTAATTCGCCACTTTTGCTGGTTTTTATTATCTCATAGCAGATACTTTTACCCAGGTTTTCCGTCTCTTTGACAATCTTTGCTTCATGAGGGGGCGGGGGGGGTGTTACATTGCATAAATTTCATGTATTTCAATGGATTATCCTTCTAACTTTTGCAATGCTGCTTTCATTCATTACTTAACGAGCCGTTAAGTTTCGATTTGAAAAGGTCAACGTTCTAGTCTTTTTTATTATCCCATAGAAAAGATTCTTTGTCCATTCTTCTTCCATCTACAGTAGAAATCCTTAAATCCTAACTTCAGATTAGTTCGCATATGAGGACGGATTCAAATATAATGTGGCATGTGTAATATTAGTATAACTTAACAAAACACAAGAACTTAACGCAATATATATATATAAATGTCTCATGAAAGTAAATATTGATTTGCAATGTTTAATGCTCAATAAGTTTTATTTTCAATTATCTTTCTTATTTCTTTTCTCATTTTGCTTACTTTTCACTGTTCTCGTTTAAGGCATTAAATTAAATTAAGGTATTTCTGGCTTGTATGTTCTGTACTACTGAACAAAGGCTTTTTTTTCCTCCATGAATTTGATAACCTCATCAATAGATTTCTCTACTGAGTCCTAGTCTTCTTCAACAATCCTTCATATTTTCACCATTATTGGAAGAATTTTGTTCTTTGTCTTTTTCTTGACCATCCAAATCATTTTGAAGTGATTCTACTACTGAATTCTTTTGATATTCATTAGCGTCTTCCTTTATCCATTCTTTTAAGCCATCCGAAGTGAGAGTTTTCAGTGGATCATCTTTAAGCGCAAGTTTTAGTGTTTTGTTTAGATTATGCAATCCTTGTTTGTTTATTTGCAAATTCAACGAATTAGGAGTTTCTTCACTTTTTTTTTCTCTTCAGTTGCATTTGTTTCTGTTATGGTCCAGGTTAGGACGAAGGAAGAACACAAGAGTAGAAATAATGAAGGTGTGGCACCATGCATAATTAGAAAACTGAAAAGAGATATTCATAAATATATGATTTATTTTTTTCGGTTTGTTAACCATTTGATAGTTATTTAGAGATGAAAAATATTTCGGGGTTAGGAATAATTCTTTCTTTACATTTAGGCGATCTGAGAGAAAGAAAGAAAGAAAAGAAAAGGAAGGAAAGAAAGGAGAAAAATAAATAATACGAAACCAGGTCGTAAGCGAAAACACACACGCTCGACTGGCACATATCAGATGTCCAAAATATAAGGTCAAGCACCGACCTACTTTCGTGTCCGCGGAGGATGGGAGTTTATTATCAATTTGGTTGAAGAAATAAAATTTTAGAGACAATGAAAAAAGAAATATTGATAAGTAACAAATGAAAAGGGTGTCATTGAGATGATAGGTAACAGATGGGGAAGTGTATCTAAGGATATGAAAACAAAGCATTAATACAAGAACTCAGACAATTTCTAGAGTTGAAAAAAAAAACACCCAAGGTGATGTCGCTTTTTTTGAGATAATACAGAATTTTATTATCGGCCGGAGGAGAATGAAATATTTTGTTGCGTCCAGAGAGACGCCGACAGGTCTAGGAAAATCCTTTTCTTAGATCGTATCCAATTAGCGGTAGGCTGTTTTGACAGATACCACGTGTAAAAGAAACCGATAGCGTCATTTCAGTTACATACGAAAAGGGCAATTTAAATTTTGTTTTTTTTAGCAAGGTGTTTCTTCCCCCAGAACAAAGCCACGGATTGTCCACGCCCGATTAGAGACGTCACGAAGGAAGGAGGAAAGATACCGACCAGAGTCTCATTGGCCGGGGGCGGTCACGTGATACATGAGGGAGGAGGAGAGACACCCGACCAGAGTCTCATTGGCCGAGAGCGGTCACATGATGTGCGAGGGAGGAGGAAAGTTGCCTGACCAGGACCCCCTTGGTCGAGAGCGGTCACCTGACATACGAAGGACCAGGGGAAGCGGGTATACGCCTCCCCCCCAGAGGCACAGTAAGGAAGTAGGAGTGAAAGTAAGTTACCGATAATGGAAAATCCCTAATCAGAAATAATACGTCTTTAGAATTATCAAGAAAACCCTGGCGCCGACAGACCCACCCCAGTTTTTTGACTGCCTCAATAAAAGCAGGACCCCAATCGACAGAAATCAGTTGGGGTTGCGCCTCGGACGAAGTTGGAGTTGGAATTGGAGTTGCAGTTACGCCGCGGACAGCGAGGGAGCTTGAGCGCGGGCGGCGGGCCCGGTTCATTCGCCCCTTTGCGGCAAGAGAAGCCGAAGTGAATAAGCTCGCCCAACCGAAGCCGAAGTGAAGCAGCTGTTTGGCCTAAGTGGAGAAGTTGGAATCAAACCAAGCCTAAGAAGAGAAATTCGCCCAACCCAAGCCGAAGTGAATAAGCTCGTCCAACCGAGGCCGAAGAGAAGAAGTTAGTTCGCGCACTGACGGTAGAGATGGGTGAACAATAGTTCAGACTCTGAGGAGAGAGTTAGTTATAGCCACGGACGACGAGGGAAATCAGCCGTGAACGACAGGTAGAGATCAGCGCCCAGTGTCGAAACCAAACCACAACCCGAAATGCAAATTTCTAGAGAGCAGGCAACTCGAAGCCTTAAAGTTGTATGGTAGAAGCTTGGTGCCACAGTCCACAAAACGGGTCGGGAGGTAGGAATAATCTTGTGTAACGAACATTTAGATATAAAAAGTTGTTACTTTTTTCTTCAATAATTTTTGACCTTGTGAGTTTTTTCTTTTTTTTGTGTGTTATCACCCCGTTGGACTCAGCTTGCATACGGCCCCAATCCTGTTTGATCCCGTCTGTCTAAGATCTAATCACAAAGTGGGTAGGCAGACCGGGGATCAGTGCAGTTACCCTAGTAACCAGGCGTTGGAAGCGAGTTGGGAACGACGAGGCTGGTATTCATCTAACCAAAGGGTTAGAACGTCACACTTGGAGCAGCGAGGAGCGAACAGCTGACGCCGCGGCAAAGACGTCACAACTGGTGTCGTGACCATAGGATCAGAACCCTGGACCACGTCACGTCACAGTTGGCGCCGCGAACGAGATCGAACGACAGAGTCGACGCTGCGACCAGGGGGGACGTCGTCACAAAGGTATATTACACGAAATAATAATACAAGATGTGGAAGGTGTTAGTATGACTGTCAGTCTGGTCTGGAGTGAACTACTATCGGCTCGACTCGATTCGGTATCTAGCCACCCCCACGAGGGTTGCATGTGGCACAAGGCCGAGTTTAACGTGGGTTTCCCGAGCCCGTAGGCTCGGCCAAAAAATGCCCGTAGAACCTGTATAAACGGGATCGGGTTGGTCAACCTCCCCGAACGAGACTCTGCCCTTCGGCGGAGCCTCGTCCGGGTTCCTCTCTGCTGAGAGGCAGAGAGTTCGACCGTCAAGCCGAGAAGCTCGGCTTGATTCTTCTCTCTCTCGAGAGAGGCGTAGTATACATAGTGTTAGGAAGAGTTCATTCTGTAGTTATAGGTAAGGACCCATGACAGTTTCCATGGGCCATAGATTGATAGGTTTTACATAATTCCATGCTTCTTCCTTGAGCAAATAAACTGCATGTTTGATGGTAAAGTTTTGTTGAAATTCTAAAGGATTCAATTTTTTACTATCATTTTCATCAACAGGTTGTTTTTATAGTGACATTTCATATTCATTATTCCCCCTTCATCATCTGGTTGAATAAGAGCAGTAACATGAGGCGGGAAAAAACGAACATAAATATTTCCACAGTTCGAAATCAGTTCATATTCATGTGGATGAGCATTGCAGTTGTTGAGAAGCAAAACACATTTGCTTTTTTTCAGCCTTTCCTAAACATCGAAAATTCGCTCGGACTGATGGAATGAAAATTTAAAAGAAAAAAAATCATGAAAGATGTTTTTAACCATCCAAGCACTTTGGGTCTTGTAACTGACCAATAAATGACTCAAACGCGCTGATTTTCCAATCACGAACGGTTCTATTTTATGTGGTCCTGAAACGTTTGCACAAACGAAGACAGTCAAACGTTCCTTGTTATGCTTAAATTCCGATGCCTGTGTTTCTTCTGCTAATGGCTTGGTTGGTAAACACTTCCAGTATATTCCAATTTCGTCAGCATTGTAAATTTCATCAGCAGTGAATCCTTTTTCTTTTATGATGGTTTTAAATTCTGTACGAAACTTTGAATTAGCTTCAGTGAAAACTAATTTTCTTTCACCAGAAATGCTTAACGATTTTTGAAGCATTCATCGCTAAACTTGCATTCTGTATCTACGTTTAAATCCTCATACATAGATTTAGCTTTGGCAATAATCATTGGACCAGGAATAGCCATGACTTCTGAACGTTTCGATTGAAACCAACTCGTGAAGAACTTCAGATTTTGACTCATGAAGAGTCTTTTATTAGATGTTTTACTTCTAGGCTCTGCTGAATTCGCCTGTCAGAAAAGATTTTTTTCTTGATTTCTGTATATCATTCGGAGTAGTTTTGTCAATGTTGTACACTTTTATTATGCCAGATAAGCTTGTGCCATTTGTCCACTTTTTCAATAATCTCTAATTTCTGACGTAACGTGAAAGAATTTCTTTTCCTTTTTCTTCCAGTTGAAGTTTCTTCTGTGCCAAAAAATTGGGTTGAAAAATTTCAAGTTACATTGAAGCCTCGGTTCACGAATTTAATTCGTTCCTGAGAGCTGTTCGTAACACGAAATGTTCGCAAACCGAAACTATTTTTTCAATAGGAATCAATGTAGAGAAAAAAAAGTCATAGTACAATAAAATTGGAAAAGAAAAACACGACACAACACACGGATGTATACAACATGGCGGTCGACACAGAAATTATTCCGTTCGGGTTAACTCAGTTCGGCTATGTTGTTCGATAACTGAAGTATTTTCATCTCGAATTTTCTGTTCGAAAATCGATTTGTTTGATATGTGAGACGTTCGAGAACCGAGATTTGCAAAGAAAAGAAAAATATTAGAATGAAGCATGTTCCTATAACATCTAAAGGGCAACATTGCGAAGTTCAGATATGAGGACATACGAATATGAGGACATTCGGATATGAGGACGTTTGGATATGAGGACGTTCGCATATGAGGATGTTCGGATATGAGGACATACGGATCTGAGGACGCTCAGATATGAGGACATAGGGATACGAGGACATTCGGATATGAGGATGATCGGATATGAGGACATACGTATATTAGTAGATACGGATATGAGGATGTTCGGATATGTGGACATTTGGATATGAGGACGTTCGGATCTGAGGACGCTAGGATATGACATAGGGAGATGAGGATATGAGGATCTAAGGACTTTCAGATATGAGGACATTCAGATATGAGGACATACGGATATGAGGACATTCGGATATGAGGACGTTCGGATATGAGGACATTCGGATATGAGGACGTTCGGATATGAGGACATACAGATCTGAGGACGCTCAGATATGAGGACATAGGGATACGAGGACATTCGGATATGAGGATGATCGGATATGAGGACATACGTATATTAGTAGATACGGATATGAGGATGTTCGGATATGTGGACATTTGGATATGAGGACGTTCGGATCTGAGGACGCTAGGATATGACATAGGGAGATGAGGAGATTCGATTCGGATCTGAATTCAGATATGAGGACATTCAGATATGAGGACATTCGGATATGAGGACATTCGGATATGAGGACGTTCGGATATGAGGACATTCGGATATGAGGACATACAGATCTGAGGACGCTCAGATATGAGGACATAGGTATACGAGGACATTCGGATATGAGGATGATCGGATATGAGGACATACGTATATTAGTAGATACGGATATGAGGATGTTCGGATATGTGGACATTTGGATATGAGGACGTTCGGATCTGAGGACGCTAGGATATGACATAGGGAGATGAGGAGATTCGGATATGAGAATCTAAGGACTTTCAGATATGAGGACATTCAGATATGAGGACATACGGATATGAGGACATTCGGATATGAGGACGTTCGGATATGAGGACATTCGGATATGAGGACGTTCGGATATGAGGACATACAGATCTGAGGACGCTCAGATATGAGGACATAGGGATACGAGGACATTCGGATATGAGGATGATCGGATATGAGGACATACGTATATTAGTAGATACGGATATGAGGATGTTCGGATATGTGGACATTTGGATATGAGGACGTTCGGATCTGAGGACGCTAGGATATGACATAGGGAGATGAGGATATGAGGATCTAAGGACTTTCAGATATGAGGACATTCAGATATGAGGACATACGGATATGAGGACATTCGGATATGAGGACGTTCGGATATGAGGACATTCGCATATGAGGACGTTCGGATATGAGGACATACGGATCTGAGGACGCTCAGATATGAGGACATAGGGATACGAGGACATTCGGATATGAGGATGATCGGATATGAGGACATACGTATATTAGTAGATACGGATATGAGGATGATCGGATATGTGGACATTTGGATATGAGGACGTTCGGATCTGAGGACGCTAGGATATGACATAGGGAGATGAGGAGATTCGGATATGAGGATCTAAGGACTTTCAGATATGAGGACATTCAGATATGAGGACATTCGGATATGGATATGAGGACATTCGGATATGAGGACGTTCGGATATGAGGACATTCGGACATATGAGGACGTTCGGATATGAGGACATACGGATATGAGGACGCTCGGATATGAGGAACATAGGATACGAGGACATTGACGGATATGAGGATGATCGGATATTCAGATATGAGGACATACGGATATTAGGAGATACGGATATGAGGATGTTCGGATATGTGGACATTTGGATATGAGGACGTTCGGATCTGAGGACGCTAGGATATGACATAGGGAGATGAGGAGATTCGGATATGAGGATGTAAGGACTTTCGGATATGAGGACATTCAGATATGAGGACATTCCGATATGAGGACTTCTAATGTACTTGTTTATTGATATCTCTTTTTTTACTGCAATGACATTAGTTTGATTACTTCTACTTAAAACTAAAATCCTGCACAAGTTCTTGACAAATTCATTCAGTAACCTGTATTAGGTGAATATTTAGTTAAAAAAAATGTAATGTTACTTTCGTTGAATACTTGACGAGAATATTTGACTTTAGTATGGATACTGATTACCTAACTAGTTTCTTTGCTTTCTTTACTAATTTCTGAGAAACTTTTTTTCTGTTAATTTACACAGAATAATGTAAAATTATTTATATAAATATTAATTCACTCCAATAAATTAAAAATCGTGAATCAAAGTTTGTTTTTATTGAATTTTCGGTACTCATTTGAAATTATAAATTTTAAATTTGTAAAGCTTGACATGAATTTACTGGAGTTAACAGCCTCCACATTATTGGATATAATCCGAAGCTGAATTTTGCCTGGGAATACGATTATGGCGGGTTGTTGGAAAGAATTGAATGGAAATCCCAATTATATTCATCTGACTGTAAATCGCAGTATTAATTTTTTTGACCCAGAAAAAACTCGAACTCAAACAATTGAAACTACTTAACGGAACGCCAAAATGCAAAATAAATTCAGGACTTATCGCAGCATGATAAAGTCTTATTTGTGTGACTTTCTTTGGACACGTAAATAAAAATGAATATATTTTGGAATAAAGTTTTAAGGGGTGAATTAATATTTTTGGGTGAATTAGCAGAAAAAATCTATTTTTTTTCTATTCAAAATGCGTCGATAATCTGACAGAGGACATTGATATTCCGATCTCCTTGGCAATTTCATGATAACTCATTGTCTTCTCTGAGCATGTCGTTCTCTCGTATCAGTTAATTCTATCGAGTTAATTCGTCCTTGGGATATTGCTTTCATTTCACAAGGACGAATTAACTAAATAGAATTAAATGATACGAGAGAGCCTCTCGCTTGGACAGGAAATTTGATATTCTCTGAAGGTGACCAGCTACCACTGACACCTGAAGAAATCTGGCTACCACGGCTGAAACGTTATGACGAAAATAACAAAAGTATATTAATCCTTGGAAATCATCATACTAAAAATGTAGACAAAAATTAAATAATCTATTGGAATACGTAATATATTATATATACATGGCGGAAGCACGGTGGCGTATGGAGAGCGTTTCGGATTGAAGATTCTGTGAGTCGGGTTCGAATTGCAGTCGAGTTGGTTGCATTCATTTCCGTGCAAATAGCCTTGAGAAAAGGTATAAATCTACCTCTTCCCCACCCTCAGCAGGACAGTAGCAAGACAGACGAAATCTTGTAACCGGTCTATGAGAAGGACAACTCTGAATTCAAAACCTGAGTGATCGAGTGGTCTGCGACTAAACCGGCTCCCCCACCAGACAATTGTCTTATGGGGAGGGTAAATAGCAGTACAAATAACTAGCGCTACAAAAAAGCTCTTCAGAGTCAAAGGCCATCTGTCTCAATAGCGTTACCAGCCCGCAATTGGCTACACACCAGAAGACATGATCAACCAGGGAGCATTTCTCCCAACAGGAGTGAGAAACCTGGATTTGGATTTGGAATATATGGTAAATATGCAAGAAGTATCAAAAATACTTTTATAAATTTTGTAGGAGTCTTCCTTACACCAAAACAAGAACAAAGATGTCCGAAAACCCTTCGTTTTCAGTTAACTTTAAAAAAAATTACGGTAGATGTAGCTGTGTTTCAATTTAGACTAGGTTACATTTGTCATTCGTGTACATTTGCGGCTAGTCTGTCTTCAACGTTTAACGTATGTAGTAGTGAGTTAACTGAGAAGTGTTCCGTTTAACAATGGCAGAATATTCATATCGTTAGCAGGCAGATATGATTTGTACATACGGCCGCGCGAATGGTAAAGGTCGCGAGGCTGCACGGCTGTATCAGATTGCGTTTCCTGACAAAAGGCAGCCGAATCATTCAACCTTTCTTGTTGTTGATCATCGTGTTGCGGAGAGAGGATCCGTGGCACCACACACTATGGATCTCAGTCTTCCATTCGTACGCCTGACCACGAATAACATATACTACAGGCTGTCAGAGACAATCCAAGTATCAGAAGACGTCAAGTGGCCCTAGAATGTCGTACTTCTAATAGTACCGCATGGAGGGTAATTCAAGAGTAACCCCTATATCCGTATCATTTGGGACGTGTGCAGTGTCTTTCGCCCTCTGATCACTCACAACGGGATAACTTTTGCTGATGGTTTATTCCACTAACTGCCGATTCGTTGTCCAGTCTTCAGTCTTGTTTACGGATGAGGTAACATTTGGAAGAGATGGAATAACAACCAACATTTGTGGGCGGATCGGAACTCCCATGGTACAATACAGGCTAGAAAACAGCACAATTAATGTGTAGACTGGAAATGTAGATGACTGCCTGATAGGTCCACATGTTCTATCAGCATGTCTTACAGGAGATGTTTGCAGGGGCTTTATTTCGAACACACTTGTTCACATGCTAGGGGATGTATTCCTGTTAATACGAATACGCATGTGAGTCATGCATGATAGGGCTGCAGCATATTTTAGTCACATTGTTCGCGATGTACTGTCTGACATCTATGAAAGATGGATTGGTAGAAGATGGCCGATTCCATCGCCTGCACGTTCCTCCGACCACAAATGCTTTGGATTTTATCGGGGGGCACATAAAATATAAAAAAAACATAAAACTGGTTTATGCATCAGATATTAATAATGCAGAGAAGCTTCATCAACGTGTCACGAGGGGCTGCAAAGCCGTTTGACACTGTTATACCAGAACATTACTTATTCTATTGTAATAGACTCTCCCACACATAATAAGTAGTAGTTGTAGTAGCGGTCGCCAGTTGAGCTCAGTGGAGTTGAGTGAGTCAGTCATTGTCGGACATTAAAGTATCAACCACCACAACTAGATTGCTGCGTCATTAACTCTTATTTCAAGTTCCTAACGTTTTGTACGTCGGACCCTTTTAGGACCGACTTAGCGAAATACAAGCCTCCACTGTGAAAACTATTTTACAGCAGACACCGTGTGAGAGTATTTGAAAAAGTCCACCAGTCAGTGAATTGACGATTGCATGCGTGTGTAGAAACAGGCTGGGGAAATTCTGAACATTTGTTATGAGTTGGTGTGTTGAGATAAAACGATGTCCTTTTTGGCATATGTTTATATGGACATTTTACTCTGTTTTGGAGCCAGGAATCCGCCTCAAAGTTTGTAAAAATATTTTTAATCCACCTTGTATATATACAGGGTGCAATTGTTAAATTGTCCTCTAAATGGCGCAAAAATGAAAATCTCATTTTAACAGATATGTTCACCAAAATTTACACATAAATAGCTTGAAATACGAAATACTTCAATAAAATCGCCATTGGCTCCAATCACGGCCTCCGGACGACTTCAGAATATCATGCAATTCTTCTGGACAATTTCCTTGTTTAAGTTGGCGAATGCTGCCTTAATCCTTATCTTCAGTTTATCTTTGGTGTCATAAGGAGTTTGTTGGTCTCTCGCCCAGCTGCGCTCCACAAATAATCAAAGGAGTTGCAGTCTAGGGGAATTAGGTAGCCAGATGTAAAGGGTGATATCGTTGCAGAAATTGTCTGACAGTCATGACTGGGTTCTCCTTCTTGTGTGGCATGGTGCAGAGTCCTGTTGCCAGATATAGGTCTTGCAGCAGCCACCCACTTGACACAGACAGCACTACTACCTCCAGGCGCTTGATGTAGGCCTCCATCTTCATTCGGAAGATCTCACCAAAAGTCGAGAACAATCAGAGTGAGATTTCTGAGTTTCCGTACCTTCGTAATCACCATCAGACTCATCCAAATCTTTCCAAATCCTCTACACTGTCCTCAGATTGACACGCAAATATCCTGAAATGTTCGTATTCAAGCTTCCGGCGTTAATGCCAAGCAGTACAGTATGCCGTTTCCAAATTTCTGGCGGAGTGAATTGCGTCATGGTGCTCTTTTTCTCACAGAAAATGCCCAACTGACTCTATTATACTGTGCAGCCGATAAAATTAAAAAACAGACAACGCGCATGCGCGAAATTCAGAAATTAAAATGCCGATCATTTATACATCGTACCCTGTCTATATACAATTTGGAAAACATATTTTGACATACTTCGCTCATGAAACAACGTCATCAGAAAAATGGATTTTATTTTGAGCAAATCTCCATTGTCGAGATAGAACGTGATTGACGTTAATCATATAAAAGATTCTTTTCACGTTTAATCTATCGTTTTTCAGATGAGATTTTATTAATATAAATTCAATTTTTATTTATATATTCATTTGTTTTGTAGTTTTTCTTCCCTGTTTCAACACTAGTTTAGTAAGAATCGGCTGAAGAAGTCCGTTTGTATAATAACTGAATAGCATTCGTAGATCATGGCACTTTCAATGCGCTTGAGAGAATTATCTTCATTTTAATAAAACGACATTTTCCACATCAAAACTGTGATCATAAAGGCTTCGATAGCACACCAATACATGGAGTGCATTGTTTTATCTTCATATACAGCACCAAACGGCGACAGACTATTTCATTCTTCATCGCAATCTTTAGGCCATGTTTGTTGTGTTGTGGCTCGACTATTTATATATGCTGGTCAGTGCTGTATTATGAGTAGTAAGTCCTATTGTATTAGCCTGACGTTTATTGGGTGGCTGATAATGGTTGTTTAAAATTTTTCTCGAGGCTATATCGTAGAAATAATTATGGATCCGAATACGGTTATGAGTAGATATTTTATAATGTTGTTTGTTTGCTTTTTACTAATTATTAATTATTAATTACTTCGTATCCGGTACATTCGCCGGAAACATTTTTGCCGTACCATTTTTGTACCTTTTAGGGCTGTTTCATAAACATTTATGACATCGTTGAACATGGTTTCACTGGAAGAATTGTCAAATAATTTGCAATTAATTGATTGTAAGATCTGCTTCATTATTATTGGCTGATGTATGAAAGATGTGTGTATGTAAAATGGTTTGTCATTGGGTTTTCTATATCGTTGATATGTACCTTTTCTTAGATTGTGTGTGACATACACGAACAGCACAATACTTTTTAGATATATGTGGGATATTCCTTTTAATAATTGCACCCCAAGCAAGGCACTAATTCCACTAAAACCCAAGGAGTTACTGTGAGTGAAAGAAAAAGATAAAATTTTAGTGAGAAGTAAGGAAAGTTACAGGACCCAGAGAAACAGAAGATTGCAATTGACGTTACATTTAAATTTTTGAAGATTGTAGATGGCAGTAAAGCAAGAAACGGTATGAGAGTTCCACATTGAAGATGTGGAAGAAAAATTATTACTATAGATTAAACTGTTTCATCTAGCTAATTCAACAATAAAACGATGAGGCCTAATAGCCAATCCAGTAATACGCTTAGATTCATGCAGTTGTACTAAGGAGGAGAGCTCAACAGAACAACTGACATGAATTTTTTAAAAAAGACAAAAGGAAGCCACGTCATGTTGGTGGGAAAGTGACTGAAGCCGAGATACCAGCGATAACGTTAAAGACACTTCTTTGGGTGTTTTAAATATATAAGGATCGCTTTAAAATACGACCTTCGGAATACTGAACTTATATAACATTTGTCATACAAAATACTTCAATATTATCTGTAAAAATATTGTAACTGATACCACGACTATATTCGACTACAAAAGAAAGTGAACGTGGTAGAAAATATGAGAGAGCAGACGATAAACAGAAGGCAGTAGTTTAAGAGGAGATTTAGATAGTTGCTATAAAAGATCTTACAGGAAATACTGCAACAATATGGCGTCAATTTGTCAAGTGAATTAATGCAAATCCTTCCTCTCACACCGGATATCGTGAACTCCATAAGAATTCAGCTTTTGAAAAATTGTAAGCGTAATAAATTAGTTTTGTTAGTAATTCTGAGTTACTGCATTTTGAAGACAAATGCGAATTTTTATCATGTCTTTTTTTGATTAAAACCTGTTGATAACTAAAGAAAGCTTTAAATCCATAGTTTGGGATGGAAAAAAAAGAAACTGTCGATAAAAACACGAGAAATTCAAATCACGTCAAAATATGAAATAAACATGAATTACTAAGGCAGATGCTCTGAATAAATTCTACAGATGATATATGACCTGAATAAATGAAATGTAAAGTCATTTAATGAGCTAACAGCTTCGAAATCTTTGTTGTGGGCAACTTCGGCTACAATGTATCAGCTCTAAAACAATCACTGCTGTTATCCATCTTAGAGTTTTGTGGTGAGTAGGAAATACTAATTCCCTTTACACACTCCCTTCAAATTTGGGAGAGCTGAGAAAAAGACGAAAGCAAATTCGCGATCCTATGTGAATTTTTTTGACCAATGAAAACCTTATTTTCACAGGAATTGGCCGTTGAGCCTAGAAAAAGAAAACAAAATAGCGAACCTATGCGAAATTCATTTTATAAAATAAGGAATAAAAAGAGAAAAGGTGGAAAAGACTATATTGAATGCATTACTTGGTCAGCTGATATGAATATTGGCTCACTGTGTCATGCAATACAATTTTTCTCCAGAATCTTACATATCTATGTCTACCATTTATCCATGCTTAGAATATTTCTGTCACATATGGTCTGGTGCCTCTGCTATTTACCTTGGGCTCCTTGATAAAATCCAAAGAAGAATCAGCAATATTATCGGTCCTGATCTGGCATCTCGGTTTCAGTCACTTTCCCATCGCCGTAAGGTTGCCTCCCTGTGTCTTTTCTATAAATACTTTCATGGTAATTGTTCGGATAAGCTCTTCGCTATGGTAGCTAGACTTTTAAAATTTAACCGAAGTACTAGACTGGTGTCGAGATCGCATCAATTTACAGTTGAGTTGGCTAGATGAAGCCGTAAGTTCTATGCTAACAGTTTCTTTTCTCGCACTTCTCGCTTGTGGAACTCCCTTCCGGCTCTATGTTTTCAAGCCAATTTTAATCTGCTAAAAATTTAAACACAATGTCACTCGCTATCTATTGTCTTCCGGATTAACCTTTTCTTTTCCCGTTCATTAGTTATGTTTCTGTTCCTGACGCTTCCACGCCCAGTAACCTGTTGTGTCTTAGTGGCTTTATTGCCTTGCTTGGAGTGAATCTGATTTAAAAAAGCAGAAGCTAGATCTGCTACTAGGAAAGCTGGTACACTATCTCACTTTTTCTCGGCCGAATTTATCTTGCACATTCTACCACTCGGCCATGCATTGAATATTGCTGCCACATCTGGTCTGGTGCTTTTGATTTAGAGATTCTTGATAAAATCGAAAGAAGAATCTGCCATGTTATTGGTCCTTAGTCACTTTTCCAACGTAACTGCCCGATTTTCTATAAATATTTTAATCGATCGACTTTACAGTTGAAATGGCTAGATGTAGCCGTAAGTGCTATGCTAATTGTCTCTTTTCTCGTACTTCTCGCTTGTGGAACACATTTCCAGCCAACTTTAATCTGCCAAAATTTAAATGTAATGTCAATCGCTATCTACTGTCCTCCTGATTACTCATTTCTCTTCAGGCTCATTATATTTCTGTTTCTAATTTTTCCACGCCCCGTAATCCATTGTGGCTTTACTGCCTTGCTTGGGGTGAAATGGATAAAAAAAAGAAAAAAAAAAAAAGTATGACCCACTGTGAATATACGACGCATTAGTTCGAGTTATTTTAGATTTTGGAAAGCACATTTTCCAAAAATGTTCTACCTAATATGAAGAAACCATTTGTTTAGTTTAATCTTTTTCGACCAATTAGACGAGTTCATTGGGTACACGGGTGTACACGATTATCTCCGAGTTCATATTTAGGTTTGATTCTTTAATAATACATCGACTTAAACTGATTATTATTCCTTAATTATTATTATTTTTTTTTTTTAAGCAATTCACCGCAAGCAAGTCGGGATTGCCACTAGCACGCACGGGGTTACAGAGGATTGAGAACAAGAGTAAAGAGGCGTGTTTGAGGAAAGGATACAGAGAAGGACGGGGAACAAGGTCAAGGTATCAGATGTCGATTGACATTACACTTGAATATTTGAAGCAAGTAAGGGGAAGGGAATTCTACAGACGGGAAGTTCGAGAGAAGAAGCTGTTGGAGTAGAAGAGATGGTTACATTTAACCGTTTTTACAGTGAAAGAGTGGGACCGAGGTGCCAACCTAGTATCTTGCTTAAATTCATGAAGTCTGGGAACCAGCGAAAGTAGCTCGTCGGAACAGTTGCTATGAAAATACTTGTAGAAGAGACAGAGGGAAGCCACGGCACGTCTGTGAGAAAGCGACTGTAGACGAGATGCCAGATCAGGACCTATCATCTTGCATATTCGTCTCTGGATGTACAGCGAGGTCATCAGACCTTATATGATAGCAATATTCCATGCAAGAGCGAGTGGTTGATTTATAGATTTGAAGGACTATATTTAGTCGCCCCCCCACGAGGGCGTCATGTGGCACAAGGCCTTTTTAACGTGGGCATTTCCGAGCCATTAGGCCCATTTGAATCCGTATAAACGGGTTCAGGGCCGGTTTTACCTCCTCGAAGGAGACTCCGCCCTTCGGCGTAGCCCCCTTCGGGTTCCTCTCCGTCCGTAGACAGAGAGGTGAACCGAACCGTCGTTCAGAAAGTGAGCGACTGACTCAAACTGATTTATAGATTTGAAGGATGGACTCAGATGAGAAAACTTTCTGGCATGGCACAGAGAACCAACTCTCCTTGCGGTAGATGAAGCTATTGATTCAATGTGTTTGTTCCACCTCATGTCAGCGGACAGCGTGAGACCAAGCAGGCGTAACGAGGTGCTGTCGAGGAGTTGAACATCAGTTATTCTGATATGGGAGGCTGGGAGGGTTCTATGTGGTGGGTAAAGGAAAGCAGTTTCGTTTTGGAGGCATTAAATTTTACAAGCCATTTCCTGCTCCAGTCAACCATAGACAGGTTGTCCTTTTCGAGATCAGCAGCCAGTTAGTTTTATCAACGATACCAGATTTACTATTGAGGCAGGAGTAAATAGTAGTGTCGTCCGCGTAGATGCCAACTTGGGAACTGATGACATCGGGAAGGTAATTAATGAAGATCAAGAACAGTGTAGGGCTCAAGATAGAGCCTTGGGGAATACCAGCGTTCGTTATAAAGGATCCGGAATAGAAGCCGTTTAGGACGACCTTCAGTTCACGGTTTTTAATTCCAAATCCTTAAAACGGAATTAAATCTTTTCTTATCTTTTTTTCTTGGTTCGACGCCATAAAACTGGGCATTTCTAATTTTAACCCTGTTCGTTGGTCGCTACTAAGCATCATTGGAGATTTACTCACCCCCGCATGAGTAGGTCAACACTAGCACGTCACATATACTGACGTGGCACGTTTCTCAGTTGTGTCTCTGTCTGCGGACAGAGACGCAGTTGAGGGGAAAAATACAGAGGTGCCCGATTCCGGGTAACAGCTGCTCGCGACTGTACCCGCCTTTTTGCACTAGAGAGTGGTCATTGGTAGTCATACCGATGCCAGCGCAACTGATGGCTGTGGAGGCTGGGTAATTTATGGCCCTGGTCCGGGTGTATGCGTTCGGGTTGTTCACATTAAACCCGATTTTGTGTGACATCACGTCCCAGTAGGGGAGACCAGGGTAAATACTTACCTCGTCACATTTTCGCCGTAACATTATTTTTTATGTCCAATTCTTTAGAAGGCACGAAAATTGTTGGTAATATGTTCTTTTCATTGTTGATTTGGGCTGGGTTTTCAATGTCACAACTGTATACGGTTTTTCGATAAAGTTCCAAGAGAAAGAATGATTTTAGAAGCAATCATATACTGATTCTTAAAAAAATACCCAGACGTGTTCAAAAGGAAGAAAAATAATAAATGGCTTGATCTTCCAGTCATCATCACCGGTATCAAGAAGAGGCGTGGTCATAGAAATAATTTGAGCTGCCTTTAAACAAATTTAGCAGGTAAGAACCATAGTATGTGTCTTTAAAAATTAAGAATCCAAAACCATGGAAAAATCTCAAACCTATAATGCGTAGAGTCGCTTCGTGCGTAGAGTCGCTGCGAAGTTGAGTCTCACCCTCTACACGTCTCGTCTTGTATTCATTCATGCGTAGCACGACTTAAGCAAAATAAACCTGGTGGGGCTCCCTCTCTCCGGTCAGGCCACGGCCGATGTTCTCAGCCTGAAAGCTCGCCTTGGTGGCTGGTGATTTCAAATATTACGACATGCTTAGCGCGTAAAAATCATAGAAACAGCTTGAGTCGCCTTTAAACAGAATGACAGATTTAACAGGCAAGAACCATAAAGACGGTCTTAGCCTTTAAAAATTAAGAAGTGTAAAACAGGGACAAACCCCCCAAAAAATCGACAAGCGAAACGGTATACCCGGTCTAAGTTTTTAAAGGGAAAAACAAACTGCCGAAAATGATGCAGATTATTTGAGCCTTCAAACAGAATGAAAGGCTTAAGAAGACAGAAACATAGACTCGGCTCAAGTCTTCAAACAGAAGAACATATTTAAAAGGCAAAAACTAGATACACGCCTAAATCTTCAAAGAGATTAAGAAGAGTCTAGAACTGCAAATAAAGCTCGAATCTTTCAAAAGGTCGATAAGTTTGAAAGGCAAAAGAGACCGAGGTATTAAATCCATGATTCCCAAAGTCGAATTTTAAGGAGGCAATTCGAGAATGAATTATTAACAGTGATTTTTCTAGTGGTCTAGTGCATACGGTGTGTCTACAATATGCATTCATAAAATATGTGTGTATATATGTATATACATGTGTAATTACGTATATATATATATATATATATATATATATATATATATATATATATATATATATTTAAAAATACGGTTCCATCGCTACACAGAAATTACTATGTTTCAAAAACAGGAACTAACAGCTTCAAATATATAATTAAATTAAAAGCATTACTTCTGTTTCATTTTCAAGCGAATTTTGGAATAACTTACTTTGAAATTTACTGAGTTTTAAAAGCACATACATTCATAATATTTGTTTCCAAGGATTCAGAGAAATCTAGTCATTTGAAATTTATTATTAATTATAATTATTATTATTATTCATTTAGTCAGAGTACTTTCGACATTAGCAAAATGTCATCTTCAGTTTCTTTTTTTTATCAGGATCTTGTTTTATCTAAGACAAATTGCATTTAATATATTTTTTCATTATAAAAATGTATTGCAGGTAATATTTTTTTAAAAATGTATAGCATTTAATATATTTTTCCTTAGAAAGAAAGTATTGCTGCTAATATATGTTTTACAAATGTATTGCATTTAATATATTTTTCCTTACAAAGATGTACTGCTGGTAATATATTTATCAAATGTATTGTATTTAATATATTTTTCCTTACAAAGATGTATTGCTGGTAATATATTTTTTAAATATATTGCATTTAATATATTTTTTCCTTTCAAAGATGTATTGCTGGTAATATTTAAAAAAAATGTATTGCATTTAATATATTTTTTCCTTATAAAAATGTAATATTTTTTTAAAAATGTATTGCATTTAATATATTTTTTCCAAGGATATATTGCTGGTAATATTTTTTATTTTTCAAAAATACATTACTGTCGATTTTTTTTCCGTACAAAAATGCATTGCTGGTAATATATATATATATATATATATATATATATATATATATATATATTTTCAATGTATTTCTGGTAATATTTTTTTTTTAAATAAATTGTTGGTAATTTAAAAAAAGAAACTTTTACAAAAACGTATTGCTAGTAATTTGTTCTTACTATGAAAATGTATTGCTGGTATTTTTACTATAAAAATATATTTTTATACGTTCATAATTTTTTGACCCCAGTTTCCATGAATTAATTACTTGTCCATAGCTGGGACCCTAACAGGTGCTACCACTCCAGGTCAGAGTGGACCTAAGAACAACAGCAATTAAGAGGTGCTTCCACAAGCTTGTTAAGTACGTTATGCGCTGTTTTCGTCTGTCTTATTTATCTGTAATATGTCCTGTGAGTGTTAAATTTTCTAAGCCCACTTTCCTTATTATGTGCTCGAGAAATTTCAACTGTATCTTTATGATGTTACTTTTAAGAGGTTCTCCAGATTTTGTCGCCCTTTTTGGCTCTTCTGTACTCGTGTGTAATACGGTCCATAATTTTGTCTTTAATTTTCGTTCAAAATACTGGAGCGAAAAGAAGACTGATTTTTGCGATGATCTATTTTATTTACCGTTTCGTATTTAAGTACATACTTATTTATAAACACATTGTCGCCAAGTGGGAAAATATAACATACAATCTTATTTGTCTTATATTATGATGTCATAATCACAATCCCAGAACGAGGTCCTCTCGAGCTTTTTTCCCACGGACACATTTTGAAGGAGAAATCTTTCAGAAGTCTGTGGAAGGTGTCAAGTGTATATCCGGTTTTTAAGAATGCGGACGAGTTCTCATATCCCGAACCACTCAGTATAAATACACCAGTGTCATTAATAAGCTTTTTGAAGCTATAATCAACAAGAAGTTTGTTGATCACCTAAATAGGAATGGCCTCTTGAGTTACATGCAATACGTGTTTCGATCGGGACACTAGACTACAAATACATCTCAACGACCATAGCATTAGATATTTGACTGGTCTTTGACAAAGTGTAGAATATATCCGCATGGAAAATTGCTTCTCTGTGTCGTACCAGAAGATTTTTCTCGTCTGAGTCCATCCTTCAAATCTGCAAATCTACCATTCACCCTTGCATTGAATCCTGTTGCCATATATGGTCTGGTGTCTCCGCTGTTCATCACGTGGTTCTCGACAAAAGAGACTAATATGCAGTGTGATAGGTCCCGATCTGGCATAGTCAGTTTCTCACAGACAGAATGTGGCTTCCCTCTGTCTTTTCTATAAATATTTTCATGGCAACTGTTCTGATGAACTATTTTCACTGGTGCGCCAACTGCATGAATTTAAGCGTGCTACTAGTTTGGCATCTCGGTTCCACCCTTTTACCATCGAAACAGTTAAATGTAACCGCCTGTTCTACTCCAACAGCTTCTTCTTTTGCACTTCCCGACAGTGGAACTCCCTTCCTATTACTTGCTTTCCTGATAACTATAATCTTCAAAAATTTAAATGTAATGTCAATCGATTGATCTCCGTCCTTCTCAAACACCCTCTTTAATCTTGTTCCCAATCCTCTGTAACCCCTTGCATGCTAGTAGCATTCCCGCTTTGCTTGGGGTGAAATGCTTAAAAAAAGAAGCTCTCAAGGCATTGGACACGGTGGACCTCACTGCAAAAAGAAAAAAAAAAAAGAAATGACGATACATTGTTAGTTTCTCCTTATTCTACTCTTATTTTCATTGTAAATGTTCAGACGAGCTACATCCTTTAGTTTCCCCAGTTCAGGCCTTCACATCTAGGGTCTGCTATGCCACGCACCAGACACATTCCCTTCGTAAACGATTTGAAAAAAGAAAGTTTTCCTCAGACATCTTCTTCCCCCAATATTGTTACCGAAAAATTACTTCCCGATCGCTAAAATCTGAACCTTTTCAAGTCTAGATTTAATTTGGTTTATTTTGTTTTACCGCATATCAACCTCAATGGATTATTTAATACCAAAAATATTTTTACGTTAGGTTCGTATGAATAGAATATGTATTCTTTGTAAGAAATCAGTTTGTAGATCAGGTTTCATTGGCATATTTTTGTAAAAAGGGTTTTTGTCGAGAATCAAATATATTTCTGGTAATATATATTTTTTCAAAAATGTATTGCTGGTATTTTTATTATAAAAATCTATTTTTATACTTTCATAGTGTTTTGATCCCAGTTTGGGTGTAGCTATTTGCCCATAGTTGAGACCCTAGCAAGTGCTACCTCTAGTCTAGGGGTCAACCGGCATCTATCCAACATATCTTCATAATGTACACTTCTTACCTCCTCTCTTTAACCTCTTAAAACAACCTCATTAAGTAATACACTAGATTGAAGGACTCTTGGCCATTGTATTGGGTGAACAAATAAATATTAAAAAAAAAAAATAAAACAAAAAAACACAAAAAAAACACGGTTTTACTTACAAAAATAATGTAACCATGAAAATGAAATTAATATTTCCTAATTTTCGTTTTTATGACAGGTTTACATGCATCTGCTACGTTTTTTTTTTAATTATTAGAAATTTGCTTTAGTTACTATAAGGCAGAGTTCATTCAGTAGAAAAAAAAAACCGTGGTGGCTTCTTCTCTTTTAGTTCCCTGATTTTGTCCAATTATTCTTCTAGGTAGGCACATAGGATTTTGTGTCTCCCTGAAAGGTGATTTCTTTTAGGATGTGTCTTGTCCCTTCAGGAGATGGGCGATCTTTGCTCTCCACAATTCTTTCTCCTTTGTAGCTTTCAGTAAAATTTGTCTCTTCGCTATCTCTTCCAGTCCCTTCTCTGACAACACAAGCTTTTTAGGTCGATTATACATTAATTTCTTTTGTCTCTTTTGCCTTCAACATATCCTGACAGTGTCAAAATTTCTAAGCTTTCTTTCCTCATTATATTCCGTAGAAATTTAAACAGTTTATTTCTGATGTCATGTATAAGTGCCCTTTTTTGTTTCAATTTCTCTAAGACTTCGTCACTGATCACCTTTTTAGTTCATAGTATTCCCAGTATCCTTCTGTAGAACCATATTTCTTTTGTCTCAAATTAATCAAAACAATCTTTTAAAAATACGATAAAGAGAAACAGATTGACTAAAGAAATGGAGAAGTAAGTAAAATTATATATTTTCACATGAATTTTGAGTTGGTCGTAAAAGAAAAATTCTTGACTGCAAATAAATAAATATTATAAGGCAAAATTACAAATTGTCATTTTTTATCTTATATTTTAAAAAAATAATTTAACAGAAGCCGTTTATTAAAAAATGCAATAAGGGAGGCAACTCTTTCAGAAAAAATACTTAATACCTTTATTTTATCATTTTCACGTAGAAACAAGCGAGTCTTACAGATAATTGCAACTGGATAGTGAGTTTGATTATTAGTGGGTGCCTCATTTTTTGGTAATTTAGGACTAAATAAAACTTTGAATATAACTTTTACGCACGCATATGTTGAAAAATAGACATGTTATTTATCTCGAGGTTCTTGACAAAATCCAAAGATGGATCTGTAATGTAATAGATCCTGACTTGGCACCTCGACTTTCTATGTCACTTTCTCACCGACGTGACATAGCTTCCCTCTGTCTTTTCTACAAATATTTTCATGGCAATTGCTCTGAGGAGCTTTTTCCTGTTGCCCCGACGACATCAATTTAAGCGTGTATCCAGGTCCCACCCTTTTACTGTTGAAATAGTAACCGCCAATTCTACTTCTTTTCTCACACTTCCTACCTTTGGATCTCTTTTCTGTTTAACTTGCTTCCTGATAAATCTAATCTTCAAAAATTTTAAATGTAACAATCGCCATCTTGTATCTTTTGTCCTTTCCTCAATCCTCCCTATACTCAGTCTTTTCTCTCACTTTCACTCCCTGTAAACCTCTGCGTACTAGTGGCATTCCCGCCTTGCCTGGGGTGAAATGATTAATTTCTATAAATATTCTCATGGTAATTGTTCGGATGAGTTTTTTGCTATGGTACCTTTTTGAATTTTACCGCAATACTAGACCGGCGTCGAGATCTCAAGTTACAGCTAAGCTGGCTAGATGTAACTAAATTCTATGCTAACAGTTTTTTCTCGCACCTCTCGGTGGTGTCTCCCTTCCGCCACCATGCTTTCCAGCAAACATTAAAAAATGCAATGTCAATCGCTATCCTTCTGGTTATTTTTTTCTCTTCCAGCTCATTAGAAATGTTTCTGTTCCTAATTCTTCCACACACTAACCAAATAACTTAATGACAATGGTAAAACTAGTTTTCTTTCTCTTAGGCGGGATACCAGCCAAGGCAAGATAGACCAGTTTGCAACCATATCTGAAATAAGACGGTAAGACCCAGGACGAGAAGAAGACAGGTTCACGCCATTTATTAAGGACATTAGCACCAAGTGAATGAAATAGGCAGGATCACAATTTGAACACGGCACGTCGAGTTTTCTTCCGTGTCGATAATCGTTACAGCAGCTGAACCTTGAAATGAATATCCTGCTTAAAACGAGGTTCATTATACTCCCGTTTAACAATTTCGCTTCTCAATTGAAAGCCAAAGAGAACAACGAAAATTTATTGAACTAACAAGGATTATCAAAGCTTTAAAAATACCTTATTTGTTTCATTTCAATCAGATCGAAACTAAAATATATATATATATATATAATAGAAGTCGAATGTCAATAAAATCCCATCTGCCTTTCGAAGAGATCGAAACTGATTGATAATTTCTCGCCGTAATCTGATTCATTTGGTCTCGTAATAATTGCAGGTAATAATTTTTTCCTTAAAAAATTTTTACTGGTAATAATTTTTTTTACAAAGTATTTCTGGTATTAAAACCCATTTTTACACTTTCATAGCGTTCCGACCGCATTTTTTTGGCCAACCACTTGCCCATAGCTGTTAGATCTGCTCCGAGGGAATCTGGTACACTATCTCATTTTTTTTCACCCGAATCTTTCTTGCACATTTATAAGTCCACCATTCAGCCATGCATTGAATATTGTTGTCATCTGGTCTGGTGCTTCTGCTATGGAATTAGAGATTCTTGATAAAATCCAAAGAAGAATCTGCAATAATATTGATCCTGACCTGGCATCTCGGTTTCAGTCATTTTCCTACCGTCGTAATGTAGCTGCCTTGTGCTTTTTCTATAAATATTTTCATGAAAATTATTCTTTGGTAGCTCGACTTTACGAACTTAAGCGCAGTACTAGATTGGCCGCTAGGTCTTATCATTTTACAGCTGAAATGGCTAGATGTAGCCGTAAGTTTTATGCTAACAGTTTCTGAAATCTTACTTGTGGAACTCTTCAAGATTTTGGATTTTCAGTCAAATTTGAGGTTCAAAATTTTAAATGCAACGTCAATCGTTATCTTCTGTCTTCTGTTCTTTTTCTATAATAATGCTTTTCTTTTTCTCATTTGCACACAACTTCTTGCGTCTTAATGGTTTTACTACCTTATTATAATTGCTAAAAAAAGACAAAATAAACAAAAATAAACACACAATATAAGTTCTAAATCAAACATTAAAATAATACATTTCTCTTCTACTCAGTCTGGATAACTCCTACTCCGAGCTGAGCAATAAAATTCTAACGTTGGAGAAAAATTTTTATTCTGTTAAAAAAAAAAAAAAAATTAGACATATTTTAAAATCTATCATTGAATTAAAATATAAATACGCGTCATACAAGCAAAATTTGGTTGAAATTGAAACGGACGTCTGTGCCACAAAGAGAAATTTCATTTTCTGTTTGGCAACAACCCCTGAATAACAGAAAAGAAGTGTAAACCGAAACGTGAAGACTTTTGAAGTAATTTTTGCGATTCCTTGTTTTAAAGTGAATATATGTTTGAACAACTGTAGTATTTTAAATGGATAAAAAATTTAGGATTTAAATTTTATCATCTTACTGTCAGCGAAGCGACAAATATCGAATTAGAAATAATTCTTTTTATACAATGCATGCAGAATTGCTTGCAGAAAATATTTGATAATTTCAATTAACCGAAATACAAATTAGATATTCAACAATTTTGTTTCAAATTCAATCAAAAGTGCCAACAACAACATTCAGCTTGCATTTTTGGTGATTAAATATTGACCTAAAATTTAAAGTTTATAAATTTCTTTAATTTTCATTTTAAAATGTTACATTACTTTTTTAATCAATAATTGCAAAATATTTAAGTCACAAAATTAGCACTAAATGACACATTACATTCGTAAACCAAAAATTGATAACTAAAAAATCAGTTTAGAAAATTTAAATCGCTAATAAAATTTACATTTGCCATAAATGAACGCAATAATGAAATGATACAGTTCAAGGGAGATAAATCTCCAAAGATTATTGAGTTATTTCCCTTGAGTTGACAAACGATTAGAATAGTTCATACTGAAATTTAATAAAAATAATAGAAATTACTTTTAGTTCGCAGAGAGAGAGAGAGAGAGAGAGAGAGAGAGAGAGAGAGAGAGAGAGAGAGAGAGAGAGAGAGAGAGAGATTTTTAAATGGCGTTAATTTAGACAAATGATAAAAATTTTATCTGCGACATTTTTCCGTTTTTAATTTTCTCTTTTTTAACTTCCATACATTTTAAAATAATAATAATAATAATAATAATAATAATAATAATAATAATTGGATACAAACGAAACAAGAACGAATTCAATCACCTAATCTATATGGATGATCACAAACCCTTTGCCAAAGATGACAATCAGTTGAAAGGTCTCCTCAATACTGTAAAATGCTTCAGTGACGATATAGGTATGGATTTTGGATTAGATAAATGTACAAAAGTAACATTCAAGAAAGGGAAAATTACAAAAACAGTTTACCCAAATGAAGGAGAATGTAAGAAAAAGTTACTACAGGAGTGTGCCTCTAGTATTGACTAGCGAGCTGAATTAAAAAAACAGAATATCAGCCATAAACACATTAGCTGTCCCTGTGGTGAAATATAATTTCAACATACTTAACTAGACCATAGCTGACATTAAGTGAATGTGCAACAAAGCGAAAAAGTTTCTCAATTGCAACTGCATGCGTCATCCCAAGGCTAATGTTGATCTTCTGTATATGCTCAGATCTGGAGGAGGCAGAGGATTAGTTCAACTAGAATTGTCTCAGAAAACTACAACAATTGGGCTTCAAAGTTACTTGGAAACTACGTAAGACTGGACGAGGATTTGTGTCAACAGACATGAAAGAAATAAGAAACATTATTTAGTAATAAAGGAAGCCAAGAAATTTCACTATCGAGTTTCGAGTGGGTGAAGAAATGCAAGTAAAGCATAATACCAAATGACTAATTATCAGGATGTTCATTTTGGCAGAGCATTAAATTTTTCTGTACCCCCATGTATAATAAAATCATTTCCAATGCATTGTCATAATAAAATCATTTCCAATGCATTGTCATAATAAAATCATTTCCAATGCGTTTTCATAATAAAAATCATTTTTAATGCATTTTCAGAATGAAAATCATTTGCAATGCATTTTCATAGTAAAATCATTTGCAATGCATTTTCGTAGTAAAATCATTTGCAATGCAATATCATAGTAAAATCTTTCCCAATGCATTTTCATGGTAAAACAATTTCCGATGAATTTTCATAGTAAAATCATTTGCAATGCATTTTCATAGTAAAATCATTTCCAATACATTTCTATAGTAAAATTGTTTGCCATGCATTTTCATAGTAAAATCATTTCCAATACATTTCTATAGTAAAATCATTTGCAATGCATTTTCATAGTAAAATCATTTCCAATACATTTCTATAGTAAAATTGTTTGCCATGCATTTTCATAGTAAAATCATTTCCAATGCATTTTCATAATCAAAACCCTTACTCTTTACTTTTTCTTGATTTTCTTTTTATATTTTGTTTCAAGTTACATTATTTTTACAATGAAGTCAATCTAATATTTTCGTCTGTTATATTCATAATAATATTGATGTAAATTTTTAAGTTTGATGAATAATTTGTTTTTCATTTTAAAAGATATTTTTTAATAAGTATGGTAAACATTGGTTTATTTTTTTCATTAAAAGGCATGAAATCAAATCTAATATGTTTATACTACAAAAATTAATAAGAAAGTCATATATTAAAAAGATTTTTGATTTTTTTTCCCGATTTTTTAATGCGACTGCAGTTTTGTTCCTTAGTTGCAAACATGTAGTATAGAGCATCTTGTATAGAACAAAAGGATAAAAAATGTCTTAATTTTGAAAGTGTGCTGTATGCTTCGGCCTTCTTCAAGGCTGGGACATACAACGGCTGAAATGTCGTGAATATGACAACAAAGATAAGGACAACCGTCTGAACAATGTAAATGGAGTAAATAATTATATTACCTCATCGCAAAAATATAGACCGATCCTGAAGAAGGCCGGAGCGTACAACGTCCAAAACGTCGTGAATATAGCAACAAAGATAAAAGCAATGGTCTGGAATATGCAAATAGCGTAAATAGTTAAATACCTCATGTCAGAAATATAGACAATCCTGAAGAAGGCCGGAGCGTACAACGCCCGAAACGTCGTGAATATGGGAACAAAGATGAGGGCAACGGTCTGGATGATGCAAATAGTGTAAATAGTTAAATACTTTATCTCAGAAATATAGACAGATCCTGAAGAAGGCTGGAGTATACAACGCCCGAAACGTCGTGAATATGGCAACAAAGATGAGGGCAACGGTCTGGACGATGCAAATAGTGTAAATAGTTAAATACTTCATCTCAGAAATATAGACAGATCCTGAAGAAGGCCGGAGCATACAACGCCCGAAACGTCGTGAATATTGCAACAAAGAGGAGGGCAACGGTCTGGATGATGCAAATAGTGTAAATAGTTAAATACTTTATCTCAGAAATATAGACAGACACTGAAGAAGGCCGGAGCATACAACGCCCGAAACGTCGTGAATAATATGAGGGCAACAAAGATGCAAGGTTAAATACATCTCACGACAGATCCTGAAGAAGATCGCAAAAAGATCAGGGCAACGGTCTGTGAAAATAGTTAAATTAAATACTTCAACTCAGAAATATAGAGATCCTGAAGACCCATACAACGCCCGAAACGGAATATGGCAACAAAGGCAACGGTCTGGATGATGCAAATAGTGTAAATAGTTAAATACTTCAACTCAGAAATATAGACAGACCCTGAAGGAGGCCGGAGCATACAACGCCCGAAACGCCGAGAATATGGCAACAAAGATGAGGGCAACGGTCTGCACGATGCAAATAATGTAAATAGTTAAATACCTCATTTCAGAAATATAGACACATCCTGAAAAAGACCGGGGCGTACAACGTCCGAAACGTCGTGAATATAGCAACAAAGATGAAAGCAATGGTCTGGAATATGCAAATAGTGTAAATAGTTAAATACTTCATCTCAGAAATATAGACAGATCCTGAAGAAGGCCGGAGCATACAACGCCCAAAACGTCGTGAATATGGCAACAAAGATGAGGGCAACGGTCTGGACGATGCAAATAGTGTAAATAGTTAAATACCTCATTTCAGAAATATAGACAGATACCAGTAAAAACATTTAAACCACAGGAAATGGTACCCCCACCGACGGTGTTAACATTTCCCATATAGTACCCACCATCTTTATTCTGGAGCTAGGTCCACTGTCAGACACGACAAACAGCTGAACAAATTCAGTAAAAGTCTTTCATCCCTTTTGGTTAACTGTAATAGCTGAAAGTTTTTCTTATTTTATATATATATATATATATATATATATATATATATATATATATATATATATAAAAGTAAGAAACACTTTTGTAATAAATTAATCTGTAATGTGTCCCGATAAAAATAAAATAATATATCAAAATAATATATATGTATTTTGAATCCATTGCTAGGTCAGCTGCTAAGAAAATTGGTTCATAATGTGTGAGACAGAATCCAGAATCTATGTTGCATATCTATCAGTCTACCATTCGTTCATGCTTAGGATATAGCTACCATATATGGTCCGGTACTCCTGCTATTTACCCTGAGCTCTTGGATAAAATCCAAAGAATAATCAGCAATATTATTGGTCCTGATCTGACAGCTAAAGTTCAGTCACTTTCCTATCACCGTAAAGTTGTCTTTCTATGTCTTTTCTATAAATACTTTCATATTAATTGTTCGGATGAGATCTTCGGTATGGTACCTAGAATTTTTAAATTCAAGCGCAGTACTAGACTATCGTCGAGATCTCATCAATTTACAGTTGAGTTGGCTTGATGTAGCCGTAAGTTCTATGCTAATAGCTTCTTCTCTCGGAATTCTTGCTTGTGGAAAGTCTTCCGGCTCAATGCTTTCCAGGCAACTTTAATCTGCAAAAATGTAAATGCAATTTCAATCGATATCTACCTTCCTCTTGATTTCTCTTTCGTCTTCCCGTTCATTATTAATGTTTCTGTTCGTAATTCTTCCACAGCCAGTAACTTCTTGTGTCTTAACGGCTTTACTGCCTTACATGGGGTGGTAACGTTTAAAAAACATATAAACAAAAAAGAAAGAATTCAAATTAAAATAAGGCATTTCCGCTTTTCTTTAAAACCCTTATCTCTCTCCCTTTCCTTCTCTGTATATACTTCTCTCTCAACTAACAATAAAAAGAGGAAGAAGAAAGGACTGAACCCAGCCGGAAAACGCCGGAAGTTTGCGGAACCAGAGCTTATTTATGGCTGTAAATTTACCAAAATAAGACAGGCCCCGCGTATAACTTCCGTTATAAAAATGAAAAAGAAAGGGACCCCGGAAAATAAAATAAAATAATTTTTAGCCAATGAAAAAAATTAACACAAAGAAACTTTCGATGCTAGCCGAAAGCAAGGTTTGCACCAGAGTCTCTGAGCCTGGCCGAAAGCATATAAGCCCATAGTTCTGAGCTAAACTAGAAGGACGTCAAAAGAAACTACTGAACAGCAGACACGACTGCTAGAGAAACGAACCATGCGTGACGTGTGAAGTAGTTAAGAGGTTAACTGCTAATGATATTTTCTGCCCTTGTTAGAGCCGAGAAAAACACATTAGATAAACACTGGCCTATTTTTAAGATGACTACTACTATGAGCAAAGTCTGAAATCGAAACTACCTATTACCGAAACGAAAAGGGCATTTTTCCAGACTGCTATCAATATCCGCCTTATAAATGGACATCTTGCTACACCTAATATCAACGCACTCACTCTAATCTAAAGCCAACAAATACAAATATATATTATACCTTATACCCTTGCTCCAGCTCGTTTTATTCCGAAGTTTCCGCTAAATAAACACTAAGTTTCTCCGGCACTTTAACACCTCAATAACCACAAATCCAGTGTGCGTGGAGAAAATTTTAACAATTGCATTTAATTAAAATCAGGGATGAAATATTTCCGTCACGTTTTCCTCATCTTATGCGTTTCTAGATTTTGGATTAATACCTGACTCCATGACAACCGCAGAGGTCTTATTTACTAAATAACCGAGATAAAATTGAGCCACATTTAAAAATCTAATCTTAAATCTCTCTCTGGTAAAATTATTATAACGATATGAATGAAAACTGTAATTGAGTCAGTTCACCATGCACAAGAGATAATGTTCATTATTAACAGGAATCAAGAAAACGATAAATTCCACTTTAAACTGATCAAATTTTCATCCCGTACGTTTTAGAAAGAATACCAAAAAAAAGAACAAGGTATCTCTTGTCTTAAATTAAACGATGATTTCTCAGTGGCCAATACAGAATCTGTAAATTTCCTGGTTTAAGTTTATTTTTCTTTATAAGATTTAGATAATTATTTGGTTTAAGGAGATTATCATGCCTCTGCCCTTCAAGAAAACTATTTTTCGTAGTCCTGTGTATAGGAAGACGTAAGAGGATAAGTAACATTGATATACCACAAAAAATAAAAGTATATTATTATATTTATATATTATTTACTTTTCAGGATGTAAACAGTACACGGTAAAAATGTTCCTTTATTTTCTGTGTAAAGAAGAAAATAGTTTTTTGTATTAATTCGACTTGTAGGAGTAAAGCCACTGAAATCGAGTTTTTGAATTAATTTGAAATTAATATAAATTATATAGTGTACGAATGAAAGTTGAATTGAAAAAAAAAAAGTTTTTTTTACTGCTGTCTGCTATCCATATAGTTGTTTTTTCTTTGATGTTAATATCAGGATTTGTTTGCTATTGTGGTGAGAGGAGCAGATCTGTCTTCCAAACCGTGAAAGAGAAAACATCAGTTGACGGATTTTTAAAAATAGTTCCGACCATAGCGCCGTTCTGAAGAACATATTTATTTTGTATATAATCATTTTTTCATCCAATAAGAAGAATAGGATATTGTATTAATATTTCAAAAGTGATTTTCACATAATGTGTATGCCTGTTAAATATGAAACATTAATAACGTTTAGATAAAAACCAAAGAAATATAGAAGCAAAAAAATAAATAAATAAATAAAATAAAAGTCATTTTGTTGCTATAACAATGAAAACATTTTATTAGTATTTATTGAAATTTTATCCATGGCTTTCAAGTGATATTTTATTAAAAATCTCCCAGTTTTCATTCAGCTCAGTGGAAAATAAACGGTTTCATTATTATTAATTTTGATGAGAATTTATTTCATTTTAATTTTTGAGATACTTTCATCGCAAAGTTAATATGAGAGTAAATCCGATTCAAAAATAATGGCTGACAATGCTTCATCTAATGAAAAATGAAGATGCTAGTATATATTAATCAAAAATGGACAATAATTGTTGACAATGTTTCGTCTAATAAAAAATGAAGAGGAAAGCAAATCCTAGTCAAAAATTAATAATAATGGCTGACAACGCTTCATCTAATAAAAAATAAAGATGAAAGTAAATACTAAAAAAAATAATGATAATGTTTGACAATGCTTCATTTAAAAATGAAAAGAAAAAATAAACCATTTCAAATCAAAGAAACCAATTTATTTTTACTTGTGAGGAAGAACCACTCGTTATTTTATAACAACTCTCATATTTGAAAATTTTCTGAGATTTCAATCATTGAAAAAATCGTATATATTCAATATATTTTAATGCCTCAGTGAATTGCAATTAGAACAAAAATTTTAAACTTCAAAACTTGTTTACGCCTGAAAAAAAAAAGAAAAAGAAAAGAATACGATTATTATAATTTTTTCTTTCGTCATAAAACACTGCACATCATATTGATTTAAGTAACGTTCAGATTAAAAGCATTTGTCCATCTACTTAACGCCAACGGCCATTTGCTTGAGAAATTCTATTGTATGAAGCATTTGCTGCTTAACACCCGACCGTAGTTTTGTCGCGGCCGCCATTGTCCACTCCCAAACAAGAACGAATAGGACGCTTCAACCTTGACCTTTTCATCATATTCCTACCTTTCATTGTATTTACTTTTAGAATTGATCTAATGTCCTTTTAGTTTCTTTTGTGTTACGAACCTAGTCGTAATATACATCCTGGCCATTTTTACACCTTCTCAGTTTATTTTTCCTTGAAATTTTTAATATTTTCCGAGACCTGTGGTTATCGATTGTCTCGCTTCCTTCTCGACAAATTCAAGGTCAGAGCAACATCTTGCGTTTTACTTTCACTCGGTCTAAGAGACTTAGACGAGTAACAGTAGTTTTTTTCCTTTTTATTAATGTTTGTCCAAATACAAGGCACAAGAGTCACTCGGGGTAGAGGCTGAAGTAGTGAGAAAGATTGATGAGGAAACACACGTGTTATATTTAACGAAGCAAGATATAGAATTTCTTTAGAAAGTTACACTTTTGAAGTTGCTAGTAGCTTGTTTCAGGAAAAAGAATCAAATATTTAAAGTTTGTAATTTCGATGAATTGTCAAGAAGAGAAAATGTTCATATTAAATAATCGGACACAAAGAAATATTCCAAAATATTTAAAACACATTGAGAGAGATCGTTTTTCACATAAAAGTTATACGGTTGTATTCAGCACGGATAAAAAATATATTTTAAGGTACCTAGCTTTGGAGTTGAATAGAGTTCTTTGAAATTGCCCTGCTCTCATTAGATGCTGATAAGGTATCAGCGTGTAAAATGACACCGGCGTCATTCAGACGCGTGGAACTCTGACTTTCTGCTTTCTGCTTCATTCTGACTTTTTCTCTTTCTCTGCCTATTTATATCAAAAAACGATTTCACATCGCCTCGTTACTTTTTTCTCAGTTTGTAAGTCGCTCCCTTTTCCACTGGTCAAAATAAATTTTCACATAGGCTCGTGAATTTGAAAACAGTGGAGAAAAGAGTTATTTTTATTTCGTATTCACCACAAGGTGAATACGAATGATGCGAATGAATCTAAGAGTATAAAGTAAGGATTATGTGGATATGGAGAATGGTTTGAAGAGATTAAAATTGTAACGTTCTGGAAAGCATCCACATGGGAGTCTGTTCCCTAAAGAGGCAGTTCTGGGGAAAATCTCTGTGTGGAACCACTTCTTACAATTTGAATACGGGGTGGTTCGACTCTGTGGACGCAGCATGGCACGTTCTAGGTGTAAACGTTTGGTGGAACTAAAGAATGGAGCTCTCTCGAACATTTGCCGTTGAAATAGCGATAGATTAGTGACACTTATCGACGTTACATCACTGAGAAAGGGTTTAAAGGGTGGAAAATAAGTCATCATCCAAAAGATGGCTTTGAACAGCAGAGGAACTCTATCAAGGCTGGAAAGCGAGGGTTGAGCAGCTCAAGTCTAGATTTGACAGCAATACTCTATTTAAGGGTCGAATCTGAGTCTTGTACGGATGAATCGTGGCAGAAGAACTCTATCAAGGCTGGAAAGCGAGAATTGAGCATCATCCTACACGCAAGTCGCTAGTGGCAGACCATGTATGGCGACGCAAGCGGTCTTTTGGTGGCAGGCACCGGTAGGCTTCTAGCGGTCCACCAATGATAAAATTGCTGAAACGAACACGTCTGTGGTGGTTAAAGGAGAGATAACTGAGACACGTGGCAAAGCACGTGGAACTAGAACAATCTACCCCGGTGGACGAAATAAAGAGTTCAGTTTGAAATTCCAATAATCTGAAGAAGGCCGGAGCGTACAACGGCCTTAACGTTGTGAATATGGCAACAAAGATGAAAACAACAGTCCAAACAATATAAATAGTGTAAATAATAATAGTTTAATGATACAAATTTTACTACTTAACTCATAGCTAAGGGGATTTACCTAAGGGGATTTACGCGTAACTGCATATAACGAGCCCGACTGGTATTTGAACTTGGCTCTCAGATTAACAATTCTGAATCTTTATCCATTTCACCACCCGCACATCGAAGATTACAGTACTTGGCATTCTCATACGGTCAGCCATCTTAGTTTGACGTTGTTTAATTTCGTTGATCGTACGGGAACCGGTGTTCCAACATGATATGGTCGCAAGCCTACTGTATTTAAGTAGACATTACAAAGCACACAAAGAAATGTGTTAGTTGGGCTCCGAACTCCATTTAAATTAATTTCACAATAATTTAGTGGCGAATGCAGAACATCTTTGGTTGCAGAATATAAAGAACAATGGCTAAGAACCTGAAAATAAGCAAAAACATCTAAGTAACCATAATAAATATTAACGTGTGAGTTGGATGAAGAAGTACATGAAAACTGATTTCTTTAATTTAATTTTAGTAAAGAATATATATATATATATAACATTATATTTGCCTGGTGGCTAGACTAGAGGTTGATCTTTTTTAATGCAAGGAGTCAACCAGTGTGACATAGACGGCAACAGACAATAATTGTCATAAAAGTATTCGTAACCTTTAGAATTTCGGTCAGAAAATCATGGAAAACGGGTCCAAGGAAATGCACTTTGAAGGACTTCTCGGGTACGATGATTTATAGACATTAAATATTGAGACGCATTTAGCCATAACATATAAGGCATGTCGACTAGGTAAACAGATTTTTCTTCGACTGCCCTAAAAACAGACAGTAATGTCTCCAGCTGTTGACAAAAGCATACTTTTATCGGAAACCATACGCGTATATATATATATATATATATATATATATATATATATGATACATTGGCTTTGGTGATAATCCTGAAACAGCCAGTGTCACCTGGCAACCGCGTGCGCTTCTGGCTTCTTTAATATCGACTGGACGTCTGTGGATTTAAAACCCTGTATCCAGTGTTAATCAATAGACGTTGTGAGTCTAGTCGTGTTGAATAGATATCTACCAAATGTTTTCTAAGACACAGTTTACATTTCATTTATACACGAAGCTAAATTCTTTCAATGTGATAAGATTTGACCACAATTCAGTCTTTTTTTTATTTTAGAATCGTTTATTACATTAACAGACATTTGTTTGTTTCTCTTTGTCTTCGTAAACAGGCAAATAAGAAATACTCACATGGAAAAGTTGGTTAAAAAAAACTGAACAATTTAAAAACGGTCGTTTGCACAAATAAACTATAAAAATGGAAAAATGTTTTTTGACCGAATTTCCGGAATAAGTACTATACTAGTGTAAATAAAAATATTTTGTTTGACTAAATGTTGTATACGATTAACTCAAAAAAATACCAGATGTCTTAAATCGAATTTAATGTCAACAAGGAATCTTTGTTCAGTGAGAGATTAATCTGCGATGACTCCATTATGTACGGAGTCCACCTTAGAATATGTCAGAATAGATTCTGCATTCACACCTAAGAGACCAGTGATCTTTAATGTATTAGACATCCGACAGCATTCATATTTCTGTCACTTAAACCGTCTTTGACTCCCCTCTCTAAAACTTCTCTCTGTTAAGGTTTAATCCCCCACCTTCTCTCGTCTGTTACCCCTCTCTTTAGCTCTAACGTTCGTCCCACACTCTCATACTTACACTCTCTCTAAAATTTTATATTTTATTTCCGGAGTTGTTTTTCTGTTTTCTTTTTGAATTTGTAGGTCTGATGAATTGGATCGTATTTACGATTCAAATGGAATAAATTATGACCATGGAATATTAGTGTTTAAGCCTTTTTATTATATCCTTACTCTGTCCTGGACATTGAGTTCTACCTGGATTCTATCCTCTTGGAATTATTTTTTATACAAATATACATGTATGTGTATGTATGTATATATATATATTTATACATTTTAGATAGATGATTGCATATGTATGTCTATATTTACTACTAATATTATCTATCTATCTATCTATCTATCTATCTATCTATCTATCTATATATATATATATATATATATGTATGTATATAAACGAAAAACATGTACATATACACACATTTAAACTTTTATATACACAAACACACATATATATATATTTAATCACATACTCTTTTATATATATATATATATATATATATATATATATATATATATATATATAGAAATATAGTCTTCGATGTGCTATATTTATGGGATAAAGTGCTCAATATCAGAGATAGAGCGTGTATAAATATAAAAGTGAACATAAGAGTCAACACTTAGAGGCGACAGTCTGTTTCATGCTACATGCAGTCGTCAGGCATGTATATATATATATATATATATGTATGTGTGTGTGTGTGTGTGTGTGTGTGTGTGTCTAAATATTAATCATACAGCGTTAGTATTTCAAGAAAAGAATAAGTATTCACTTTTTTTTATCCCACATTAGCTAAAAAGGCATTAGTGGTGATGGAAAGCGGCCGGGTGGCATTTACCATTTTCCCTTTTAAAATGGGGAATTCGTTGATTTGGGATGCGACCTGTGCGGATATATTTTCGGTCAGTAATTTGATCAGGTCCGCGGTTGAGCCAAGATCCGTCGCCCGGGACGCAGAGATAAAAAAAAAAAAGTTAAATATTCTTCTCTTGCTGATAGATTTTTTTTACTCCTGTAGCAGTGGAGACTTCAGGGTTTATTGGCCCTTGTTCGATGGCGTTCCTTCGGAGGATTGGCGCGATTGCGTCTCGATTAAGCGACGAGCCTCGCGAAACGGAGTGGCTCTATCAGCGTGTCTTACTGGCGATGGTTCGAGGTAATGCTTTCTCCATCATTGCGGCTGGCAGGGTATAAAAAAAAATGTTTATAGTTGCTTTGTTCAAACTTTTTTTAGTAAATAAATTTCACTTGCTCGATATGTGACGAATCATCTAAAACACACACACACACAAAATTTTTTTCCTACTTCTTATTTACGTGAATTAGGCTTTTCAACCTTAAATAACATCAAAAATAAGAAGCGAGAAAAACAACGCTCAATTAAAGAAATGAAAATCTGATTGAAGAAATGGCAACAGAACACCAAGCACATGTTTCATACTAAATAATCTACACAAATAGTTGAATAGAAACATTGAAATAAACTAAGTTCATATTTGTGGGTGTATTTTCTAAAACATCTATTGTTTTATTTCATAACATTTAAATATATACCATTTAAAAATTTTGCTATGTGTGCAGCAATATTTTCATTTGCTCCACGGTGTCAATGCTTAAAAAGGTTGAGAAATTTTGCACCAGACTATCAAAGACCTAGCTACGCTTAAAATGGACACACGTGAGACAAACCCGATGGCTGGAAGAAAACACACACCCGAGAGGGAAGAATGAACAGCGATTTCTTTCCGAGAAGAATTCACGTTTGGAGAAAGCCCACAAAACCATACACCAACGCGTTGATATTAACTGACGGATTCTGGATGTGAATAAGCAATAACTTAATTATTTACGAGCACGCAGGTTCGAATCCTACCGGAGAGCGTATATTTTTCACTAATAAAATTTTTTTGAATATTCAGGCCAGTAGACAAAAATAAATAAATATACTGTTTAATAAATAAATGGAGCTTCTACTCATGTACGAGTATCCACTAAAAATAACTTTTAAATAATAAAAATATTTTCATGGACGAGAGATTTATTTTCGAGATTGGTATCGGCAACGATAATCTTATATATAAAGTACAGTCTATGTGTATGTTTTTGTGCCTGTGTGTCCCCAGGCAACTCCTCCGCTCCCACTGGTCCGATTTCAATGATTCATAGATCATTCAAAAGCCCTAGAAAAATTAGGCGCAGGGAAATTTTTCGTTGAGCTCAAATTCAGGGTTATATATATCTAATATTAATATAAATAGGTTATAAAATCACTACAAAAATAGCCATTTTTTTCAACACCCTCGGTGTCTTATCAAGTGATGATGTTGAATTGTTGAAACAAAATGGCTATTTTTGTAGTGATTTTATAATATTAATATATTATACTAGCCATTATCGTTGCTTTCCTGGTTCAAGAGTAGTAACTCTTATTTTTCTCTATCCATAATTGTAGCTAGCTTAAAATTCACCCTATCAGGCGGCATTTAAGCTAGCTCATGTGGAGGACTATTGATTTGGCCATCATCACAATAGCTAGGAAGGAGTAGATGTGATAGGCAGCAATAAACTACAGAAAATTTAAGTATTGAATTAATGTTTAAGCTTACCTTATAAAACTTTAATGTTAATTCTTCTGTTGCCACTTAATTTAAAGATGATTTGATGTACGTAGGTCCTTGCCTTCCGTACAAATAATTATTTTTATTTCATGTTTGACAGAACAGGTTACAATTTATAAGATAAATTAATATAGTGGGAAAATAAAAATTAGAATTAGTTATACACTAGCAGCATGGCCCGGCGTTGCCCGTGCTTGATTAAAAAATCCTACGACTCATACAGCAATCGCTATCACTTGACTTAAAATATTTTTACCCTTCCTTGCCTTTAAAGGAGTGCCCTTTTCCGTGCTGATGTTGCTACATGCCTTACTTCTTGCCTATCTCACACTGCGAATTTTTTCTAAGCTCTATACTAAACATTAAATCTGTTACGAAAAAAGAACTAAACAAAATGAACACAAAACGATCAGCTTTAAAAAAGGACTCGTAACTGGAAAAACCGAATGAAAAAAGAATGTTAACAACAAATACTTTTTAACACCCAACCCAGTTCTGCGGAATCAGAATCAACGCTGAGTTTAAGCAAGCGAATGAACCAATTGGAGTAAAGTGCCATGCAGATTTAAATTTTTACCACTTGTGACGAATGCAGCTATCGATTTTTTTTGCATGCTAGCATGCTAGTTAACATTCGTGTCAGTCAGCTGTTGGCTCTCACGCTGGCCAATAGAATCTTCCTGCCTATTCGTGGCAGCCAGCTATTGGCTCTCACTCTGGCCAGTACAGAATGGTCGCAAACTACATGAAAACTGCCGTAGAAGCATGAAAAATCGATTATTTCCACTATCGATAGGAGTTGAGAAATGCAAAGTCGGTCTTGGTCTTCTCGCTAACTTGGAGCATGTGCATGTAAATTTTGGTGCAAATCCGTCGAAAATTGCAGCCGTGCGTTCGTTACACACACACACACACACACACATCCCGCCTTTTATAGATAGAGATTCAATTTTTGAAGCGTTAGAGAAACATAATAGCTATTTGAGTAAAACATATATTATGGAATCTATAAATGCGAAATTGGAACTCAATTCTCCCACAAATTCTGAGATAAAAAGCCCAGCTCTATTTTATAGTAATTCTCACGCTAATAGCTTAATATCTGTATTATATATTATCTACTTCTAGACAATATCACTCTTCAGGTTGTAATCCTCTACCTCGAGTGGCCTCCGGGCCTTGTACAAAGTGAAACTTATTGTAAAAAATAAAACAAAACAAAAAAAATTGTGTAATATCTAATATCCTATATGACTGTAAATATTGGGACAATGACGCGATAATTTGAAGGGACAAGGATGTGGTTCTATCGATGTACATTGAGAATACTATGGACTGTACATGTGACTAGCGAAGAAATCTTAAAAATGAAACGCTTATACGTACAATCAGGAAAGGACAGTTTTTGGATACATGATGAGGAAAGAGGGCTCAGAGAATTTAGCACCAACAGGACGTATTGAATGCAAGATGTGGAAACAGCGAGTAAATTATTTAAAGAGTTTGTGTGAATGGATGCAAGAACAATAACAAAAGGGGGTGGTAAGGAGACCAAAGTTACTTTGAGAAACAAAATATAGGAAGTTGTGGAGAGACATGATCTTCCACGTTCTGAAGAGATAAGGCATATAAAAGAAGAAGGACACCTCGAGGTGGTGTAATGGTTAGCAAGCTTGTCTCGCTAGAACAATTACGACTGAGTCGTGAGTTCGATCCTTACTGGGTGTCCCATACTTTCGGCCTTGTGCCACGTCTGAGTTACGCTTGGAAAATCACTATAAACGAAGATCGTTTTTCAATTTATGTGCTAGACCTGGTGATTTCTACATGGCCTTACACATTCAAATTACCTTTTTTTCTGGAAACTGGTTTCCATTAACTGATGATATCAACCTTATTTGTTTATGTGTTCGTTCTGTGGCAAACCCACCCGTGCTGTTTCATTCACCTAAAAGGCCTTCCATTTGACCTCTGAATTTATTGTTACTTTTGGCTCACTCTAAAGGAAATTGAAAACTATATCGGCCGAAACATTTCATTAAAACCACTAACGACATCAGTTCGAAAATAAAACAATAAAAAAAATACCCCCCTTCGGAAATGAATAAAACAGTACAGATGAAAAGTATGTAAGATAAGTATTTATTTATTAAAACGAATATTTTTCTTTTTTATGTGCCGTGTCTATTCAGGACGTAGCTGATCACAGCCCTCCACAACGTCCTATCCTTCGTAGTAATGTGTATCTCCGTACGATCCCTCACAGTTCCTAGTCTGTAATACATTTGCATAAGCTCGTGAGGCTGGCTAAATGCTATTTCCCTTTGTCCGTTTTGCCCAAATATTTCTTGTGAGTGTCAAATTCTCTAAACTTTCTCTTTTCTTTATTTATACTATTTACAGTAGCCTAAGAAATCCCTACTCAACACAAATGAACAGTATTTGGAACTGGTATAGTTTCAGTGCTTGTATTCGATTTTTTATGGATTTGATCAAATTATCAACAGTCGTCTGATCCATATTTTGTCACTCCTTTAGCAATGTTTCTTTAAGGGTTGTGTTATAGACAAGCGTATGGTTGCAAGAAAGAAATACGACAACAGTAGAAATAGATTTACATGGTTTATTTCAACAGGAACGTGAGGGTTTGGGACAGCTACCTTGGTGTGGTAAAGTTCATAAACCGGCTGTCGGATCTGGTCGATCTCTCATAGTAGTTCACACATGTTGACGGTGGTTGACGCTCCCCTGCTGACAGCTGCTCAACGTGACCGGTCTCCTTTGTGGCCACCTGTTGACTGCTGCTGAACTTCCCTGTGACCCCTTTTATAGCGTTTTTTTATGGCTTAACAGGCTCGAGAAACGAAGCGAGTATAATTAGGAGGGAAGCATTTTTATTGGACGAAAAATAGAGCACTTTAAATATTATTTTATTTTTCGACCGGAACACGTGTGTCGGGAACATTTGTGAGGAAAGATAATGGTCATTTTGTGACGGGGCTTTGTCCCGTTTACATCCGGTTCTCGCTCTTGAGTATTTGCCTGTAAATCAGTCGAGATATGTCTTATTTTATTTTATAACAGTTGCCCCTGACGTGATTTTGGTTGCACGCTCCCGAATTTTTCGGTGAAAGTGCTCCCAAACGTGCTCTATTGGTTTCATATCAAGACTTTAGTCTACCCATGGCAATGACTTGATTCCTTGCAATTCCTTCCAGGCTTTTGCTTCTCTGCTCGTATGACATGGCGCTCCATTTTCTTGATAAAAGTAGACATTTCTTGTCAATCTGATTGGTTTCAGATAGTGATAGTATTCCTTTCTCTAATATTTGACAGTATTTTGGACCATTTAACCGCTCGTCAACAAGAATTAGTTCAGATTTCCCTCCAAACCAGACAACGCCTCACGCCATTACTCCAATTCCTCCATGTTTCACGGTCGGCTGCAGACATTCAGTGTTCCAAGTCTCATTCTGATTTTTCCAAACATAAACCTGCCTCGAATTCGAATATTGGCGGAATATAATTTCATCTGACCAAAATCTTTGCTCTCGAATTCTCTCGCCCAGTCCATACGTCTGTTCCTGTTAACTTCTGAAATCAAGGGCTTCTTTCTTGCAACTCTTCTTTGATAGCCTAGTTCTTTCAAAGTCTTTCTCACCGCATATAGCGACATTTCCATGCTGTTGGCGACATCTTTGACGTTCTGACGATGGTTTCTTCAGCGCCCTTTACGTTCACTCAGACACGATGCTTGGTCTTCTTGAACATTGTTCCACACGACAATGGCCTTCTTCATTAAATTTCTTGACAATATTATTAACCGTTTGATGATTAACCTGGAAAAACCTAGCAATTTCTCTATTTGACTTGCCACACTGATGCCATCCTATTATTTGCCTTGTTGAAATTCACCAATTTCCTTAATTCCGCGAACGTTCATTGCAAAATATAAGTCAACTATCGTTCATAGATGACAGTAGCTTGATACTAACACGTTATTGTCTGCAACAAAAGAAGATACGTTATTACACAAGCCAAAATTGGTGTAATCAAGGGTGGCTAAAAACTTATCATAGTCCACTGTATATGCGGACTGTTGTCTCCATCTTTGTTTTTGTTATCAAATGTTGACATGAAGACAATAGTTTGCATGCAAATAGTATAAATAATGATATCCCAGATATTGAGATTTAAATTACCTTTTTTATTATGCCCTAGAAATCTTTACTGTCTTTTTTTATTCTACGTATAAGCGTCACATTTGTTCCCTTTTCCATAAGAAGCCTTTACACGCTCCGCCCTGGATATTCTCAGTATTTTTCCATGTGACAATGTCTCTGTTGTTTCAGGTGCATCTTCATACTGTCTAGAACAGGAGTTCTCATCCGAGGTCTACATAGGCCCTAGAGGGTCCATGTAATATTTCTAAGGGTCCACAGGCAAAATATAACAAATTGGTGGTCCACAATGATATTTTGGTGGTCCATGAAGAAAGCCAACTCAAAATGGTTTATATTATTAAAAATTAAATTTCTACTGTAATTTACACTATATTGAATTATATATATATATATATATATATATATGGATGATTCTTTCTTTCTTTCCGTTATTGTTTTTCCAGTACCTTGTTGAATGTTGAGTTTCTCGACTGTTATCAAAAGTTCGCAATAGACTGGACATTATGAAAAGAGGTGATCGACGATTATTAACATTGATGGAACCAGGTATAAAGAAACTCGTGGAGCAGCATCAACCACAGGGATCTCCTTGAATAAACATGCCTCCCCCCCAATCACACACTTAAATTAGGTTTATTAAATAAATGCTGCAGGGAATTCAGTTGCCTGAAAAGCTCTGCTCCCTATGGCCTTGACCATGGAAGAAACATTGTAATATTGTAATACAAGATATTTGTCAATAAAAATTATTATTACTATAATTATTATTATTACCGTTATTATTATTATAATTGTAGAATAATTTATTTGCATTAAATTAGTTTTCATTTCAAAATAAAGCCTAATTATATAATATTTGTTTGATTATTAAAACCTCAAAATTTTCATTAGTGAAAAATAAGATATTGTTGTCTTATGTCAAATATCTATTAAGGGGTTCACTAAGAAAAAAAGGCGGGAAAAGGGGGCCCTGGGTAAAAAAGGTTGATAATTTTTGATATCGGAGAGCAGATATTACAATTGAACAGAATTTTCTTGATTTATAACGAATTTTCTCATTATTTTGTTTAGGTTTTCGAAAGTATCTTTGACTATTCTAATTTCAGTGACGCATTTTCTGCCGCCCGTTATAACACTTCCGGGGATAATTAAATTTCTGTACTTGCTCCATTATAACGTCGCCAATTCGTAGCTCGCATCTTGGCTTGTTACTTCTGTTAATGATTATTTTGACACCGTTTATTTCTTCTAAACACCAACACAAAACATGTTCATGTCAATGCTTCCGACCATTTAAGAACAGAACTTATTATTATTATTATTATTATTATTATTATTATTATTGGATTTAAATTTTTAAATCTGACTTATTTTTATTATTTCAAACGTTATTTTTAGTGGAACCCCGCATTTGAGAAATTAAATATTATTATTTCCTTTATTGGTATACAAATTTCCTTCCGGATCCCAACAAGAGACATAAGGTCAGAAATTGCTTCATGATATTTTCCACTGATCATTTTTGTCAAAAACAAATACAAAAAACAAAAACAAAAAACAAAAACTAAGACCACACACATAGATAAAGCCTTTCGTAATGTGTGAGCTGTACTTGTGAGTACAATTTTTGTATTTCTTTGAGGAATCGGCTTCCAGAAATCCCCTTCAATGAGTCTATTGGAAACTTTTCCAATCAATCCGAGTGCTCCAGCTACAACTGGAATCATTGATATCCACATGTGCTACATTTCTGAGATTTCCACTTCAAGATCCTTGTGTTTTGCTTGTTTTTTGAAGATTTTCGAAGATGCATTACAATCTGCAGAGACTGCCATGCCAATAAGAAAGCAAATTCTGTTTTTGTGGTCTTTCATCACGATATCTGTGCTATTAGTTTTGATTGTTCCGTCTGTGTGTATCGTAAAGTCTCCTAAAATTGTTACAGGTCCTTTCTCTGTAATCGGGTCTGAGCGATGGTCGTACCAATTTCTTTCAGTTTCCTTCTTGTAAAAGTTGAATCTGATATTGAGCCACTTTTTCCTGACGAGTTTCATATTGAGTGAGTGCTAACACCGTGCAACTTGATAAAAGATGGCCAATTGTTTCTGGATATTTATCACAGAAACTGCATTTCGTGTTTACACAATTTTTCAGTCTGCGTGCTTGGTAATTTCTTGTTATGAAGCATTGGTCCCGTGCAGCGAGATTAAAACCTTCGGTTTCAGTTTTTAACCCTACACAACGCAACCACTGCTAAATATGGGGTTTGTCTACATCAGCTTGTTTGGTACGGGCAGATTATTGACCATGAAGAGCTTATCTTCCCATCATTTCTGCGTTTGGTTTTACTTTCTTTTTTAGGATTTTTATCGCTGCAGTTGGCTTTCAGGGGAGTCATGCATGATACACGCTTAGGCGATCATGCATCTTTCGATACATGAGTGATGAGGCAGATTTTCTCCCGCAGTAAGTTGCCATTTATTTCTGCGGTAAACCAGTTGCCATCCAAGGCTATAGAACCCGGTCTATCCTGCTATTTACCCATAGCTGGGGATCGAAGAAGAGGATTCGTACCTTTCCCAAGGGTATTAGCACGTAAGTGAATGTTATGGATTCGACTGGAATTCGAACTTGGCTCCCCGATTTCTCAGTCCGAGCCGCTATCCATTACTCCACCGTTGAACTTCTTCATGCACTTGAAATTCCTTTTTGTATTTATTGACTTCCTTTCTTATTTCTTTCATGTTCTTTAACACAGATCATCATCCAGTCGTCTTTATTTTCCAGGTATCTTTGAAAACTGATTTTTGTGGGTTTGTAAGACAGTTCTAGTTGAACTAATCCTCTGCCTCTTTCTGATCTGGATACATACAGACGATCAACATTGGCCTTAGGATGATGTATGCGGTGGCAAATGAGGAGCTTTCTCGTTTTGACACACATTCACTCCTGTCAGCTAGAGTCCAATTAAGGATGTAGAAACTTGATTGAACCACAAGGACAGCCAAAGTGATTATTGCTGATATTATCTTTTGTGAATTCAACTCGGTATTTAACACCAGACGCACAGGCTTGTGGCATTCTTCTATTACTTTCTCTTTCATTTGGATATGCTATATTCCATCTCCTTAGTTGACTCATAGGCCTCTTCTTGTTCCAATTCCCTAATCTTTGTGACAAAATCTTGATCTATTGAGTGTGTTTCTATAATTCTTCCTTCCTTGAATGTTACGTCTGCACATTTATCGAATCCGAAATCTAATCATCACGGAAAAATTTATTGTTGTTATTATTATTATTATGATTATTTGTGTATGTAATGTTTCCTGCTTTGCATCCTGTAGAGCCGGGTTCAAACTATGGTCCTTAGGTACTATAGGAGAATTGTCATTTAATTGATAACACTATTTTAGTATATGGGATGTTCCTAGTAGGGCGATTTTCTGGGCAACTTGTTTGTTGATGTTTCTTGGGACAGTATTAATAAAATTGTCCATTCCTTTTCTCACGAGGCCCAGAGCTCCGATTACTATTGGTACAGTGTCAGTCTTCATTCCCCACATCCTGTTAATCTCGATCTCCAGGTCCTTGTATTTGTACAATTTCTCAATAATTTTTATGGAGGTGTTTCTCTCAGATGTTTACTGATATGTTAATAAGCATACACTTCCTGAATTTCTTGTCTTTGATAATAATATCAGGCCTGTTGACTTTTTATTTCCTTGTCAGTTTGAATTGGCATATCCTAGAGGATAGTTACATTGTTATTTTGGATAACTCTATCTATTTGGTACTCATACCATCTCTCAGCGGTTTCAATTTTATGCTTCTTGCATATCTTCCAGTGCACATATGTCGCTACCTTGTATATTTCCGGATATCCTGAGATAATATGGTCGACAATTTCATCATATTTTCCGCAGATCCTGCATTTCAGGTTAGTTCCAACCTTGATTAATGACAGTGATAGTATCTGGTTGCGAGGTTTTGGTTCTGAGCTGCAATAATTAGACCTTCTGTCTCAGATTTCATCCAGTTGCTCCTCAGCCACTGATGTGTTTTCTGTTGACTCAAATCTGCTTCCTTCTTTTTACGTATTTGTCATACATTGTCCTCCTAGTTTTATTTGTAATTTTATTTGGCTAAGTTGTTTTGTCGTCTGTTTTACTCGTTTGGCGAAGATGGTATTCGCTTCGTTTTTTGTTGGCAGAATTTCATGTATATTAAGCTGTTTCTTGAAGAGTGCAGACGAGAATTGAAAGGAACATCAAAGTCTCTCCCACATCAAGGAAAATTCTTCAGCTGGTGTGATTGTTCTATTCTTCGCTGTTACCACAAACTTGGCTTCGAAATTTGTACCAATTCTTTGAAAACTAATCAAAGAAATATTTTCTCCTTTTCTTCATTTTACCTAGTTTTCTTTTTTGAGGACCTTAAAACATCATGATAAGTTTTATTGTTAAAAGGAATATTTCATTTTCATTGATAATTTACATACGTTATTGGCCATCATGTGGCAAATTCATTTTTGTGTGTTAACAATAAATTTATCGTCTGTTTTTTTAAACTTGGCTCATGACATCGGGCCTTGTTTCGTGCCCATATAAATTAAATGTTACCTCAAACATTTGTTGAACCTATTTTTTGTAGTCTTTTTACCAAATAAAATTCCTTTAAGATTTCTTATTTTGACTGATTTGAACAACTGTTTAAATACATTAATTTAGGGATCAAAGTTGATTCTAAAATCGGACATTATCAAATTGTAAAATCAGAGTTATAAGTTCCTCCATTTTGAAATCCCCATGGCAAAATATTTGTTTGATATTAATATATTTGCCCGCATTACAAGACAGGACAACCTGTGCAAGACCATCATGCAAGGCATCTTTGAAAGTGAACGTAGGAGAGGACGACAACGCAAAAAAATGGTTGGACAATGTCAAACAATGAACAGGTATGACTATACAAAAATTGCTGATGACTGCCGTTCATAGACCGTTGTGGAGGAACATTAGTGTGGCTTCTGCATTCGGATCCCCCCCCTTTACGATTACAAAATTCAAGAGGATGATGATGATGATTATGATGATGAATATTTTTTACGTTTTATTTTTTCGAGATTAACATCTCAGTCTTGTTCGCATTTAACTTTAGCCGGAAGCTCCAACAAGAACATTTCAGAGTGTTTGGGTGTCAATCTGAGGACAGTGCAGAGGATTCGGAAAGAGTTGAATGAGTCTAATGGTGATTACGAAGGTATTTAGAGTGATCACTAGCGATGGCGACGTTATGCCTCAATTCATCTTCTTCACAAGGCCTCAGACTCAGCAGGGAGGCCTTACATCAAAGGCCTTGATGAGGTAGTGCTGTCCTCGGTCAAGATGGTAGCTGCAACAAGACCTTATGTCTGGCAACAGGATTCTGCACCATGTCACACAAGCAGGAAGACCCATTGATGGCAGTCAGACAATCTTTGTGTCCAAATCACTCCTTACATCTGGCTACCTAACACCCCAATGTCATTATCACCATTTTTCATGAATGTCTTCATGAATTAAGAAATACCGGGTTTTTTTTTTCTCCTGAAATGCTTAAGTTGAACCAAGCTAAGAATTTTGTAAGCTTGACGCAGATTTTCAAAAGGAACGATTTTTACGATGATTAAATTTAAAAATGTTTTATGATTTATATATGAAAGGAATCATTTTAATCCAAACAAAAAGAAGCATCGCTTCCGAAAAGACAAGTTATATTCTATGACAGTTCTTGTGAAGCATACAGTTTGGCGCCTTGAATCGGATTCGGAAATAGCCAGCTGGCATCTTTGGACTTTCTTCTCATCGTATCTTTGAAGAGACGATTAGCGTAAGAAACGCTTCATTTCACTCACAGCTGTGCTTTCCACTTGGCCATGTCTTCCTTTGGCTTAATGACTATTTCATGAGATGAGAATAATATTTCAAAGACGATATCCTAATACAATCTGTTTACCTGAGAGAAGCAAACTACTTGCAATTTCTACTGTACGCTGCATTCAACTATAGGATTCTTGTTTAACGGAAGGTTAAGTTCCCGTGGGTCTTACTGCAATTTATTTATGATAGATATCTCCTTCCTTTGCAACGTCGGCTTTGATGCATAATCGCATAGGAAGAAAAGAAAACTATGAAAGAAAACTATTAATCCAGATCATTACTTTCTCTGATTTTGACGTTATATATATATATATATATATATATATATATATATGTGTGTGTGTGTGTGTGTGTGTGTGTGTGTGTGTGTGTGTGTGATATATCGCATCGTGTCAATTAAAACTTGCTCGATGTACTCTTTTATTTATTGTTTTAGGTCCGTTTAATTTAATAGATACTTTTTAAAAAATACCATTCATTTCCATATATTTATTAAATATAAAATAAGGCCATTAATCTCCGTTTATTCTAAATATAAAATATAAATCCCGTCTATTTTAAATAATTTTTTTCAAAACCAGAAATCTCCATGTAATATATGGACCGTCCCAGCATTGCGTTAACCAGATATTTTTTATTAAAATTTAAATTATGTAACGATATTTTTATATATAAAATATATAAATATATATATATACAGTATAAATATAAATAAATATATATATATATGTATAATTATTTATATATTATATTCGCGCTTATATATATAATATCAGAGATAGAGCTAACATATTTGGTTGGATAGATGTTTATATATATATATAAATGCAAAGAAACAATCACCTAACCTATCAGCTATCCTCACCTCTACCAAATATCTAAACAATACACACCAATCAGGAAATTACAAATGTAACAAACCTTGTTGCTTTGTTTGCAAACACTTAATAATAGATAATGTATTTTCTGTACCCAGCACCAATATCAAGATACACCCACCTCACCTCACCTGTGATAGCCATAACATAATCTACTATTATTCTGCACCTTATGTCCTAATAGTGGATATATTGGTGAATCTGGAAATAATTTTAGATTTCACTTTAACAATCATAAACAAACCATACGTCAAAACAACCCTTATTCCCTCATAGCTGAACACTTTAATCAATCAGGACACTCATTAGAAAACTGTAAATGTTTATTGATAGATTCTGATTTCAGTTCCACATACACACGCAGAAAAAAAGATAATACTGAATTTTAAAATTAAATACATATAAACTAGGGTTAAATAAAGACTTGAGTATTTTAAATCTTTATAAATATTTCAATAGTTAAACATTTTTTAGATATAGTTAAAATTTTTTTATTTCTTATGTTATTTTTTTATTTTTTAAACAACATGTAAGATATTATTACAGTTAGATTTACGTTAGGAATATTCGTTCCATATCACGTGACGTCCGCATCTTGACGGACGCTACTTGTAAACAATCTTGAGGATGAAATGGAACTAATGTCTTTAATTTAATTACAAAATTAAATTCGGGGCTTTTAGCTTCCATTTTTGAAACATGGTTAGAACTGTGTAGCGGAAAAACCATATTTTAAATCAATTAATTTATAATATATATATATATATATATATATATATATATATTATATATATATATTTGGATTGATTTAATTTTGTCACCCTGGGTTTCATGCTTTTACGATCGCATCAATCCAACCAAATATGTTAGCTATATCTCTGATATTGAGCGCTTTCTAATAAGTACCCATATATAATATATAAGTAATTATATATTTATATTTACACACACACGCACACATGCACACACACACACACATAGACACACACACACACACACACACACACACACACACACATATATATATATATATATATATATATATATATAAATACTACAGTTCAAAAGTTTGAGGCTATCTTAGTATTTTTTTAAATTGGCTCAAAAAGTATTTATGTTGTACTTTAACTAAGAGATACTTATTATACATGTTTAAAAAAGTGAGACATGATTTTTTATTAGAAATTTTATGATGACAAAAAGATAAAAGCATTTATGATTAAATTTTGCTCTCGTCAAAATATCCTCCTTTAGCACTGATTACCGCAGAACAAAGTTTTTGCATTCGTTGTAAAAGTATGTATATGCATACAGGATGGCAATAAACTCACTATACAGTTACTTATAATAAAAAAAAGCAAACCATTGAATCAGGTGGCTTACAGTTCGAACAGTATCGGTAATTATCAGGTCATCCCATAAGTTCTGTCTGAATTTTGAATAAAGAAAGCAAGTGACCAAATGTTACATTTAATTACAGATTCAATCAACAATGTATTTTCCCTGATTATCTATGACTTCCTTCCAACTATTAACAAGCTTACTAATTCCATTACTGTAAAATTCTTTTGGCTTTGATTCGAAGAACTCACAAATGTCAGTTTTAACCTCTTCCTGTGTTACAAAAGCTGTTTCTTCCAAATGATTCTCTAAGCTACGAAACAAATGGTAGTCTGAAGGAGCAAGATCGGGAGAATAAGGTGGATGAGGAATTTTCTCCCAACCAACTTCTTCGATCTTTTGTGACGTGATTCTTGCTGTTTGGGGTCGCACATTGTCCTGATGAAACATCACCTCTTTTCGATTCACTAGAGCAGGTCTTTTTTTCCTCAAAGCTTGGTTCAAACGCTCTAATTGCTGACAGTATATTTGAGCATTAATTGTTGCATTAGGTGGTAAGAATTCAAAGTGGATTATTCCTTGGCGATCCCACCAAATTGAAAGAAGAACCTTTTGCCCATGAAGTTCCCTTCTCGGCTGTGGCTGGGGTCCTTCCCCTTTATCAAGCCACTGTCTACGACACTTAACATTTCGATAAAAGATCCATTTTTCGTCGCCAGTCACAAGTCTATCCCCAAAAGTTAAAACAAATTGGCGAGAATGGAGAGAAGAGCAGATGTCAACTCGGGATTTGAGGTTGTTTTCAGACAATTCATGAGGCACCCATTTTCTAAGTTTAGGAACTTTTTCAAGTTGTTGAAGATGACGATGAACAGTTGTATGGTTTGAACTGAGAACCACTGCCAATTCCTCAACTGATAAAGCAGGATTTTCTTCAAGGGCTGCTTCAAGAAGCTTTTATTCAAACTCAACTGGACGTCCGGTTCGATCTTCATCTTCAAGGGTGAAATCTCCACCTTTGAATTTTGCAAACCATCTTCTGCAAGTTCTTTCATTCGCACATTCCTCTCCATAAACTGAGTGAATGTTTCTAGCCGCTTTCGGCTGCTGAGTTTCCTTTCTTGAACTCATAAAGCATTATGTGCCTCAAATGATTCTTGGGTTAGCAGGGTTTTAATGAAACAAAATTTAATTTTATTGTTCCCTGAAATAAAATTTGATCAGTTTAAATACATCTAAACATAAAAATAATGTTCAGCTCCATTAGACATTATAAAATACACTTTAAATTTCGTTCATTTTTAAAAAAAGGTAAAATTCGGACAGAACTTATGGGATGACCTGATATTTTACTATTGTTTACTATGGCATTTTATTGGTATTAACCAGAATTAACGAGAATCATTTTAATAATAAATTTCTGGACTCTTGGTTAATTGCTTTGTCTTAATTGTTATTGTATAGTGACTTTATTGCAACCCTATATGTGTGTGCGTGTTTGCGCGCGCGCGTGTGTGTGTGTATGTGTGTGCGTCAGAGAGAGGGGTTGATATAGTAATTAAGTAAATTACACTGTATTAAGGATGAATTAAATAGTTCTGGACACGTTGATTCGGAGGGTTCTATTGTGTTCACGTCGTCTAAGGGTCAATCGTTTCGAAAAGGGTTAATCTATTTCTTCTTCTTCCTTAAGATAGAAGTTGAACGCCACGGTTGACAAGGATCCCTAGCTGCAGTCATTCTCGGGCTCTATTTAAATCTGCAATGGAAATCAAGTCGTTATTTTTCCCAAGATGTCATGGGGACGTAGAAATAATAAAGAAAAAACGAGATCTCCGAAGATTTATAATTATCTCTACCTTAGTTTGCATCAGAGTCAAACAGCTAGACATAGGTTTGGTTTTTATCAGAGTCAAAAAACGCAACACAAGTGTGGTTTGCGTCAGAGTCCAAAAGATTGACATCGGCTTGGTTTGAACGAAAGTTCAAAAGGGTGATATAGGTTTGGTTTGCACGAAAATCCAAAAGAGGGACATAGGTTTGGTTTGCACTAATGTTCAAAAGGGAGACATAGGTTTTGGTTAGCGCGAAAGTTCAAAAGGAAGACATAGGTTTGGTTCGCACGAAGGTCTAAAAGGGACACGTAGGTTTCGGCTTGAACTAAAGCCCAAAAAAAGATATGTTTGGTTTACACGAAAGTCCAAAAGGGACACGTAGGTTTTGGTTTGAACTAAAGCCCCCCAAAAAGATATAGGTTTGGTTTACACGAAAGTGCAAAAAGGAACACGTATGTTTTGGTTTGAACTAAAGCCCAAAAGAAAGATATAGGTTTGGTTTACACGAAAGTCCAAAAGGGAGACGTAGGTGTGGTTTTCATGAAAATAAAATAAGTAGACATTTGTTTGCACGAAAGTCAGTGTTATCGCGTTGGTTTGCACAAAAAAAAATATAGACACTGGTATAGTAATCAAGAGGCACAGTTTTGGGGGAGGTGCTTATCCCTCTGCTCAGAGACGCAGTTAGCTTAATATTTACCCAATCAATATGGCGTGACTAGAAATAAAATTGCTTACTTACTGATATGAGTAAATACATACAAGTAATGAAGAAAACGTGAAACGAACACGTATTTGCGAGGTTTTATAGACTTTCCTTCGAAATCACATACTCCCGGCTTAGATTTGAAAACCTGGCTTGTTTAACAAGTAATTTGCACTTGTTCGACAACAGAATTATCAGCCAACTCCGTGGAACGAACAGTAATGACCCGAAAATTTCAGACATCAGTTAAATTAAGTGCGTAAATAACACACCTGTTGGTTATGCGTAATCTGGCGCTGTTTACTGTAGTTAGAATTAAATCTTGCTTCTTCGCTTTGGGTTAAAAAAAAAGAGAAGAAAGCGCTTAAAATAATCGAGTGTCTTTGAAAGTACGCCATTTTTTTTAACTTAGGAGGTTGCGCATAGATTTCTAGGATTTCAGATACCCAAGCAGCGCCGACACGGTAAATACTATCATTTTCTGCCTGTGTTCAAAGTATGATTGGTATTTAAAAAAAAAGCTCAAGTGAGATAAAAATAAAAACAAATTTCACATTTATAGTGTACCAAATATATCCGATTAAGTAAATCTGAAGAAAGTATCTACCAAGTGAAAAGATAACCTGAATTAAAATTACCTAGAGCATTGTTTAAACATGAAGGCATGTGGAGAACACACACACACACACACACACACACACACACACACACACACACACACACATATATATATATATATATATATATATATATATATATATATATAATATATATATATAAATATATATATATATACATATATACATATAAAAATATATATAAATATATATATATATATATATGTATATAAATATATATATATATATATAAATAAATATATATATATATATATATATATATATATCCCCATACACATATATATATATATTCACACACACATATATATATACGCACACACACATATACATATATAATCATCACACACACACACACACACACACACACACACACACACACATATATATATATATATATATATATATATATATATAGGAGTAGCAAAACTTAATATGTAAGTACTAGTAATTTGAATTGAGTCGATATCATCTCTAATTTCTTTCTCTTGAGATTAATCAGTTACTTCTCCGGCTCCGTGTCGTCAGGCAACACACAGTCAATCTTAGAATGTATTTCTTGTGGAAGACATGAATTCATTTCTTTTCTCACTGTCTGTTAAATTCAATGGCTGACCAGAGTCAGGTAGTATTGATATAAAATACAAATTTTATTCTAACCTAATTATGTACAATAATGGATCATATGCGTTTATACAGGTGCGATGGATAAATTGTCGTCTAAATGACGCAAATATGAAAATCACAGTGACATTTCATTTTTTAATTCAATAAAATCGCCATTGGCTTCAACCACGGCAACTAGATGTCTTCGGAATCTCCTGCAACTCTTCTGGGCGGTCTCCTTTTTTAAGTTGGTCAAAGCTGCCATAATCCTTGCCTTCAGTTCATGTTTCATGTTAAAAGGAGTTTTGTTGATCTCTTGCAGTCTGGGGAGTTAGGTGACCAGATGTAAGGGATGATGTGTTGGCAGGGATTGTCTGACAGCCATAATTGGGGGCCCCTGCTTGTTTGGCATGGTGCGGAATCCTGTTGCCAGACATAGGGTCTTCCAGTAGCCACCCCTTGACCCAGGACAGCACTATCTCATCAAAGTACTTGATGTAGGCCTCTGTGTTGAGTCTAACACCTTCTGGGAAGATGAATGGAGGCATAACGTCGCCATTACTAGTGATCACTCCAATGACCTTGGCAATCTCCATTAGATTCATCCAACTCTTTTCGGGTCCTCTGTACTGTTCTCAGATTGACGCCCAAACACATTGAAATGTTCTTATTGGAGTTTCCGGCACAAATGCCAAGCAGTACAGCATGGTGTTTTCAAATTTCTGGCGTAGTGAATTGAGTCATGGTGTTTTTTTTTTTCTCACAGACGGTGTCCAACTGACCCTCGTATAATGTGCAGTCGACAAAATCAAAAGTAAACAACGTGAATGCGTGAAATTAAAAATATTAAATGGCGACAATTTACCCATTACATACTTTAGGTGAATAATTCAACTAGAAAAATTGAAAATGAATACAATGTATTTAAATAGAAATTAGAGACCTGTCATAACAGATCATTCCATCTTAAATAAATCAACAATTTTTTGCGGCAATTGTTAACATCAACTTGATATTTTTCTTGTTAAAAAGTTGTATAATTTAATATTTTTAGCATAATCACCCCTTACATCTGGTCATTTTCGGAGATCTCGTTTCTTTATAAAATATTGAATTTTATAACGTGTTTTTTTCGAAACTTAACAAGAGTAAAAAAAAATCACGGATTGAACACCTCCTCCCAAACCCCAGAATGACATCAAAATTTACGAAAACTTTTCCCCCTTCAATAGTTTGGCTCAGTTTAATTTGGAAAGTATATAAATGTAGATAAAAAAGCAAACGTTTGATAAGATAGCGAGGGTCCCAAAGCACTGCACGAGGCCCTCAATCAGGCTTTACCCCACTCTCGGTCGGAAGTTTCGGGGGTAGTATGCGCCGGCCCTGCGGACAAGGATCTCCTGCCTTGAAATAGCTACCAGTCTAGGAAGACAAAAGTGAATTTAAAACAAGCCTGAAGAGAGATAGACTCCCTCAATGCATCATGACACACCACTGCTGTCATGGTTGCAGTATATTTGGTTCCCCTACTAGCCTACTGGGTTAGAGGACTCGTGTCGTGTTGATAACAAATGTCTTCTCTATTTTAATTTTATTCCCCCATGTCATTTCCAGGATAGTTTACAGCACCAAAATTGCTACCTGAGGATGGCTTTGTCATGCAGCAAAATCAACGGTTGACTTCCTTGTTCAAGAGGATCCAATGCGTCGTTCAAACGAGACAATTGCTCACTTATAAAATAACAATTTATAATTGCCAATTTTCTGAGATTTTATCAAAATCTGCAAATATTACGTGCAGCTACTTATAACAAATATTTAAAAGAAATTAATATACACTATTTCCTCGACGAAGAAGAAGTATTCATCGCCAATGAATACAAAAAAGAGGTTATGTTAGTTGATTTAGAGACACTTCAAATCTTCATGGGTCATTGAATGTCGAAGTCAGTCACTCATATTTATTATAATCCATAACTAAATATATAAATCTTAAAGAAAACAACTCATAATGAATAATTACAATGTTATTCTATGTACGTTATATGTAAAATTTACATATATATATTCATATATAAATATATATATATATATATATATATATATATATATATATATATATATATGTATATTCATATATATATATATATATATATATATATATATATATAAAGTTTCGTTATTTTACCAATTCATCAGGCACGAAATATTACTTATGATTTAAAAAAAATTATAAGTAATATTTCCTGCCTGATGAGTTGGTAAAATAACGAAACTTAAGTCGCATTCCAAACGTAGGTATATGTATATTTATTAATTTATATTTCTTAGCTCTGTCTAACCACATTGAGCAATATTATGTTTACAACTTCAAGTAAATTTAGTAAATATTAGCAGTATAACCCGTCTTTGACCAGGTCTTTCATTACTGGCAATTTTTAACGTTCAGGTGGAGCAGTTTAAGTTTAAAATCAGCCCACCCGAAGATCAATATTAGTAACGACAATTGGGTGCAGCTGAGACACATTCCTAAATAGGGAGTTAACAATTTGAATGGGGTGGCTCTGAAAATGGCCGTTTTTGCGTTCTCAATCTTGATTCATCCTCACGCACAGCAGCAGTTGGAGAGGCGTTTCTCCTCAGCCGTCGAGTCCTGTGATCAGAAGTTTCGGCCTCGCGCGCAGAAGCGTTCAAGTATATGGAAAGCCGATGACTACGTTGATCTTCGGACTATATATCTGTGTGTGTGAGTGTGCGTGTGTGTACGGGACATATCAAAAATACTTTTACAAACATTTGGGGCAGGTTCCTCACACTAAACAAGGACAAAAGTCCATGTAAACATATATCCGGAAATTCTTCGTTTTTGAGTTATTGAGTGCCTTTTGCAGATAGTTAACAAATCTTAATTAAACTGTATACTCATTAAGAAAAAGAAACCTTTATTAAACGAATTACAATCACTTCAAAAATTTATTATGAAGCCAGAATAAAAATAATTAATAATAAAAAAATATTAATAAAAATATTAATTATTCATTTTATACAGTATATTTCTGCGTATGAGACGACCTTTAAATCTTAAAAATTACCACCAAAAATGGGGGTGCATATAATACAACAGCTACGAAAAGCTAACTTCAAATCCTGTGGTATAATCAGCACTGGTAAGTAGGCTATTATGCTTGCGCCATGGATTGTGGCAGGCTAACAACTGCCTCGTTATGGTAAATACCGATAAAAATATTTCGAGTTGAAACAATTCATATTATAATGTTGTACTACAGTTATAAATGCAATAAAACTACTTTTACTTTTTGATTTCACATAAAACGTAATATCCAAGAGACGATTACGCAACAATTTGAAAAAGAAATAATTCGTTATTATTATTTTCATAAAGATTTATGCTAATACTTTATATTATTTTATTCCTTTTGAATTGATAACGAGTTTTGGGTCTCGTCTTATACGTAGAATTATAAGGGATATACACGGATTTGTGTCACCTTATAGGTCGAAATATATATATATATATATAAGCCATTTTGTTTCAACACCCTCGGTGTCTTATCAAGTGATGATGTTGAATATATAAATGGTTTTAAAAGTTTCGAATTAATTAACAATCCTTCACAAGAGGAAACCGTTGTTACAAAAGCTAGATGGACCAATCAAAATACAAGTATAGGAAAATTCAAAAAGCTTGACAACGAAGTCATGTTATAATAGCTTTTCAGATGTTTAAAATATGGGTAGTATTAAAAAAGAATTTATTCTAACCAATAATTACTAAATTATATGATAAAATTTAATATTAAAATTAAAAACTGCTAATTTAAAAATCAAAATTTAATCTCTATTAAGTTTACAACTATAAAATTACTGAGGAGAAAAGAAGAAATATAAATGTTATTCAATTTATTTCTTCATTGAAGTTACTTTAGCTAATTTTATATCCGGTCCTTTGACAATGTATACATTTTAATCCTAAGAGTGTATGAATGGGGTCCTAAACTCACGCGTAAAACAAACGCAATCAGATTATAATACATAAGCACCCAGACATATTTTTATATATATACACACACAAAAAGAGACGAGACAGAAAACATCACCACGATCGTTTAAGAAAAAAAAAAGAAAAGAAAAAAAAAGAAAAAAAAAAAAAAAAAAAAAAAAAAAAAAAAAAAAAAGGAAGTTGGGGGGATAAATTAACATACATGTACATACATACAGACATAAATGACACTTTCAGTCTTAAACTTTATTGGTTGTAGAATCCGATTGTCTGACAATTGGATAAATACATTTATAATTGTCTACACAGACATTAATGACACTTTCAATCTTAATATTTGTACGTTGTAGTATCCGATTGTCCCATACAATGTCTTTTTTTTTTGTGCATCGATCATTTCTGTCTTTGTAATTTGTGTGTGTATATAGATATAAATATGTCTGGGTTTATATTGATAATCTGATTGCGTTTGTTTTACGTGAGTTTAGGACCCCATGTATACATTGTCAAAGGACCGGATATAAAATTAGCTAAAGTAACTTCAATGAAGAAATAAATTGAATAACATTTATATTTTATTCTTTATTTATGTTCAGTAATTTTATAAAAATAAATGAATAGAGATTAAATTTTGTATTTTAAATTAGCAGTTTTAATTTTAATATTAAATTTTATTCATATAATTTAGTAATTATATACTAGAATAAATTCTATTTAATATATATATTTTATATATCTGAAAAGCTATTATAACATGAGAGTCAAGATTTTTGAATTTTTATACTTGTATTTTGATTTATCCATCTAGCTTTTGTAACAACGGTTTCTCTTGTGAAGATTGATGTTTTAAAACCCTTTTTATTTTAATTCAACATCATCACTTAAGACAACGTTAGTAGTGATTTTATAGCATATTTATGTTATAATTTTTTTAAAATATTTTTGTCTTTATATTTTTTGTTGGTTTTTTCATCCTATACCAATCATTTATATATATATATATATATATATATATATATATATATATATATATATAGAGAGAGAGAGAGATAGATAGAATATTCAGTAAAAGTTTATCACCTAGCAGACTGATGTTCGTCAAAACCAATATCAGCAATTTACGTTTGTACTCGTTCGCTCGTCTGTAAGTTTTTCGGATGAGCGTGCGTTCGTCTCTGTGGATGTGCGTTTGTACTCGTGATCTGCGTGGATGAGCGTAGGTCTAGGAGTCGTTTTCATTTGTCCGTTTGATTTCATTTGACACTCGCTTTTTCTCTTTTTTTCCTTCTTCCACTTTTGTGGCAAATTATTATATTCTCTAGACATTTCACCTTTTAAAATTTTGACGGTCTATTTTTTTTTTTAATTTTTTCCAGGGAAGTTGTTCCATAAGTAATAGATATTAATGCTTTTCCATAAGTAATAGATATTAATGCTTAAATGATAAACATTATATATATATATATATATATATATATTAGCCCTAATTCTATTAAGCATTACTCTTCAAGTATGAATTGAGTTCTCTGTGCCACTGATATCAACAGACACTATTGTTTCATTCTGTCACCGTTTTGCCTCTCCTCCTCTCAAAATGTAACTATTTTTAATAAACAAATAGAAAAAAAGGAAGTGATGTTCCACGTGTGGCCTGCTTACAAGCAAAATTGTTCATAACCATTTTGGTTCTCATCAGTCGAGGTGCAACTAAATGTACCTCTCAAAAAATGTGTTCATTTTTAATAAAACAAAGAAAAAAGAAGTGATAACCCACGTGTGGCCTGCTTACAAAAAAAAAAAAAAAAAAAAAAAAAAAAAAAAAAAAAAAAAAAAAAAAAAAAAAAATTCGAAGTTGCATCTTTGTAGTGAGTAAATTGTTTTTGTCTATATGAAAAATTATAATAAATAATTATAGCTCTACCATTAGTATTAAGCCCTCTTTTTGAATTAATACTGTGAACGTTAGAATTTGTATATTATTTTCGTTCTCATTACATTCAGATATATATATATATATATATATATATATATATATATATATATAGGAGAAGGACAACTCTGAATTCAAAACCTGCGGAGGGTCGTTTGGGAACCTTGTGGCATGCATTCGGTGCACCAGGTTTCTGTATTCGTCCCTCCAAAAGTGTGGCTGGTCCTGCACAAGGCCTTCACCACTATAAACAAATCTCATGTGCCGGTGTCGGGATGTCGGTTTCCTGGGGACTTATCGGCCTGACCTCATACGTCGAACGCGACGGAGAGAGTCGATTATATATATATATATATATATATAACTAAAATATATCTGTAAAAGTACAATATGTATAATGAAAAAGGAAGGCTTATCATAGCTGACGCGTTTCATCCTCTGATAGATATTAAATTGTATCCTTTAGCACCCTCCATAATTTACGTAGACGTTTCAATTAACCTGCTGAATATTTGCCAGCGTTTATTAAATTGAAACATTTTAAAAAAGTGACAACATATTAACTTTTGCTCATAAATACTTGCTGCAAAATAAAATCCTACATTTGCGTTGATAAAGATCGTTATAGAACGACACGAATCGGCAAAGTTAAGTTTTCTTTTCCTTATATATATATATATATATATATATAAAAGTGAACATTGAAGTCAACACTCAGAGGCGACAGGCTGTTTCATGCTAGCCGCAATCGTCAGGCCGCGAATGTTGAACTTTTCCTCGACTATTTATATATGTGGGTCAGTGGTTCATTGTGGGTAATCTATTCTGGCGGTTTTTTTTGGGGGGGGGAGTGGCTTGTTTGTTTATTTATTTGTTTGGTTTTATTTATTTTACTTGTTTTTCGTTTTCATTTTGTATTATTTATTCGTTTCGGTTTTTGATGTTTTATTAACGTAGTAAAAAATTTTTGGCGGATTTGCTCAAGTCGCTTATTTAATAGTTTGTTTTGGTCTTGGAAGATTATTAAAGCTATTTATTCGTCCAATGTTTAGACTGCTTGCCGTAGTCTATTCTGTTATCTTGGCGGAGGAGAGTTTTTAATTAATTAATTTATTTGGATTGATTATTTTTATTTGTTTTTTACTTATTTATCTTTATTTTTATTAATTCTAACGGTTATTTTAGCGCGGGCGATTTGTTACTTTGTTCATTTATTGATTTATTTGGATTAATTTTTATTTGTTTTTTATTTATTTACTTATTTTTTATTTTGTGTATTTTTATTTACTCTATTTTTTTATCGTTATGTAACAGTTATAGCTATTTTTACGTCCAATTTTTGGATTGGTTGTTGTAGTCTATTCTAATTTTATTTTGGTGAGATAGGTTTGTTAATTTGTTTATTATTATTTACTTTATTTATTTGGGTTGATTATTTTTATTTGTTTTATGCATTTTATTTTTATTTATTTATTCTATTTCGTCTGTTCTAACGGGGGTTGTTTGTTAGTTTGTATATTTTTTGTATAGTTTAATTTATTTTGTTCTTTTCGATTTTTAAGTAACGTTGTAAAAAATGTTTTCATGTCTGCATTTTGAGATGAGTTCAGATCGTTTATTTAGTAATATTTTTGGTCTGGGACGGTAATAATAGCGATTTTTTCCTTCAAGCAAAGTTTGCAGGTTTTTGATTGATTGAGGTAGGCTGATGATCTTTTTCCTTATTTTTCATGATATTTTGGTGTGATTTGTGTTTTTCTTTTTCTTTTCCCGGATATACTTAGAAAGCATTGTGCTGTTCGCGTATTTACTATTTGTGAATGATATTTTGTGTACATAATTTCTTTGTTTCCAGGGTCCTTTAGTTACACCTATGTATAATTTTTCTTCATTATCTGGTGATTTGTACCGTGGCTTGGTATATGCTTACAAAACAACGTAATATACCAAGCCACGGTAAAATCACCAGATCAGTAGATCAACTGATTTCGTTAACTTGGTTTCAACCTTACAGTATCCTCCGGCGATTGACGCCCCAACGATTTATTTTAAAAAAAACCTAATGAACGCTATATATTATTTTTAGAAATTAAATAAACAAACGCACTACGTTGGATGTGATAGAAAGGAAGGGGGAGGATGTGAAAAAAGAAGGAGAAGAAGAAGGGGAAGAAAAGAAAAGTAAGGGTATTATAAATATACCGGTGGTGGGGTTAATTGAAATTATTTTTTTTTTATCTAACTTTATATGTGCTTAAGAGGACTTTTTAATAAAAAAGTAAATGTCGTTAATACTGTTTATTATAAACAGAGCATTTACTTAAATATTTTTATCTATAAAAAGAACGTATAACCAAATGTCTTAATATATATATATATATATATATATATATATATATATATGTTAAGGGGTCCACCTCTTTTTATACAAGTAGACTCACCCAGTGTGTACTTGTACTGCTGTCGGTGAATGCCCGGGAGTGAGAGAGTAAGAGAGTGGGGCAACAGCTTTGTATGAGTCACAGTTGCGAGCACGTAGACTCAGAAGGAAGTCCTACTTTGATACTGAATTTCCCAGACTGTATATATATTATTATTACCACTAACCACGTTTCTGAATCTAATAACCGTATTACCAATTGTAATATTACGTCAATACATTTATTTGCTATATTTCATTCCCGTGTTTGACATTCATTTGAGACCGGATTTCATCCTGAATCCACAAATATATATATATATATATATATATATATATATTCTATTTATAAAAATAATTGTCGGATTTAATCCAAATATTTGTCGGATATATATATATATATATATATATATATATATATATATATATATATATATGATGCACACCTCCCGTTGTTTTTCGACGTATAAGTGTCTTTCAGTTTTTATGTTTATGTTTCGTATGAGATAACAATCCTGCACGGTATTTATCAAGAAATCCACACGAAGGATACGAAGACTGAAGAGTTGACTCTCGTATGGGCAGATGTATTGGCTTGAGATTTAGTGTTGGTTCTTAATTCTTTCAGATGGTTGAGATGATTCTTTTCAAAGTTAGTTATACCTGAGTAGCAGGTGTTTCTCCACTTTGCTCGGTTTTCAACTGCAAATTGAAACTCCTCTATAGGGATGTTTGCAGCATTTAAATTGTATTTAAGTTTGTCCTTGAAGCGTAACCAAGGAAGACCTACATTACGCTTACCATGAAAAAGTTGGCTAGACATGAAGATCCGATCATCACTCATTCTGATGACATGACCAGCCCATCTGAACTGTGGTTGCATCAGAAAGGATTCGATACTACCGACGCCATATTTGATGAAAAGATCCGGGTTAGAGATTTTGTCCTGCCGTGTATAACCGCATATTGAACGAAGACAGTGTTTCTGAAAAGCATCAAGCTCCTGTATGGAGTTCAAGATTCTGACCCATAAAGAGATGTGGTGAGAATGAACATCCCATAGGCGATGCTTAAAGCAGTGGTTGGCTTTGATTTTCTTGTCATCGAAAGAGGCACTTGAACTGACTTTGTTTCCTAAGTACGAGAATGATTTCACATACTTCAGGTTGTTGCTGCCAACAGTAATGGGAACGATTGCAAAGCTATGGGCAAGTGGTTGGTTTTACATCCTTGACCTGCTTAGGTGTAGGTCTTGGTTGATGGACAACTTCATTTTTCTTTATACTTATAGTTAATCCGAATGCGATGCAAGCGGTAGAATTACACAAAACACACTTATATATATATATATATATATATATATATATATATATATATATATATATATATATATATATATATAATTATTTATTTAAATATGATTCCACTTCGCGACATAAGAGGTCTCATATTTCAAAACAAGAGCCGAAAACTTCAATATAATTATTTGAATTAAATTGAGTTAAAGTAAGCTCTGTTCCATCTTCAAGCGAATTTTTTTTGTGTGCGTGTGTATGTGTGTGTGTGTGTGTGTGTGTGTGTGTGTATTTAGGCACCAATCTTTCATGCACATTTCATTCAATACGACAAAAAAGGTGCTTTGATTTAGTTTTTTATACAATTTCTCATGTGATCTAATATTCTTTTTCTTTTCAGATGATAAATTATATAAAAACTGTCCAAATGTTCTTTTTATCAAGCGCTTTCGGCTATACATTTAGCAATTTTCAAGGTTGAAATATATTAACTGTTAAATATGAAATTGTTTGTTGCATGTATGTATTAATATAATGTTTTCATTTTGAAAACACTGTCAAGATATTATGTCCATGTTCATAGTTGATATTATTAAGTGTTGGTATTCCATTTTTATTAATAAGGCTTCCATTATTTTTAGCCTTTTTTTTTGCATTTAAATGATGCTATTATATTTGTGTTGTCAACAAGTATGTTAAGAATCGGGTCCGGTAGGTCTCCATGAATATTTAAATGAGATCTAATTGAGCTATGGTCAGAAAGGTGTAATGTCAGCATCCGTGTTAAATATGTTGTAGTATGGCCTATATAATTATTTACGAATTTTGATTGATCAGGAATACAATTCCATAATGGACATTTAAATTCGCAAATAATATTTGTCCTATATTTTGTCCTAAGAGGTGAATTATTATTTTTAACTATAAGGTTTTAAATTTTTTGTCGTAGATAATTAATCTAATTTTTTTTTGCTATTGCCAACTGGTGTTGTGCATTTTTTAAATAAGGTTCTTAATTCTACTTTCGTCTTGTTTATAATTTTTATTCATTTGAGTTTTATAAAAAGTATTAATGTTATTGTTTTTATTTCTATTCTCGTCGTTGCTATTAGCTACCTTAGACAGAAAACGCCTAATATGGAAATCCAACAATGGATTACGAGATCCATTGTTAATAAGGCTTTGTTTTATATTGTTTAATTCTTTAAAGGAAAGTGTGAGAGAGGATGAATTCTCGTGCGCTCTCGTGAGGAAATTTTTAATAACACTTATTTTATATCTAACAGGGCATTCACTAGAGAAATTAAGATGGCAAGAGACTTTACTAATTTTTTTTTATAAACAGAAGTTTTAAAAATATTATTACTAACATCGACGAAAACATCTAAGAAAGGAAGCTTATTTTTTCGCTAAGTTCATAATTTGAAAATGGCTAAATGTATAGCCGAAAGGGCTCGGATAAAAAAATATTCGGACAGTTTTTATACAATTCATCATCTAAAAGAAAAAATTAGATCACACAAGAAATTGTATAAAAAATAAATCAAAGTACCTTGTCTGTCGTATTCCCCTAATATATATATATATATATATATATATATATATATATATATATATATATAGAGAGAGAGAGAGAGAGATAGATAGATAGATAGATAGATAGATAGATGTTAGTGGTATATATACACATACATATATAAAATATATAAATATATATACATACATGCATACACATACATATATATTTAGTATAAAAAAAAATTCCAAGAGGATAGAATCCAGGTAGAAGTCAATGTCCAGGACAGTGTAAGGTCGCATCCCAAATCAACGACTTCCCCATTAAAAGGGAAAATAGTAATGCCATCCAGCCGCTTTCCATCACCACTAAAGCCTTTTTTAGCTAATGTGGGATAAAAAAAAGAATACTTATTCTTTTATTGAAATACTAACGCTGTACGATTAATACTTAGACACACACACACACACACATACAAAAAACACACACACACACACACACACACACACACACACACACACACACACACACATATATATATATATATATATATATGATAATAATAATAAAAAGGCTGAAACACTAATATTCCATGGTCATAATTTATTCCATTGGAATCGTAAATACGATCCAATTCATCATACCTCTAAAACTTCTCTCTGTTAAATTTTAATCCCCCACCTTCTCTCGTCTGTTACCCCTCTGAAAAATTTCATTTACTCTAACATTCGTCCCACTCTCTCATACTTACACTCTCTCTGAATTTTCTTTTTTATTCCCGGAGTTGATTTTTTTTCGGTTTTCTTTTTTAATTTGTAGGTCTGATGAATTGGATCGTACTTACGATTCCAATGGAATAAATTATGACCATGGAATATTAGTGTTTAAGCCTTTTATTATTATTATTATTATTATATATATATATATATATATATATTTGGTTGGATAGATGTGAGTTTGTGACCCTGGGTTTCACGCTTTAGCGATCGTCAGACAAACGTGAAACCCAGGGTCACAAACTCACATCTATCCAACCAAATATGTTAGCTCTATCTCTGATATTGAGCGCTTTCTAATAAGTACCGCTCATATAATATATAAATAATTATACATACTTATATTTATTTATATTTATATACACTTTTCACACACACACACACACACACACACACACACACACACACACACACACATATATATATATATATATATATATATAATAAATGGACTAAGTCCGAGAATTATTTTTATAAACATAAAATTTATGATATATATATATATATATATATATATATATATATATATATATATCATTGAATATGACACAAAAAGAAAATTTAATTAATTTTTTATTTAGTTTTTCCAGCATTCTTACATTTTTCAGTTTGGTGGGGCGTAAGGGAGGATAGAAATTGTCCGTATTGTCCCAAGCGCTTTCGGCCACTTCTTTAACCATTTTTAAGGGCGTTTGTTTTAGGTATAGTTTATTTCTCTTCATATTTCACTGTTTATGATGTATTTATTTTGTGTTGTCCTGAATACTAGTGGCAGCGTTTATTCCGAGCCTTCACGAGTTGAGCTCGGCGGGAATCCGAATGAGCTGATATCATATCTAACAAAACATGTTTAAAAGAAAGGTTGCTAATCAAACATACATTTTACACAAACATATAAATATCTATATTATATATATGTTACTTCAAATGTTTTTTATCGTGGACACTTTGTGTTATGGGGCCCACCCCTTTTTCATATAAGTGGACTCTACCAGTGTACCTGGACTGCTGCCGTTAAATACCCAGTTAGACAGTCAGTGAGAGGGTAGTCGGATAGTGAGAGGGTAGTCGGAAAGAGAGAGAGAGAATATACAAACGGAGATAGTGTGAGGTAGCCTCTTGTAGAAGTCAGTTACAAGCACGTAGACACTAAGGAAGTCCTACTTCGAGACTGTATATATCTATCTGTATTTGCTACTAACCGTGTTCCTGGATTTACTTACTTTTGTATGATTGTGTAAATACATTTTATTTCTTATACTTAATTATTGCGTTTGTTCTTCATTGGAGACCGAATTCATCTCGGAATCCACAACACTTTGTATTTGAAATATACGCTCAATTTTATTTTTTAAGCATCTGTTACGTCAATCGTCCTGTGCAGTCGATAAAACGTACTAGTTTAAAGGCTATTTGCCCTGTTTCTATTTTCTCTTCCAGGAAAAGCATATCCTCTTTACTTAGATCACTTTTTAGAAAGCACATAATTTGTTCAGTTTCGTATCCGTAACGTAAACAAAGCAATTTCTAAAGAATTAATGGGTTTGATTTTTATCTGACATTTTTATTTCATTTTAAACAGACTTGAAATGGAAAAATAGAGTTTTGCTTACTGCGACGTTCTTCATATGCGAACGCTAAAACTTTACTAAGATTTCTCGAGTGTGCAGGCGATAGACGGAATATACACTATTTAATAAATAAAAAATGGAGCATCTATTTAAAATTGGTAATATCCATTATGAAACTTTTGAAATAATTAAAATTGTGGTTTTATATATATATATATATATATATATATATATATATATATGTGTGTGTGTGTGTCCACAGACAGACTGTTTCGCTGTATCACAGTTTATCAGTGTCGCCAGACATCCGATTGCCTCAAGCAATATATATATATATATATATATATATGTGTGTGTGTGTGTGTGTGTAGTGTTGAACAGTAACTTTCCATCCGGGTTTCGATCTTATGATATCATCAGGTAGCTTACTGGACGTTTTTTTGTCGCATACCAACTATCTTACTTATACTGGAAGTTGGCAGGAGAGGAGGGGAGGAGAAAAAAGGAATTGTATTACTTGCCTTTATCCAAGTTCATATAGACTTTTAAGTTATTTTCTTATAGGTCTACATTTTGATATAATTCCCGTCCTTGAATTCAATAATTTGGAATGGTCATTGTATGTGGCTATCTTTAGCTTTTCTTCTTGGCATAGTTTGCAATAATTGCCCCGCGTTCTACCTGTTTTATCTTTTTTTATGATCTTCCACTTGATTTTGAGGCTTCTTTAACTGCCAAACCAAAACAGCCAACTTAGAGGTGTGTCTATAGCTTTGTAGGCTAAATCAAGGAGTATGATTGTACCACCGTTATGAAGCCTTCTTTTAAGAAGCCTTGGTATCTATCTATCTATCTATCTATCTATCTATCTATCTATCTATCTATCTATATAGTAATATGATACATTATTTAAGCATACACGCAGGCATTTCTTTCGTTTTGGGATCTGATAAAACCTAGAAAGGTGAAAAACGTAATCAAATCTAGTTTCAATGTAGTTTGTCGGGATTCTATATCCTATTTTAAGCACAGACACGGGCATATGTATTACTTCAAGTGTTATTATAGTGGATACTCGTATTTGAAATAGACGTAGAAGCTCCATTTTTATATTTTACTTCAAACAGTGTGTATCAGTCTGCGTATTCAGGAAATCTTAAAGAAAATAGGTTCACCGTCAGTGATCGAACCCGAGTGCCTCTTTGTATAGGAACCACCATTTTATCCGGAGTGTTTCACCGTTTGGCTACGATAAGCTTAATTTCCAGTAAGGCTCTCTTCCTCTTTTAAGGAAAATATACTTCATCATCAAAATATTTTTCTCAAAATCCCACACCTGCTCAGTTTCGTATGTGAAACGTAAACAAAGCAATTTATAAAGAATTAATGGATGATTTTATTTTTAATGTGGCGTTTTTATTGCTTCAAATGGTATTATTGTGAAAAGCACGATACAAAGAGACCGGTTTTTATAATATAAATATATAGCTTCAGTTTATGTGCTCGGGTGACAATAATGGCGTCAATAAAAGGCAATAGTCAATTTAAATTAGTTTGCGATCATCAAGATTCTTAGCTATTTCATTAGTCTTACTAAACTCGCAGATCAATGTAACTGTTTCCGCAAATAAGATTTGTTTTGCAGAATAAATAACTTAAGATTAAATTCTATGTCGGCTAAATCGTAAATATATAAGGCGATCACCTTGAGGTTTGTCTGGAGTGTTTAACAAACATGTAGCAACTGGGCACTAATTTCTCTATATACAATATAATCGAGCGACAGATTTTAAATAAACTCCTACGTAACGCGTTTCGTCTCTAGAAGAGACTTCTTCAGATTAATAATGGTCTTATCGATGGAATCGGTCTTGTATACAGGGAGAAATAAATACAACAAAGCTGGTTACAAATTTACATCGAAAATGCTAAAGATAAGTGGACACTTAAATTTAAAATTTAATTTTACGCTCACTATCATACATTATATCTTCTTTACTGGTAAAACCAATGCTGATATAATGTATTAAAAAAAAAACAATATCGATAATAATTTAAACAAGCCATAGCAAACCGAATAAACCGGCTACGTGATGAATCAAGATACTCTAAGCGTTAGAAATTAAAACTAAGCGTCCTTTTATCGTTAGTGTTTTCATGTAAAATTCTTTCTAGATGCTAAACGCATTAGGTGGGATTCTTTTTCATTATGTCATTCACTTACTTACTATTAGTCTGACATATAGATTAAATATCGCATTACATATAGATTATATCTCATGTCTTCCATTGTCGTTACACTATATCAAACTGACATTCTATATTGATATTTATTAAGCATTTGGTTAATTCTGACAACACAAGCAGTATGCATTTGAGGCATTTGAACATTATTACGTTTCATATCTTATATAGAATGTCACTATTATTAAGACAAGTATAGTTTGTTCCAAATAGAAATGCTCTGTGCATTAGAAACCATAAATCCTTCTGGAGAAAGTTTAATTTCCTATACAGCAGTGATTTTGACACGATGTATAAACAGCCAACCGAACTGAAAATCCTTTTCAATATATTTTCATGAAAATTTACCATTTTCAATAAAATATTTTCAATGCATTTTCATAATAAAATCATTTACAATGCATTTTTCATAATAAAAAATCATTTCCAATAAAAAAAATCATTTACAATGCATTTTCATAATAAAAATCATTTCAATGCATTTTCATAATAAAAATCATTTACAATGCATTTTCATAATAAAAATCATTTCCAATGCATTTTCATAATAAAAATCATTTACAATGCATTTTCATAATAAAAATCATTTCCAATGCATTTTCATAATAAAAATCATTTACAATGCATTTTCATAATAAAAATCATTTCCAATGCATTTTCATAATAAAAATCATTTCCAATGCATTTTCATAATAAAAATCATTTACAATGCATTTTCATAGTAAAATCATATGCAATGTATTTTCATAGCAAAAATTATTTGCTATGTATTTTCATAGCAAAAATTATTTGCAATGTATTTTCATACTAAAGTCATTTTGAATGCATTTTCATACCCTGGCTTATTCTGGATATGACGATAAACTACTTCCGGTAAGAAAGCCTCTGATTCGGAGTTTTTGAGGAGCATGTAACCACCTCTTAATTGCTGTTGCTCCCTGGTCCAACCTGACCCAGGGTGGTAGAATCTGTTTGGGTCCAAGTTATAGGTGAATATTGAATGTCAAAACTGGGGCCAAAATATAAAAATAAATTAGAAAAAATTTCTAGCAAATATCTTTTTGGAAAAAAATGACCAAATCTCACAAGGAAAATAAAACTTCAGCATTAAATGACCCATAAAGCGTTGATGTGCCGTCAAACTAGCCAAACCAATAGTCTGACATTCACCTCACAATTTAAATCTGATTTTCTATCTTTCCCAATGATTTCAAATATACCACCTTAAAGTAACATCTTTTTGCCTTTTCTTTTATGGTCTTTTACTTTGACGATGAACTTTCCTCTATGGTACCTAGACTTTATAAATTTAAGCATATTGCTGGAAAGCTCTCATCATTTTACAGTTCAAAGGGCAAGATGCAACCGTAAGTTCTATGCTAATAGTTTCTTCTTCTGCACTTCTCGCTTGTGGAACTCTTTTCCAGTTTATTGCTACCTAGTCAGCATTGATTTTCAAAAATTTAAATGCAATATCAATCGTTATGTTTTATATTTATAATTCTTATTCTTTTATTGTCTTCTCCCCTTATTAGTGTTTTTTTTTTCTATTCACTGACATTCAGTAACCTCCTTGCGTCTCAGTGGCTTTATTACCTTGCCCGACGAATTTTTTTCGTTGGGTTTTTTGACAAATATTGGATCGTTTCTTGGCCTATGGCTGAGATTCGATCAAGGCTTTGACTAGCTTGGACTGGCTCCGGCCAGGACCTGTTCGGACAAGTCATGATCAGCTTTGACTAGGCTCTGACCAGCTTGGACAAGCTATGACCAATTTTGACCAGTGGCCTTTGAGTGGAAACACTCGGGTCTCCCACGTTAAACGACCTTGTGTCACATCTTGACTTTGTGGGTGTCAAGTAAATACCATTACCTTGCTTGGGGGAAATGATAAAATAATTCTTCGTCATACTTAAAATTCTTCGAGCCTCTTTGCAAGGCTCTTTGAGATTACTCCGATAATGATCGACACTACTGTTATCTACATATTCCACACTTATTTCAATTTTCTTTCAATGTTTAAACATTTGTCCATCTAATTTATTATCCTTTTATATGAAATCTCTCCAGGACGTAGGCAATCATGGCTTTCTATAGATTTGTTTTCATTTGTTAATTAGCATGCTATCTTGGAAAAGATAATGGAATGTTTCCCTGTTTCTTTGTCCACAGTTTGGAATTCAAATTTTATTTGTTGTTAATGGTTGCTACTCAAAGCTAGAGAGTCTAGTTTACCCAGATATTTAATCCATAGCTAGGGGATATGTAAAAGAGGTTTGCTTTCCTAAGAGAATTTCTGTGAGAAATGTAGAGGTTAGGTCGGGAATTGAACTCGTCTCGTCTATTCTAATAACTCATCAAATTATTTTGTTTGTCATCACATCTCATTGTCTGAAGAATATTAAATAAACACAAGTTTAGATTTCAGTTGATATTAAAAAAGAAGAAAGACTGACACTGAAATGAAAGAAAATAAACAAAAGAGAGAAAATCTGACATTTCTTTGGACAAAAAACGAAGGTAAAATGTTCCTGTGACTCGCAGAGAAAATTGAAAGAGAGAAAAAACAGGCGAGTGATGCGATCATGTCTGATATTGGTTGGAAGATGACACATATTCTAAAGACATGTTCACTCAACTTGTCCAGTTAAAATAGAACAATATTTCTATCTGAATGTCTGGGATGAGTAATGAGTGTTTACTTTTATTTACACACGAACGAGTATCCTTATTGTTGTGGGGCTCTCCCCTTTTGACATAAGATGGCCTCTTTCAAAGTATACTTATATGGACAGAGAGAATACCTGCTTTTGAGATACGTTGATATATAGTCTCTGACTGTGTGCGACGTCTGTCGAACTCTCTGCTTTGGCAGAGGGGAACCCGGACGAAACGTTGTCCTTCGGCAAAGCTTCGTCCGGGGACGTAGACAGTTCCCGAACCCGCTTATGCGGGTTCAAAGGGGATATTTTTTGGCTGAGCCTACAGGCTCGGAGAAACCCACGTTAAATACGGCCTTGTGCCACATACATTCTTCGTGGGTGGACTGTTAAATATCGAGATACGTGGAGATACGTTGAGACAGGTTGAGAAATACGGAGACAGACACAGGGTGTTCTCAGAGAGTTATCCAAGAGTAGAGAGAGAGAGAGAGACAGACAGAGAGAGAGAGAGAGAGACAGACAGAGAGAGAGAGAGAGATGATTACGGCTTTACTTACAGAGACTTGTACATATACATTTTACTAACCCGCATTCCTGGACTACTAATCTTCACGTCTGTATTCTTACGTTTAATACACTTATTTTTCTATCTCAATTACTGGCGTTGTTTCTTTATTTGTGCAGGATTCCATTCACGGAATCCACAACACTTATCTTTGTTATTGTTATCCCAACATTTTAGTTGTTAACTTCTCCTACCTAATTCAGGCATCTATCGATCCTGTTTCAACATGTCAGGCAATTTCGAACTAAGATTTTTATTTAATTTAGGGGGATAGATTATTTTTTGGGATATTGCGTTGAGAATAGCATCGACCAAGCATGTGAGCAACGACCGAAATGAAATCGAAAAGGACACTCATGCTTAACATCAAAAAGAGAGAGTTGAAATTTCTAGGACAAATAATGAGGAAAGAGGGCTTGGAAAATTTGGAACTCACAGGACAGATTAAAAGCAAGAGAGACGGGGGAAAACAGTGCATAACCTACCTAGCGTGATTGTGTAAATCGATGGTAGAACAAGGTTTGGAAAATATGACAAAATACAAAAATTATGAAGAGCAACAAAGAAGAGGAAATAGTGGAGAACCATTATTGCCAGCATCCTGGAGGGATACGACAGAAAGAAGAAGAAGAAGAAGAAAAAGAAGAAGAAGAAGAAGAAGAAGAAGAAGAAGAAGAAGAAATCTTATGAGACAAGATTAATGTGCTGGGTCGTGAATTTGATGACATAAAATAGTGACTTCAATCCGTAGGCTCAGTGGTACAGGCTTTGAATCAGTGGGAAGAGGGCATACAATAACTGAGCAGTATTAAAAAGAAATAAGATGAGATATCCCTAGTCTTGGGTAGTGGAATGCAAACAACCACAGATTAAATAAATTGTTTACTTCGAAATTACTTGCATGTTATCAGGATCGACAGACAACTGGTGAAAACTGGAAAGTGGAACCATGTGATAGTCACAACAAGAACTGGAAATGAACAAATATTTACTACAAATATTTACTTTATGGAATTTTAAAGGATTAACTTTTTTATGATTATTGAAAATACAGAAATGTATCACGCTTTAATATTAAAAAAAAAATCTACCGTACAAAGAAATCATTTTTCATGTAAAAAAGAAATTATCTGTAGTTGGGATATACATTGCAAAAGTAAGTGAAGCCCTAAGATAATATTAAATTTTAATTTTTGATTAATATATTTATTCCAGCTTGATAAATGTTTATTTTTTTTTTAAGTGGTTGTAATTCCTTTAATAGACTTTTTTTTAAATGAATACGTAGTTTAATTAAGATTTGTTGATTATCTGGAGAAAGAAACATTTTTTTAATTGTTAGTGATTCACTTACTTTTGCGAAACACTATATCTTTTCACTGACAAAATGATTCATATAATTTTCATCACTGCTGACATGCTTAACTTTCATTGGGCGCTCAATAAATATGGCTACCTTCCCAAATTAGTATACTTCAACAAAAAAACTATTTTGTCAAGGGATATGTAAGATCTTATTGAATCCCTAAATCATGGCAGCGTTGTGAGATTGCTTTTGTAAAGAAGAGTTTTACACGGATAATACTAGTTGCCTTATCCAGAAGAAGATCATTAATGAACAAGACAATGATCCACATTCTTTCTTTCATTCACCTGTCCACACATTGAAAATGATGAACAACTTATTAGCTGACGCATTCATAGGTCAAGTCCCTTCGCCAGAAGTGGCCAGAATTAAAGATTTCTTCTGTGGTGTCAAACTTTTACGTTCATGTCTAATCAGTTTCCTTCATTGAGACTTGCAATCATCTCAGGTCCTCATTATTATCAGCACAACATTTAACGCTTCTAATTTAGGAACTGGAACACATTATCGATCAAGATTAGCAGATTTATTCTTTCTCAGTCCAGATATCTTTTCTTTTCTCTTCTTTTGAAAGATTTATCATCAGGTCAATGGCCGATGTAATTAAATTAACTGGCATAGAAAAAGCAATTCACATGGCATTTTTTGTCCATCTTTTATTAAAAAAAAACATTTGTTGAAAAATCTTATCTGTCTCTCTTGTAATCAAGTGCCTGAGAATAAATTCTTGTTGATTATTTAGAAATATGAAATTCTGTTACGTACAATTTTTCTGTCGGTGAGGCTTATACACCAACTGAATCTCATGCAGAAGGGTACGACTCTCACAAAGGTATCATTTCCCCATGAATGCTTGCAGACTCGAAAATATTCCCGTTCAGGGGTTGACTCTGGACTCCAAATTAAGTCCGACCATTCCTTTCCTATGGAGCAGACTTAAGCCGGGCCAGTGTTTGCTTATGGGCTTAAAATTAAGGCCGATGAATGCTTGCGTACGCAATCAAACTTAAGCCCAATCAGAACTTAACTGTGAACTCAAACTTGAGCTCTACTAAAACACAAATTTAAGCCCAATCTGTGTTTGCCTATGAATTCAAACTTAAGCCCAACCCACGCTTACCTAGGAATTCAAATTTCAGCACGCCCTGTGCTTGCTTATGAATATAAAGTTAAGCCTGACCTGCGCTTGCCTATGCATTCAAATATAAGTCCGATCAGTGCTTGCCTATTAATTCAAACTTAAGCACAACTTATGCTTGCCCATGAATTCAAATTTAAGCCCTACGCGTGCTTGTCTATAAATTAAAACTTAAGCTCGACTTGTGCTTGCCTATGGATTCAAGCTTGAGCCGTGTTTGACTCTGAACCCAAACTTGAGCCCGCCCAGTTCTTGTCTCTAGACTGAAGCTGCTGGTCACTATTCCTGTTATCCTTGGCGTTCAGCTTGATAAAACAATTAAATATCAACATCTAATTACTGTATGAATAGTTTCACCGGCAATACTTTCTCGACAAAACCATCAAGAATATTTATATATTTTTAAAACGTTATATTATAAATTATGTATAAATTGTCCGAATGTTCTGTATGTCTAAGCGCTTTCGGCTATTCTTTTAGCCATTATCAAAGATGATTTTATTTTGACTTTTAATTACATGTATGAATCTTTTATACGTCAAAGAATATCCCGAATGCGCTTGAACATACATAACATTCGGACATTTTATACATAATTTATGTCCAGAAAAGAAAAAAAAAGAACATAAGAAAAATTAAATAAGCACTTAACCACAATATCTTGGTACTCGTTTTTAACGAAACTTATCCTAATAATTTCTATCATATACATCATTGCTTGAACCGGCTTCTAATGCTCTAGAGTGAGCGGCTTGGTGAGAGTAGTCGTGGCTCCAGGGGGCACAGTCCTATGGTTACAGAGAATCTCAGCAGAATTCCACCACGGAATATGTGAGCGAGCTGCGCTTTGATGAGTCTGATTTGCAATCACTTCGTCACCGAGGCCCAGTGGAACAGTTGGTATGACGTCTGTTTGACAACCTAACTGTCAGGGTTTCAATTCTCGGTAGTGGATGCGCACTGCTGATGAGTCCCAAATATAGGACGAAACGGCTGTCCAGTGCTTTCTGCATTCTGTTGAGATTTCTATCAGACTCGATGAATTACTTATATATATATATATATATATATATAATTTGATTACAGTGGTGAAAGCTTTGTGCAGAATCAACCACACTTTTTGGAGGGCCGAATAAAGAGACCTGGTGCAATTTCGAGGTTTTGAATTCAGAGTTGTCCTTTTCTAGACCAGTTGCCACCCAGTCTGTCCTGCTATTTACCCATAGCTGGGGAGAGTTCGAATTCCAGTCGAATCCATTACATTCATGCTAATATCCTTGGGAAAGGTATCAATCTTTTTCTTCTCTCCCCAGCTATGGCTAGATTATGGCTAGATGGTCCACCGAAGAAAGAAATGGCAACCTACTGCGGGAAAAAATCTGCCTCGCCAGTCATGTATCGAAAGATACATGATCACCTAAGCGTGTATCACGCATGGGATAATAACTGACTGACCATAAACCGGTCACTTCGGACGATATCGGGAGTTGACCAGTCTGTTGAGTCGACTTCATTATTTCACTTAATTTCTGAGTCGCTTGGGATCCAACATAGCGCAAAATATTTCTTACTTGGAGTTTAGTCTGACCAGAAGTATAAGAATTAACATTTTCACAGATGCATTTTTATAGCATTGTCGTCTGGTCCGTTAATAGAAAAAGAAGATATTACTATTTAATGACAATAAGGATTCTGACGGCGCCGCCATTTTGGTTTGCAGCAGATACTTTTCAGTATAGACTAAAAAACGACAACTCCCAACACCAACAACAAATATATAGAAAAAAAAAGATCATATTTTTCGCTGTTATATGCCTACGCTGGTTTGAAAATAGCATCAAGCGCTTGTTTATAACAAAAACGGTAGCAAACTGTCTGGAAAACGTATATGTATGTCGACAGCAAGCAACGTATGTTTCAGAAAGTCGTATAAATATGGCTTGAAAATATGTATGTACATGGATAGCAGTCAATGCCAGTTTCGAAAAGAATTATAAATAAGTCTTGAAAATGTATATGTGCATCGATAGCAAGCAATATAAGTTTCAGAAAGACGTATAAATATGTCTTGAAAATTTATATCTACGTCGACAGCAGGCAATGCCAGTTTCGAAAAGAGTTATGAATAAATTTTGAGAATTTATATGTACGTCGACAGCAGGCAATGCCAGTTTCGTGAGATATATGTATTGCAAATGTATATGTACGCCGAGAACAGGTATTGTAAGTTTTGGAAAGACGTATATGATCGTGAGATGTTTTCAAATTGTTCTTCGAAATTATGTTTTAAAAACTGGAAGAGATCTCCATTTGTGATAAACTGATTAAAACTACGCCATACCAAACGACAAATTCTTCATGAGACTAAATTCCGCTACTAGTCATTAAAAAGACACCAGAATTCTTTCCTGCTTAGAAAAAACTTGAACACGTTTCAATTTTCTTTCCAGCTATAGGTTAAATAGTAGATTAGTCTTAACTCTGTAGACGTGGATGGAAGTTTAATGATTGTCACACACGCTATAAATATATGAGGAAATGTTTATAATATGACAGCGCCGACGTCTTCGAACACAGAATTCCTTTTGACATTTTATCTTCTTAGTATCTGAAATTGAGCACTCATGTTTAGTAATAATTCTTTTGTCTGCTGGAAATGTGAAGCTGGAAGATGAATTATTGACTATATCGAATTAATTGCCTTCTCGAAGAAGCAATAATTACTCTTGAAGTCGAAGCATATATCATGTTTGGCTACACATTGCTTCGACTTGCGTTTTCCTTACAAATTACAGAGTTACAGAAATCTTGTCACAGACGTCAAAATATGAATGATTAGTTACACGCACAGAATCTACATGGAGTTCAACTGACGTGAAAAGTTCTCGGCCTGACCAAAGAGGGATTTATATTTTATAGATTATACTGAAGAATTTGACAACGTGCTTCGCAGAGAACTGTTAGAAATCTTTGGTAATCTTGATTTATTTGGTAAGGATATTAGAATAATACAGAATTTACACTGGCAGCAAATCTACTAAACGATGATAGAAAATGAATTTAGTAAATACCAAAATAGAATGAGTCTTCCACAGGACTTATTCAGCTTTTACACCGTCCCGGATGTGACGATAAACTACATTCGTCACCAAGGCCCCTAATCGGGAGATTGGAGGGTTTCGGGAGCATGGAACAATTGCTGTTGTTTCCAGTTTCACTCTGAACGGCGGTGGTAGAGCCCGTTAAGGTCCCAGCTATGAGCAAATAATGAACCCTCAAACAAAAATCAACAGTATATTTTTATACAGGGTCACTAGAAAAAAAGCCGTAAATTCAGAAAGATTGGAACAACAGTTGAAACTGGTGACTGAAAAATTAAGGAAGAATTTCTGCATATTTCGTCAATCCCCACGTCGGATGTTCTTCTTTGAAAAGTGCAATAACTTGACGCTTAAAATAAGTGATTTGTTTAACCAGACGTAAATGGCAGAAGGAAAAACGGAAGTTGTCTGCAAAATAACCTTTAAATGACGTGTCACAGGATCAAGCAACAATTAATCAATCATAAAAGAACCAATCAGAATTAAGTAATCACGTGAGTGTCAAATGACTATTCAAGGTCATGAATATTCAATAAATTTATTCAAGGTCAATTATACCTGAAAGATAAAACAGTGAGAATATATTTCCCACTTTTTTACCACCCTGTAGTAAAATTACCAGCAATACATTTTTTTTTGCAAAAAAACAAACAATACTAAAAGGTATAACAATACATTTTTTTAACTATTGTCCCCATCTTTGTCACCATATTTATGACAACGTTTCGGCCGTTGTACGCTCCGCTCCGGCCTTCTTCAGGTGGCTGGAAGAAGAAGGCCGGAGCGTACAACGGCCGAAACATTGTAATAAATATGAGGACAATAGTCAGAATAATGAAAATAGTGTACATAATACCTCATCTCAGAAATATAGACAGATACCAATACATTTTTGTAATGAAATTGCCAGCAATGCATATTTCTTAAAATTACCAACAATACATTTCTTGTTAAATAGTAAACAGTACATTTTATCATGTACAAACTATATATAAAAAAAATCTCCCCCAAAACTTACGTAATACCTGTACTTACATTAATTACATCTTCATTGCCATATTCACAACGTTTCGGCCGTTGTACACTCCGGTCTTCTTCGGGTGATTAGAATTTCGAATCGAACCCTTTATTTCATCCATCGGGGAAGATTGTTCTAGTTCCACGTGCCATGACATTCATAGCAACGTAGATGAAGATAAGTCTGAATAATGTAAATAATGTCAGTCAGTCATGTGCCATGCATGATACACGCTTAGGCGATCATGTCTATCGATACATAACTGACGAGGCAGATTTTTTCCCGCAGTAGGTTGCCATTTCTTTCTTCGGTAGACCAGTTGCCATCCAAGGCTATAGAACACAGTCTGTCCTGCTATTTACCCATAGTTGGGTGAGGTGGGGGAGATTGATACCTTTCCCAAGGGTATTAGCACGTAATTGAATGTAATAGATTCGACTGGAATTCGAACTCGGCTCTCCGATTCCTTAAAACGAGCCGCTACACATTAAAGCAATCATAATACCTCATCTCAGAGATATAGACAGATAAAATATCTCTAGTTGAAGGCATAAAACTCTATACAAAGCATTTAGTTTCTCGGCATTAAATAACCTATGGGAGTTGATATGCTGCTAACTAAAACTAATCATTAGCTTTTTAATAAAGAAATCCTACCAGGATTCATTATTGGCGGCCACAATCTTAACAACATTAGATATGTAGATGACACATTGTTGACAGCAGATACAGAAAGAAAACCTTCAGTAATAAAGGAAAGCGAGAAGAAAGGACTAAGCATCAATTGCAAGAAGATGGAATGTCTGGTTGTCAACAAAAAGGATAGTCCAACATGCGAAATACAAATTGGAGATGCCAAAATTGAAGAAGTGCAAACATTTAAATATTTATAAAATGTGTTAACAGAGGACAGAAAATATGGCACCGAAACCCGAAAGCTCATTGGAATAACGAAAGATGCCTTTCAAAAGCTAAGCAAAGTATTTGAAACAAAGTGTTAGAAACAAAGAAAATTGTACTGATCTGTTATATAATATCGGCCCTCCTTTATGGTAGCGAATGCTGGATAATCTCATCAGAGACGCAGAAGAGATACGAGGGAACAAAAATGTAGTTCTACAGAAGGATACTGGGAATACTACAGAAAGAACATGGAATCAACGTTGGAGCTTTAGAGAAAATAGAAGCAAAAAGGACATTTATACGTAACATCCAAAAGAGACAGCTAAAATTTCTAGAGCACACAACGAGGAAGGAGGGTTTAGTAAATTTGACACTCACAGGAAACAGTGAAGGCAACGCATAAAAAACTTAGTGATTTATGTTAATATATTATCTTCTGTATAGAATGTAAAACGTGTAACATTTGACTCATCCCAGATAAATGACAGAATTGACTTTCTATTCAATGTCACACCAGGACACCAAAGAAGCCAGTTCCATCAGCAGAGCTAACCTGCGGGATATCCTACTGCGCCTTTACCCGATGTCAATGGCTGTCCTCAACGCGTAAATACGTTTTCTACCCAGCTACGCCTAGGATGTGCACGTGTGAGAAAAGCCTTATAACATAATATGCTTCTCAATAAAGAAAGTTTTCCCATCAAACGTTTTAAAGCGTAACAATCGGTTATTGCAATGTCAGGTAAATATGACAGGTTAGGTGGAACAGATCAACCGAGTTCCAAAAGTTTCCCTTGTGTTATTTTTGCACACTGTAACCTTACGTTGTCATAGAGGGGACAACATTTTTCATTTGATCAACCATATATACTCCCAAATGTCATGAAAAATTTAAGGTATGTCAGTGTACTCCAAATATATTAATTGCCACGTATGATTTGTAGTTACGATGACACATTCATCATTACAAATGATTCCCTCAAACGGAAATAACTCAATCTAAAAGAATGAATGTTTTATAAAATTCGCTGTTCCTCAAATGTGGTCATGAAGGGTTTGGTTTGTTATTGTTTATTTTGTTTAACGGTATATCAACCTCAATGTGTTATTTAATGCCGGCAAGATTTTTACTATAGTTGCGTATGAATAGAATATATATTTTTTGTAAGAAATCAATTTGTATATGAGGTTTCATTGGCGTATTTTTGTAATGAAGGTTTTTGGTTTGTTTTGGTTTATTTTGTTTTACGGCATATCAACCTCAATAGATTATTTAATGCAAACGAGATTATTAAGATAGGTTCTTATGAATAAAATATGTATTCTTTTATGAATTTGTAGATCAGGTTTCATTGACATATTGACGACACTGGTGGATTTTTGTTAAGAGGATTTTTGTTTCTCTGACAAACGTATTACTGGCAATATTTTTTTCCAAAAATGTATTGTTGATAATATTTTTTCAAAAATGTATTGCTGGGAATTTATTTTTCTAAAAATGTATTGCTGGTATTGAAATCTATTTTTACACTTTCATAGTGTTTTGACTCCAGTTTGGCAGTTAACTATTTGACCATAGCATCCTAACAGGTGAAACCGCTCCAGGTAAGAGTGGACCTGGGAACACCAGCAATGAAGAGGCGGTTCCACGCCCCTCAAAACCCCTTGATCAAAGGCCTTGCTGCTGGATGTAGTTTATCGTCATACACAGGACACCTCATTTGAAGAGAGGACTCTTCCCCTCTGAAGACATGCAGTCGACGCATTTTAAAGCCTCGCCTGTTCTACTACTTCTGTGTACCGTGTCCTTCAGGGCGCTGTCGGTCATAGTCCTCCACAATTTCCTGTCCTTTGTAGCTCTTTTTTTTTGCATTTTTGTGATATCTCCCAAGCCGTGTTCAGACATCTCTTTACTCAAGCTTTCTAGTTTGGAAATGCGTTGTTTTTCACTGCCTCTCTTGCTTTTATTCTGTCCTGTGGGTAGCACATTTTCCGAGCCTGATGTTAATTGCGGAGAAGTTTTGAGGCACCGTGGAATAATGGATGCGGTTCGGACTTTGGAATCGGAGAGCTGAATTCGAATTCCAGTCGAATCCATTACATTCACTTCTGTGCTAATACCTTTAGGAAATATATGAATCCTCTTCTTCTCTCCCCAGTACAGACTTGATTCTGTAGTCTTGGTTGGCAACCAGTCTAGGCGAAAATAACTCTGAATTCAAAAGTGTATGTAGCCCTGGCGTAGCACATACTATACAGTTACAAAAAGGCCCGTTCGCATTGGCTCGAAGATCCTGGCTACGGTCGAATGATGATAATAAGATTGTCCAGCTCCATGTAAAAGGACTGATATAATGGAAAAGTTCACTAGTTTTTCTTTGTTTTTAACGGAATATTCTAACTTTGCTTAGATTTTGGAAGGCATCTTTAAATATCTCAATATTTTACACCTTCTATTAAAACACCAGACACTTAAATTTTCATACTTTTTATTTATTTTGCTATCTCTAATCCATCTTTCCTCATTTTATGCTCAAGAAATTTCAAAATTCCTGACATTAAGCATAAGTTTTCTTTTTCTTTTCATTTTCTCTAAAACTTCGTCGATGCTCACATATTTGGTCCATGGCATCCTCAGCATCTTTCTGTAGAACTATATTTATGTTGCTTCAAGTCTCTACTTCACCTCTAATGAGATCGTCCAGCATTTAGCGCTATATAGGAGGACTGATATTATGCAAAAGTTCAGTACTCTTTTCTTTGTTTCTAATGAAATTTTTCTGTTTCTTAATACCTTGCTTAGCTTTTGGAAGACATCTTTGCTTATCCCAATAAGTCTTTGGATTTCAGTGTCTCACTTTCCATCATCTGTTAAAACACTTCCCAGATATTTAAATTGTTCTACTTGTTTTATTTTGTTATCCCCGATTTGTAATTTGAATGTTAGGCTGTTCCTTTTATTCTGTGACGTACCTTAGCATTGTTTTTGTTTCTTTTTCATAATGTCGACAATTTTATCTATCATCCATTCTTTTTTTCTTTTTGTATTATTTTTGGAATGATCTCGATTACTGATTGTCATGGGTCCTTACCTATAACTACAGAATGAACTTTTCCTAACACTATGTATACTACGCTTCTCAAGAGAGAGGGACGAATCGAGTCAAGCCGATAGTAGTTCACTCCAAACCATACTGACAGTCATACTAACACCTTCCACATCTTGTATTATTATTTCGTGTAATATACCTTCGTTATTTCTACTCTTGTGTTCGTGTTGTTCTTTCTTGGTCCTAACCTGGACCATAACACTGATGAAACTAAAGCTTCTCTTAATGTGTCCCACTTCCAGTTTTCATTTTTATTTTATCCTTCGTATCTGCTTTTCCCATTGTTCATATATATATATATATATATATATATATATATAACGTCATCCGCAGCTCATCAGTGTGGCTAGGATAGAAACCCGACTGAATTGGTGTCAGTCGGAGCTTCTAACCACTAAGCCGTCGGAGTGAAGAGTCTCGCTATATAGCTATAATAGTCACTGTTTACCAACCCACACCTCTCCCCCCAGAGTGCTCAACTGAAATTAATATAGGAGCAGATATAACGTCATCCACAGACAGACTGTTTCGCTGTTTACAGCTCATCAGTGTGGCTAGACATCCGGTTGCCTCTTGCTGAATCGGCGCACGGTAGGGAAGAAGGTGGATTTTTAGCATATTTTTATTTTTAGAAACATGCCCAGTGACTGACAGTGACTCAATTCGCTTTCGTGAAGAGTCTCGCTATGTATATATATATACATTATTACCTGTAGAACAACATTTCCGCCTGGAAAAACATGATTTCAAAACCCATGCCAAATTCACTATAATTGAGAGAATAGAAAAGTTCAGAGCAGATAACATTAGAAAGATTTTAGAGTCCCATGAAAATAAGTGGATACAACGTCTAAAAACAAAATATCCAGCCGGGCTAAACCATAAATTTAACAATATATATATTGATAGTATCAATATATAACTCAACAAATCAAAACCTACCCACATTTCTCACCCACACAAGACAGACATGCTTACGGAGGTGTGGAGGACTCACACTTATACACACACCCACACGAATATACACACTTACACACATCATACTCACTCACTCCCTAATGAGCCAAATGATAACACACACCCACAGCAATACACACACTTACACATATCATACTCACTCACTCCTTAAGAACCAAATAACACACACACAAACACTAAACAGAGACACATCCCCTCACCAGGTCCACTAAAACTGTCAAACTGACCAGAGAATTCAGAGCAACATGTATCTATCCAGCTCTTATCTCAAATAACAACTTAAAAGAGACTGTTTGACCAACACAAGGATTGTTAGAAGATTCATGTTAAAAAGATAAAAAATAAAAAAAACAAATGAAAACTACAGACAAAAGTTCATTTTCTCCATCAAGACATTCATTTCTGTAGTTTACTGCTACCAGCAAGCAGAAATATTTCTCCTCCCGATGATGGCCATTTTGGTCGAAACTAGTCGAGGAATCTAAATGGAATAATAATAAAAAAAAAAAACAAAAAACGAAAGAATATTAATCTACAACCCAGTGTGTCTAAAGATTTTAATTTTTTAATTTTTTTATTGTTCAATATATATATATATATATATATATATATATATATATATATATTCCTTCAATTTTCAGGTCATTCAAGAGTCTGTCGTATTGCAATATGGGGACTGCCTTAGCACTTTTCAATTTCCATATCACAGTAAGGTGATCGCTTCCGCAGTTGGCACTTAGGTATATTTTGCAATGTAAAATTGTATTCTTTAATTTCTTATTGATAGATATCAGATTTTTCTAATCCCTCATTATGTACCCCAAAAATGTATATTTGGATTAAAAATAAAAGAACTAAAATAAGGTTTAACATTCATTTTCAGTTTTTTATAGTAAACAAAATAAGCTAATGGTGAGTGAAGTATACCGGAATTGATTTTAAGGAAAAAAAAAGAAATTATGTAATGTTAATGAAAATTCATTAAATTAAGTATGCCACGTATGCAAAACAAATAATGTAACGATGATTTTTTAATCGTTGTTGCATGATGATTTTTTCTCTTCTAATGTCATTCTCAACTTTTTCCGCATTTCGTTTTGCTTTTGGTCTTGAAATTTTTTAAACGAAATACACTTTTTAACTGCGTGCGTTATAGCAATCGTCATAGCTGAATGCTGGCTTTCTTTCCATAAAACTAACAACCTTTTCAATAGCTTTTTCAATTTCAGTCCAGGTTTCATCACAAACTTGTTTTTTTTTTTTCCTTGTTCATTGTGACAATGTGAACTCTGGAGAATAGTTTCTGTGGAAGATTTTATATCATACAATGTTGACTTTCCTATGTTGAACTCAGCCATTAGTTACAATGAACTTTCACCAGTGTCTAGTCTGTTTTAAAACTTCCACTTTTTGCGATAACTCCAAAGTTGTTCTTTTCCTCTTATTCCCATCATCTTTTGCACCAATACAAGCCATTAGGGTGAAATAAGCTAAAGCAATTATCCAAAGTAAATTTCCTGAAAAACAGAAATTTCAGATCAGTTACATATCACCCAAATAGTTCAAATATACACATCAAAATCATGTCCGGATATGCGGGATTCCGGATATGAGAAATTCTACTGTATTTCTTACCATTAAAACTCTGCAAAATCGATATAATATATTCATCCATGCAGCACTTGCAATCTATATTCTAGATGAACATTCTGCATTTAATGTCTGAAATAAGAGAGGCTATTTGGAAAAGAGGTTATGGTCTTGTCATCATCGATTTGTTGTATTACTGACTTCATACCTGCTAATGTTACGTGCCTGCACAACGAAATCAAAAAATAATATCGAAAGGTGGAGCTCACTCAAATGTTAATGTAACCATATCATTGTAAAGATGGATTCAAGTCACGTAAAATTTAACACGTAAAATTACTGCTTACTGGACTTAGCAGTTAACATGAAAGTGTACGGCATTGATAACTTTCTTCAAACATTAATCTTCGTCTCACGAGGATATGAAATATTTTCGCTTTTTATTCTCGGGTAAGGTGTTTATACAACTTCCTGCAATCTGGTTATCCCACGTGGGCACATTCTCAAGCTCACCTGAGTCGATTACCATCACATGTCAGTGGCAGTCATTAAAATCCTTTAGGGAATGATTCTGTACCTGGTGCCGAAAAGATCACATCTCACATCAGACTTTCGCAGCAAATAGCTTCCCTGATGCTCTTATGTGACAGCAAGAGTAAAGCCTTCTTTAGTGTCACTTACTGTAAACCTAGTTGATACATAATAAACTTAATATTTTTAGGAAATGACTTTACATTTGTTCATTTAATGTCCCTTTCTACAACCATAACGGCAATAGTTATGCTTAAACTAAGAGATTTAACATGGGAAATCCACTCAGACCACGTTTCTCTAACTACTACATGCCTCAGGTTTGTTTGTTTTGTTTTACGGCATATCAACCTCAATAAGTTATTTAATGCCTGCAAAATTTTTATTACTGGTAATATTTTTTTTTCAAATGTATTGCTTGTAAATTTTTTTCTTCAAAAATGTATCGCCTGTAAATTTAAAAAAAATGTATTGCTGATAATAATTTTTATCTTCAAAAACTTATTGCTGGTAAGACGTTTTTTACAAAGTATTTCTGGTATTAACCTATTTTTAAATTTTCATAGTGTTCTTGACCTACTTTGGCGGTTAACTATTTGTCCATAGGTGCTACCACCCAGGGTCAGAGTGGACTTGGGAACGCCAGCAATTAAGAGGTGGTTCCACACTCCTCAAAACCTCCTGATCAGAGGCCTTGCTGTTGGACGTAGCTTATCGTCTTACCCAGGACGCGGATGTAGTTTATCGTCATACCCAGGACGGTATGCCTCATGTCAAAAACAATATATTTGAAAAACGTAAATATATATATATATATATATATATATATATATATATATATATATATATGTGTGTGTGTCTGCTATGTAGTTGATATTTTAGCTGAAGTTAAAAAAAATTCCAAATATCAAAACTAGATTTGAAAGAAAACTGCCCTTAACTTTACCTACGAACGTAATTAAAAAAAATAAACTCACATTTTTAGACATTCTTATAAAATCTTATAATAAATCATTCTCCATTTCGTTATACAAAAAATACAAACAAAAAGCCACAAGTAGAAACAAATACTACTTTAATTTTACATGTCAATGACCACTTCGATATAAAATATGTGTCATAAAAAATTTCCCCAGGAGAGCTCACGAGAATTCATCTTCTAGTCCATTATTCTTTAAGAACTCAACCACGTGAAAGAGGCGCGAGTTAATAATGGTTTTCCGAACTACATCATAGATAACCAGATTAGATTATTTCTTCGTAAAGTAAGCAATAACAAGACTGGACATACAGATAAAAACAATAATATCAGCATTTTGTATAAAAATCAAGTACTTAGTAATTATAATTATTTGCTCTTAGAAACATCATTAAGAAATACATAAACATAGTCGACCAGAATAAGAAAATTAAGTTAATTATTTATTATAAAATAATTAAAACACTAATCTTATCATGAACAATAACAATTCCCCTGCAAGGTCCAAATTACAGAGAACCAATATTATTTATGAATGTACATGCCCCTTATGGAACTTTGTTCTTGATCCATCCAAATTCATGAATAATTATATTGGATATACCACTAAGACGCACGTTGTATCTCTTAGACTATAGCTCAATTAGGACCCATTTAAACACACGGAAACCTACCAAACTCCAACAGCAAATTACTTGTGGAAAATACGATCATGAAAAAAAAGTCGATTAAAATAAAGAAAGCTTTGATAATAAAAAAGCAAAAAAAAAAAAAAAAAAAAAAAAAAAAAAACAACAGTAAATAATATCAATTATGAACACGTGCTGGCAAAAGCGCTCACCGTGTTTGGAAATAAAAAAGTGCTATACCATCAATATATATATATATATATATATATATATAATAAATCCTAAAGAGCCTACCTAGGTCTCACCACTTGGGACCATCAGGGTGAACTTGCCAGTTCAACCTGATGATCCCATGTGGTGAAACTCAGGTATTTAGTACCTGGCTCATTAGGATTTATTTATTTTACCTTTGCTATACTTAGTGTGTTGAGCATTCTTCGTTTTATTACTCTTTGTTTGTGTTTTCTTTATATCTGGTACTGGACGAATTTTTGGCGGGGCTTGTTAGGAGGTTTCTGGTTCTTTCCCCAATTTTTTTTTTTTTTTTTTACCTCGGATGCCAATTTGTTTGAAAATTGTACAATACAGGTTTTCTTCATCGTCTCAGTTTAAATATATATATATATATATATATATATATATATATATATATATATGGGAAAATGTATGAGAAAGTGTAAAAAGTTTTCGTGTGACGGGCTTCGTCCTTTAGGACTTAATCGGACTAAATATGTTACATTGGTGCGACTACACATGCGCACCATCGATGGTTGCTGGGAATTTTAAATTAAAAAAAATATTCTTTATAATCTAGCCAACTTCATTTGGATCCTTTTTTCTTTTTATGATTCGATATCCCACACTGTGATAATAGAATTTCTGCCAGGAATGGTCAGATCTTGTAAGAGCCAATGCACAAATTTACTGTAGATGACCTTGCGATCAAAGGCACACTCTATACAGTTTCGTAGTGAATTATTTCTTCCTTTGATCAGAGTAGCATTGTTTAAGTCAAAATTGTGATAAAATATTATTCTTGATATATAAAAATACATAACACATTACATTGTATTAGTCGTCCATCGTAATAAGCCTGATCATAATTAATGCCACTTTAAAACAATTTATTCTGAGGAAGATGTATAGAAACTTACTTTAATCCCAAGATGTACAGTAAATTTACGTCCAGCTTCTTATAACGTTTCACATTTTTTGCAGATCCTCTATTATCACAATGTAGGATTATTAAATAACAAAAGTTATGGAAATATAAACAAAAAGAAAAACACACACACACACACACACACACACATATATATATATATATATATATATATATATATATATCCAGGTAAAATGAGAACTAATGGGGTATGATTCAGCTGTAAGTAAGATTTAATTTAAAAGAGAGCTCAATACATAATAGAGCTAAATAATATTTACTTTGGGATAATAAAACATGTTAAAAATCGCTACACAATTACTATTGTCTTTCAACACCATAAATGTGTCTCTTAAGGCGATGTTAAAGTACTCGCCATTAGTTTAACACCACCTAAAGAGACACATTTATGGTGTTGAAACATAATTCTAATTGTGTGGCGATTTTAAACATATTTTAATATCTTAAAATAAATTATATATATATATATATATATATATATATATATATGATATTTTACATTGAGTGCTTGTGTTAATAAAATAGTGCTATGATATCGACAGTTATATGATATGGACCAAAATTGCGTTAACCAGATATATTTATTAAAATTTAGATTATGTAACGTTCAGTCTCTACTCAGCACCTGAATATATCGTTGAGCATGAAACTTCGAGTTGTGCTACTGGTGTGCGATAATATGTATAGTTATTGATATATATGGATTTTATTGATAAATGGAAAATATTGTTATGCTATAAGTTTATTGACAATATTTATAGATAAGAGATAAGTTTGAATAAGTAGATATGGGATCATAAACCCGGAAGTTAAGCGATTTTATTGCTGCAACGGTTATCTTGCTGGATAATCTCGTTCAATCCGTTTCATTTTTATTTTGTTAACGACCGAGAAGAAATAAAGTTGGTTTTGTGGAACGTTTGGTAGCTCAGTTTTGTTCGCCATCTTGGCCGTTTTATAAATTGATAATTCAATCGAAGATGTCATCTTAAACAGATGAATTCTTAGTTGAACTTCAGAGGAACGCATTTCACAGTCTTTACCGAGCCATCAATAAAAGGACATTTAATTCGTATCCGAATCTAATTGACTGTGCTATTCAAATTATGATTGATTACTTTGGTGCTTTTCAACAGACAGAATAGAGAAGCAGAATAAAAGAATTATAAGCACCAAGATGAGAGAATAATTCATATTTGCGTTCAGAAATTCACTTCTTCATACATTGTTTAGGCTTTGGCGGTAACCGCCTGAGAGTTTAGTCACTATTACTGCAACTCTCTGATGAGGACAACTTAAATGTAATTTATATAACGAAAAGAAAAATTAAATTAAAAAAAAAATATTATTTCACCCCAAGAAAGATCTGAATGTAACTAGTACTCAGGGGGGTTACAGGGAGTGAAAGTGAGAGAAAAGACTGCGTATAGTGAGGATTGAGGAAAGGAGAAAAGATGAACGGGATTCAAGAAGATAGAAGATGGCGATTGATGTTGCATTTAAATTGTGTTAATCATTTCACCCCAGGCAAGGTGGGAATGCCACTAGTACGCAGGGGGTTAGAGTGAGTGAAAGTGAGAGAAAAGACTGAGTATAGGGAGGATTGAGGAAAGGACAAAAGATGAACGGGATTCAAGAAGATAGAAGATGGTGATTGATGTTGCATTTAAATTGTGTTAATCATTTCACCCCAGGCAAGGCGAGAATGCCACTAGTACGCAGGGGGTTACAGGGAGTGAAAGTGAGAGAAAAGACTGAGTATAGGGAGGATTGAGGAAAGGACAAAAGATGAATGGGATTCAAGAAGATGACGTTTGATATTACATTTGAAGTTTGTTAATCATTTCACCCCAAGCAAGGCGGGAATACCATTCGTATGCAGGGAAGTCAGTGAAAAAAAAACTATTGGAGTGGAAGTAGCGTCTGCATTTAGCTATTTCAACAATAAACCGGTCGCCAATCTAGTGGCACACTTAAATTCATGTAGTTAGAGCAGCAAAGAAAAAAAAAAGCTTGTCAGAGTAGTTGCCATGAAAATATTTGTAGAAAAGACAGAAGGAAACCACGCCACGTCGTTGAGAAAGTGACTTAAGTCGAGATACGATGTCAGGATCGATTACATTGCAGATACTTCTTTGAATTCTATTAAGAACCTCGAAATGAATAGCAGGATCACCTGACCAGATATGGCGGCACTATTTCTATTTCATTTTTTACGAAGTCTGTTTACCTTATTAACGGCCATTTTGAAATCCGAATTTATAAAAATCAAAATCATGAGATGCCAAAAACTTCCGGAGTCAATTATCTTATTCTATATCCCGTGTTCGTTCAGGACGTGGATGATCATGGTCCTTGACAACTTCCTAACCTTTGTAGCTCTTAGCAATATTTTTAAAATGGTATCACCGCATGAAAGGCATTAAAGAGACTAAGACACAAGGGATTACAGGGTGTGGAAGAATTAGGAACAGAAACATTAATAATGAGCGGGAAGAGAAAACAGTAATCAGGAGGACAGTAGATAGCGATTGACATTGCATTTAAATTTTTGCTGAATAAATATTGTCGGGAAAGCATGGATCCAGAAGGGAGATCCACAAGCGAGAAGTGCGAGAAAAGAAACGGTAAGCATAGAAGTGACGGTTACATTTAGTTAGCTCAACTGGAAATTGATGGGATCTCGATGACAGTTCTCAACTCGTCTTTCTATGTTGATAAGAGGACTGGTTATTCCTGTCTTATCGATTCGATAATTTCAAATTGGCGGCTGATCTTAAAAAAAGTAACATAAATCTTTTGTTAATTCGGGTAAGAAATAGTTTGTTAAATTTAACGACCCCGAAACGAAACTGCTCCATGAGAGAGCCCATTTTTTCATGATGGCTGATGCTAACTTCCAGGAGTATAAATCATTGCGCCTCCCTGGACTGACATGAAATATTAGAGTAGAACTCCACAAATCCGAACACAGCATAATCTAGACTTCCTCGAAGGAGAATTCCTCTAATTTAGACTCATCTTCAAATCATTTGTATTGAGATAAATATGAAGCCTTTTCTTTCCTCGAATCAAAACAGTATCTTCAATGAGAGGACACTTTTTTCATGATGGCTGATGCTAACTTCCAGGAGTGTAAATCACTGCGCTTTCTCGGGTTGGCATGAAATATTACAGTAGAACTCCCCGAATCCGAACACAGCATAATCTAGACTTCCTCGAACGGGACTACCTTGAATAGTCATCTTCAAATCTGAACTTTTGTATAGATATAAATATGAAACCTTTTCTAAACTGATTAAATGTTCAGTGGAATTTCATAGCAAATAAATTAATTTTTGTTTTAGGCTTGACTTCATAATTAATATGTAACCAAGCAATTTTCCCAACTCTAAATTTTCTGAAGATTAAAAAAAATCGTTTGGACCTTAAAATTCATGTAGGATGGCAAGTAACTATTTGGTTCATAAGGGAGTATATCAGACCTATCAAAAAGCGTATGAATTCTTGATGAGTCAACGGCCAACTAGCTAGAGGTAGTGTCTCAATAAAATCACAGTGGAGAAGGCAACGGGAAATCATTGTTAGGTTAGGTTTGATTGGGTTTTATGGCATATCAACCACTGTGGGTTATTTAATGTCAAATCCAGTTTATATATATATATATATATATATATATATATATATGCCAAATATATGAATTTTAAATGCCTATTTTGTATGGAACATTTTTAGAAAGCTAGAGCTTATTTGCTTGCACAGTGCAAAATAATCCTAGGTATTTTTTGTTTAAGTCAAGAATTTCCATTTGATTGTTGATTGTTTTGTTTAACGGCATCTCAACCTTAGTGGTCACTTTATGCCGAAAATGATTTTGAGTGACTTTAAAAGTCAAAAACGTATAGCTGGCAACATTATGTTTTCAAAAACGTATAGCTGGCAACATTATTTTTTACAAAAAAACGTATAGCTGGCAACATTATGGTTTCAAAAAAAGTATAGTTGGCAACATTATTGTTTCAAAAAAGTATAGCTGGCAACATTATTTTTTACAAAAAAACGTATAGCTGGCAACATTATGGTTTCAAAAAAAGTATAGTTGGCAACATTATTGTTTCAAAAAAGTATAGCTGGCAACATTATTGTTTCAAAAACGCATAGCTGGCAACATTATTGTTTCAAAAACGCATAGCTGGCAACATTATTGTTTCAAAAACGTATAGCTGGCAACATTATTTTTCCGAAAACATTATCTGAGGCATTGCTGTTGGATGCAGTTTATCGCCGTACCCAGGATGCGAATGTAGTTTATCGCCATACCCAGGACACGAATGTAGTTTATCTCCATACCCAGAACGTGGGTAAGATCTGGAAAAACTAGGAGTTCACTGTTTGCCCAAAGTTGGGACCCTAAGAGGTGCTACCACCCCGGGTCAAGGTGGACCTGGGAACACCAGCAATTAAGAGGTGGTTCCACGCTCCTCAAAACCTCCTGATCAGAGGCCTTGTTGTTGGATGCAGTTTAACGTCATACCCAGGACGTAGATGCAGTTTAAAGTCATGCCCAGGACGGGGAAATCATTGTGCTATTAGCCCTAAGAATATTTATGGCAATGCCTACAACAAATATAAGAGATAATAGTCCGTTAAAGGGAGACATATGCGGCCGTTCAAAAAATTAACGTTAGAGATAACTGCGTGTAGTAGTTAGAATTTCAACATTCCAAGGTTCGAATCTCACTATGTCAGTTTATCAAGGAGGTGACTTCTTGATAATATCAGCGTGGAAAGACGATCTCAGTATGTGACACCATTGAGATGTACCTAAAAATCCAGAGAGTAAGGAAAATGTTCCGAAGCTGCCAATAGCTGTGCTTGGTCTCAAGCGTTTGTGATGAAAGTTTTGAGACTACTGGCCTTGGTCAAAAGTTTTACCACGCCAGATTTCTCCCATAAACTGTATCTAAAATACGCTCAGCATAGTTACAGAATAAACGAGATGTTGGCTTTGTGGGTGTTGAACAAACATAAATCTGTCTGATCAGAGGTCTGCAGCATGAACTAGTTAGGTACTCTAGCAGACAAACCAATTTGTTTTGTTCTAGTCCGTCTTTCCGTCTTGTTAAGCTCTTATTGCATCACAGATATACTAATGCCTACAGTGGACCTTGGAGAATAGAGAACACAAAGATATTTCCGTTCTTTTTCCAAGTACCTGCAATCCGAACAATGTTGACAATAGTTTTTTCTTTTCTTTATAAGAATAGAAAAACTGATATGTGACCTGTAGGTTTTTCCCAGTTACAGGAAAACTACTACGTGCAATGTCACACAATAAAGAAGACCTTGTGCCACACTAAGATAATGTTTAATATCTTTTCGGAAATGAGAGCCTTCCTGAAAATTTGTATTCATTTGATTGGAATTTGGAGCAAACATTTGATTAAAATAATTGGGTTAATTATTTTTTTTTTTTTGTTTATACGCCAAATTAATCACACGGATGTTTAAACAGTTTGAGTAAAATCAGAAATGCGAATAAGAATTTCAAGATTATGGACGAGAAAATCTCTCGCAGGAATCAACTAGGAAATGAAGAAATCTCATTAAAATTTACCAATAATCTCATTAAAATTTACCAATAATAGTGGAATTATTAAAGGATCGATTCCTGTTTGCCAGAACCGTCAAAACGTAAGCTGAACAAAATAAATAAATAAATAAATAAAAATAAATAAATAAAAAATAAATAAATAAAAAGATAAAAATAAAAATAAAATAAGTAAATAAAAAAATGGTCTCAATAAAGAGGAGGCAAAATCCAATTTCGGGGAATTTTAAACCATTGCAGTTTTAAATTAATTTTTATCACGTCGCAAAGTAATTTCCTTCATATTCACCATTTTGAACACCGAGTATATCAAACTGTTTCTTTGAGTTTTTAAATTTTTTTTATGTGAACCATATCAAATGACTGGCAGAAGAGAATCAGAGATTATATTTTAGAAAATTTGAATATTTTTTTTACTGTAGTTTCTATTAAACAGACACGTTAGCATATTCTTTTAACCCACGACGAAACAAATAAACGGTATTAGTTACAGGTTTCTAAAAAAATCCGCTATTATGAATATATTGACTTATCAACTACATTTGAAGTATAGAATTACAACCTTATTACTGTTATTTTCGTTCCCCTAGTAAGGAGCTTTTTATGGTGTGGAGTTGCTAGCACTGAGTTCACCCGGTTTTTGAATGAAAGGGTTGTCCTTCTCTAAGATTGGTTGCCAACCATGGCTAGAGAGTCCTGCTCTGTTAGTGCTGATAGACAATGAAGATTTAGAATAGAGTTCGTTGTTTTTACGTTGCTGTGGTAAGGGGCACTTACCCTTCTTACTATCATGAATGAATCAGTTCATTCATGATAAGTAGTCCTGGGTAATTGTCTACGAGAGCATATTATTGCAGGGACTTGTCTAGTTGAGTATTGAATTCTCCTATCACGACTGATTTAACTTATGTTGGATTATTTATTTAGAAGTCGTTTTTTCAGGTAATTATAACTTTAATTAACGAATCATGACACAAATAATTTGCGTACAGCTGACTTCAAGTATTTCAATTATTCTCAAATAAAACATGCCTAATTAAATCTTCATATACCCACTTTCTTTGCGAAGGATAGTAGGTTGTCTTCATCGACATTTTCGAATAGTTTTCTCATGCTGTTGGCGCTATAAAATCGTTATCAAGTGAAAACGAGATGAGAAAGTGTTTGACATGCTGAACATCTTTATAGAAGTGTTTGTAGCCGATGCATGCCCAGGTCAAGATAACTGTTAAATAATAGTTTAGCAGACTATTATGTTTTTTAGAGAAGCGTATTTCTGCTTCGACTTTCTCAGTTTCACCTTTGAGGTCAGATACAAGACAAAAGAAAGGAAGTCGATTTTCATTGGCTGAACTAGCGTGGGAATGATAGATAAAGGTTTTTCGGGGAGTTTATTTTCTTGCATGTCAAGCAATATAGACGTGTTATCTGTCGTGTCTGGAACCGGCTCCCCAGTGGGGTGAAAGAGTGACCCCACTGGCTAGTTAGAGATGTACACGTCGACGTGTTTAATAAAATAGTTAAGACTAAAATTCCATTTGTTGAAGTTCTTTCATCTCCGAACCGAACCAGCTAGTGATCACCGGTCGAGAAAAGAGAGAAGAATTCAACATTTTATTGATTGACGCAATGACAAAAAGACCATCCAAAACGAGGAGGGAATACGATATGACCAGTTCCTTTCACGTCTTCCTGACTTCTTGTTTTCACTTTCCTAGGGTGGACATCACATCGAAAAGTTTGCTGTGTATGTTTTTATTCCAACACGGTGGCTATATATTTTTTTAATGGGAAAGCTCTCCAATTCTAATCTCCAGGTATGCATATGGGACCAAAAGACCACCAAATTGGGGTCATATCCACAGTTGACATGGCCGCTGAGTTGACTCTAATATTTTCCTTAATTCCTGTGCGACTTGATATCCAATATAGCACAATATTTCTTCAATTAAAGCTGGAGTTTAATCTAACCATAAAATATTAATTTTTGTTGCCTGTGCCAAGAAGTTAAATCTGAAATGATCTCCCAAAATTTCGCATGATCTTACCCTATTTCTCTTCCACTGTCTAGCAAGAGCGAGACTCCTACTCTACGCCAGGAAGTTAGTTCGGTGACTTATTATTGCAAATGTCATTGGGATGCTGAATAGATTGGCAGAACTAGGACGCACTCTCAGTAGTCAGAGACAGCTTGGCCTCTGACTCATCTCTAGGAGAACGGACCAGTATTCCACTAGATAATCTGATTGAGATGTTGACAAACAACACACTTCGGAATGGGATCACACATATATCGACAGGATGAGGGCTTAGCAATGGGCTCACCATTATCACCAGCAATGGCGAATATATACATGGAATACTTTGATAAAATAGCATTAGAATCTATATCTCTAAGGCCAACTCTATGGTTAAGATACGTATATGACACCATACTCTGGCCACACCAAGAAGATATTCAGGTTCTCCTGGACCATGTAAATTCAAAAAGACATTCGATACAGTTCACGATGGAGAAAGAGAGTAACAACATACTCTCATTCCTAGATGTTCTAATATCTCGAACAGAGCATGTGTTCAAGACATCCGTATACCGTAAACCGATATTCATCGGACAGTACCTCTATTTCAACTCCCACCATCCATACAGTATAAAGAAATGGATCGTCCACTGCTTACAACACCGAGCAGAAGTCATAAGTGGCGACCCAGAGATATTAGATAGAGAATTGGTCAATATAAGCAGTACCCTACAACGTAACTATCCTGGGTAAATGGCAGCAGCCCCAATAAACTGGGATAGACGGGTACAAGAGGAAGGCAACAGCAATCAGAAAAAGCTGGACAATACTTCGCAGATACCTCTCCTCACCATAGAGGAGAACATGACTAAAGACTGTGTTTACGCCATCCCGTGCAGCTGTGGAAAGAAATATAAAGGAGAGACAAGCCTCTCCCTTAAGATAAGGCTTCAAGAATAGAAAAAAGCTGTAACACGAGGGGAAGTGGAAAAATCAGGCGTGGCTGACCACATATGGAGAGAAAAAGGAAAACACCTCCCTCTGTGGGATCAGGTTGACAAAGAACATCATTGGAAAATGCGTAAACTTAAGGAATCAGCACATATGCTAGGCCACAAAAATCTCCTGAGCCGACCAAGCATAGAAATGAACACAATATGGGAACCACTAATAAGGAGTGCCATTTCTCTGGCAATATTAACAACGAAAATTGCAATATGAGATCTGGTAAAAAAATGTATGATAACAGCAAAAAGTGCTGTTATTGCACTGGCAAAAAATGGTTGCTGAAGACATTATGTTTATAATACCCAGAAATTCATACACAGGACAAAGGATAAAGGCGTTGGTTAGTTCCAGTGACAGGGACCCAAAGAGTGTGTGTTCAGTACCTGGTTAAGTCGGTGGAGAACTTGGAGAAGGGAATTAACAGGAGATAACTGATAGCTGACATCCATCAGACATGGTACGTGGAACTAGAACAGTCTACCCCAGCGAGCGAAATAAAGGGTTCAGTTCGACATTCCAACCACCTGAAGAAGGCCGGAGTGTACAGCGGACGAAACGTTGTGATAAGTATGGCAACAAAGATGATAGTCCGAACAATGTATGAATAGTATTCAGAGGTTGGAGGTTAGAATTGATCAGCACGTACCAGCCAAGATCCGTAGAGGGCAGTATGAAAATTTGCATACGCTTGCTAATACATCTGGGTCTGCAATTGCAGAACGACTAAAAAATAATCCGATCTGTTCTTCATATTTTCCAAAGATCTTTCCCGGTTGTCAGCAGATTCAGATTGCCATTTTAAAACGTTTATGACCCTGTGTATTAAGTCTAATTGACCTCCCCTTTGTAAGTAGAAGGAATGGTTGCTGGGTTTATTTGTGATTCCTATTGCTGATTCTATTGTAGTATTTTATTTTATATTTATAGGTTTTGTCTTCTATTGAACACTGAAGAGCGAGGAGCGATAATTAGTTAACTTGTTCTTGTTTCTTTTTTTTCCTTATGTTTTCGATTCAACGCTTTATGGCAAATATTATTTTTCCATCTCCTTTTATTTATAATCCTTAGTTTTAGTATATTTGTATATACTATGTAAATATATACGTTTAAAATGTCCATTTTTAAAACCATAATAAAATTCGGTTATTTTAAATGGGGAAGTGCTTCACAGTATATAATATCTAGCAAGTTGTACATTCAGATCTCTCTTCCTGTTTGAGTATAAAAGCGCTTGTCGAAGAAAATAAATTAGGTTCAATATATAAATACTGAAGAATGTCTTTTCCAAGCTGTGGTACTAACTATAAGAAAAAGAAGAATTCTCACTGCAAGTGAACACAAAACCAAACTGACAGGTTCCATTTGAATGCGTAATTCTCAAGTACATTTGCTGCGCTCACAATATTGAGGTAAAAAGTAAAATAAAACCCTAATTTGAAAGCAAACAGATCCTTGCAAGTGTCACTATGCAGGGCAGCAGTATTTGCGTTTAAATAGGAAACAATCAGGTTCAGAAATTTTTTAAAGTTGCGAAGTTCCACCGTATGTATTGCTAATATTGATCATATGGTAATTCTTTGATTTTTCTGTAAAAATAAAGGTTGTTGCAAATACACTGACAGAAAATAAAATTGCAACGACATAAATGACATTACCCAGTTTGGTTTGGATACAATATATAGACTACAGTCCAAAAGTTTGTGGAACACTACTGGTAATTTTTTTAAAAATTGACCCCCAAAGTATTAGGTTGGTGCAAAAATAATGACGTAATAATGTCGTTTTTTTTGCAGTTAAAAATACGTCAAAAAACGACATTATTACGTCATATTTTGCACCAACCTAATAGTTGTTTTGTACTTTAAATAAGAGAAAATTATTATACATGGTTTAAAAAAAGTGAGACATACCTTTTTTTTATTTGAAATTTTATTATGACAAAAAGAAAAAAAATGTATTTTATGATTAATTTCTCTCTCGGCAAAATATCCTCCTTTAGATTTGATTACTGCAGCAGAAATTTTGGGTATTCGTTGCAAAAGTTTCTCAACTTATATGTTGATTACATTCTTTTTCAATGACTCTAAGAGGTCTTTTTCATTTTTTTCACCCTTCTGTCAAATTCAGCTAATTCTAGAGGTGGCTTCAAACATATTCGCCCTTTCGCTTCATCAAAGTTACATTTAGAAAGTCACCATCGGGAAGTAGGGCATGGTATAATGGTTAGAAAGCTTGTCTCGCTAGATCATTTACAATTGAATAGTGAATTCGATCCTCATTGGGTGCCCATACTATCGGCCTCCTGTCACACGTTTAGGAAATCGCCATATTAAGAGCGAGGGAGATAGGGGAAAGGTACTGGAGCACGTACCTGACGGGCTTGTGTGTATGGATGGATGGGGCCTTAGCAAAGAGCGAAAAACTGTTAAAAGCCACACGAAAGAGAAAGTTGTGGAGAGCTATGATCGTCTATGTCTTGAAGGGGAACGGCTAATAGAGGTAGAAGTGGATGGAGACCCGCTGTATAATATCAATCCTTTTATATGGCAGCGAAAGCTGGGCAATTTCCTTCTAGATGAAAACAGAATGTAAGGTAAACATGGACAGTTGAAGATGCGAGTTATCAATTGGAGATTGGGAAAACTTACATGCGTGGGCCCAGGATTGTGTAAACTTTGAATAAATTGTTATGCATGTCATTTGGTTTGCTTTACGGTATATCAACCTCAATGGATTATTTAATACCGACAATTTTTATTTCTGGTAATATATTTTTTTTTAAATGTATTGCCGGTAATAATTTTTTTTACAAAGTATTTCTGGTATTAAAACCTATTTTTACACTTACATAGTGTTTTAACCCCAGTATGGGGGTTAACTATTTACCCATAGTTAGGACCATAACGGGTTAGGGTGGACCTGGGAACACCAGCAATTAAGAGGTGGTTCCACGCTCCTCAAAACCTCCTGATCAGAGGCCTTGCTGCTGGACGTAGTTTATCGTCATACCCAAGACGGTTTGAAGTCTTTGATCTTGTGGGAACATTGTTATTATAAATAAAAATTAAATATAAAATAATAATTGTGAAAATTATAAATAACTTTAAATTTAAACTTCGTTTAAAATAAATAAAAATAAAATTACTCCCAGCATGCAACAGGGACTGTTCCTGTCGGAAATACAGATATCCCACCAAGAGACGTGAGATTCAATCTCTTCGCCCAAGAACTTTCAGAATGACATCACGTGTGTAAGTTCCCTCCGTGATAGGGTCTTGTGATATTACGGAGTAATTTACTCCCTTTTATAACATGAACATTATCACAATTGGAATGTAAAACACACACCAATATACACAAATATATAAATAAAATCTTATGAAATTACTATGTAATTTGCCATGTTTTTCTTATTGCTATTGTATACGTTTTTTGTTTGTTCTGTTTTTCCTTGTGAACACAAGCCCAATCTTATGACCACATGGTGTGAGTGAATATACCTCCACTATCTAAATGATCCAGAACTCGAAGACGTATAATTCATAAAAAAAAAACAGATTCTCTTAACAATGATATACATTGCACTAAGATGGGGTCTGAGTGTTGTTGATAAATTTCTTATTTTGAAACGTGTACAGGATATGATTCCTTATTGTAATTCAGCTATCAATATAGCTAGATTACATTAAATTTGATTTTCTATCAGTGTATATTGGAATCGTCAAGTAATCAAGTGAAAAATACGATTGACCGCTGTTTTCGAATATTTACCGCCAGTAGAAATAATGGCTTCCAACAGAAACGATAATGCCACAAAAATAGCCCATCATTAGCTCGGCCGAAGGAATGTCGTGGTTTTACATACCCACGTAAACTGATTTCAGTCAAGAAAACTGTTCTATCAGCCTGTATATTTGGTTTGTTTTGTTGTACAGCATATCAACCTCAGTGGGTTATTTAATGACGACAACATTTTTATAGCTGTTAATATTTTTTCAAAAATGTATTGCTGGTAATTTTTTTCCAAAATGAGTTGGTGGAAATTTTTTATTTCAAAAATTTCTGGTAATATTTTTCTTTTTCAAAAATGTATTGCTGACAACTTTTCCAGAAAAGTATTTCTGGTATGAAAACCTATTTTTACACTTTCATAAAGTTAAATACAATTATGGATGAAATAAAAAGCAATACATCGTTTGGTTTGTCTTACGGCATATCAACTTCAATGGGTTATTTAATGCCGGCAAATTTTTTATTGCTGGTAATATTTTTTTCTTCAAAAATTTATTGCTGGTAATATCTCTTTTCTTTTCAGAAATGTATTGTCGTAATAATTTTTTACAAAGTATTTCTCGTATTAAAACCTATTTTTACACTTTCATAGTGTTTTGATCCCAATTTGGGGGTTAACTATTTGCACATAGCTGGAACTTTAACAGGTGCTACCCCCCCCGGGCAGTGTGGACCCGGGAACATCAGCAATTAAAAGGTTGTTCCACGCCACTAAAAACCTCCTGATCAGAGGTCTTGTTGTCGGACGTAGTTTATCGTCTTACCCAGGAATCGGGGGTAGTTTATCGTTATACCCAGGACAATGAACTTGTACGGGTCTATGAAGAAAAATATCCCAGAAATAAAAGTGAAACAAACTTTCATTTAGTGATTCAGCCGATGATCGAATTTCTGTATTGATATATTTTGTAAAACAAACAAAAATAAAACATTCTTTTAACAAATGATAGATGAATTAGGTCCATTCCTGATACAAATTAGGGATGCTGCTGAAGCACCTGTGCTCCCACATCTGGGGAATAAATATCTGTCATTGGAGTAGCGTGTATATGCCTTCATTGATGACTCTTTCAGCGATTTAGAGAATCGTACCAGAGGAAAAATTGGCAACTTTAGTACTCAATTGATGTTGGATCATCGTACGAATTAAACATTCGTCAAAGGTTGGTTGGTTGGGGTTTATGGCATATCAACCACTGTAGGTCATTTAATGCCAATTAATATATATATATATATATATATATATATATATATATATATATATATAATATATAAATATACAGTACAATTAAACGTATAGCTGGCAACATTATTTTCTTTTAAAAAAAACGTATAGCTGGCAACATTATTTTTCTGAAAACAATATCTGAGGCCTTCCTTGCTGTTGGACGTAGTTTAGCGTCATACCCAGGACGCGGATCTAGTTTATCGCCATACCCAGGACGCGGATGTAGTTTATTGTCATACCCAGGACGTCATTCGCCAAAGGGATATTGGAAATAGATTCTAGCCGTCTTAATACTTTCATTGTCCAATGGCAGTATCATTTTTCCGTTCATTACACAAATTATTCATTGAGTTCTATTTCTCATTTTTGTCTACTTAATGATTTTTCTGAATTGTATAAACTGTTTTTAAATATACACCATTTTATCAGCATTTTCTTTGTCAGGAAAGGTGACATTTACAAATGAATAAGTCATGCACCTAATTATAGAGATCGAAGAAAAATTATATTTAAAGCTGAGGGTCATGTATCTTTAATGTTTTCGTCTGAAAAGTGGGCGTTTCTTGCCTTTCTCCCCACTACTATATATTAGGTTGAGTCATAAGTAATTTTCGATTTTGTGAACAAATTGTATAAACTACAAGAAGACAGAAGACATGGTTATCAGTAAAAGGATGACCGCCCAAAATTACAAATCGGATACTAAAATCAAACAAGTAAGAAATTTAAATATTTGGAAAGTGTTCTAACAGAGGACGGAAATTGCGACACTGAAATCCGAAGACGTCTTGGGATAGTCAAAGAAGAATTCCGGGAGTTAAGCAGGGTATTAATTTACTGAATAATTCTATACGTTTGAATTATTTATTAGTTTCTTAAAGAGACTTCTTATTTATAAACTACAAAAAGATTGTAGGAAATCCACAAAACATATACAAAGTTTGCATTAAGTTAACTTACCGCTCACCTTTTTCTCTTGAAAAATTTGATCGTCTGACTTTTATACAATCATCTATGTCAGTTCCTAACTTAATGTCTAGCTGCTTTCGGAAAATAATTTTCGACCATGACCCATTTCTAAGAAACTTTTTATTTTTAGTTTTTTGTTCTTCGCTTAGTTTGAATAGAATGTAGGTTATATTTGATTGGTTGATCAGAGTAAAGTCACCAAGCCTTATATGCTTTTTTTTAAAAAAAAAAAAAAAAAGAAAAAAAAGAGGATGTATTTTGCTTTTGAAACCAAATTAATCATTCACTCGTCAGTAATATTCAATCGCCTGAGGAGACGCAATGATATGCGTTGAAACACGACTGCAATTGTGTACCGATTTTTACATGTTATTTTAACATACATACAAGCGGTGTTATAATAGATAACCCAGTTCGAATTCCAATCTAGGTCTTTACATTCACTTACACGCAAATATTACTGCGAAAATGAATCCGGCTGAGTAGCAAGGCAGACTGGCTACTATAGTCTTGGTCGGCAAACAACGATAAGGAAATCTCTGAAATTCAAAATTGTTCTTCATCAGACTATCTTGCCTAAGACGCACCACAGTTCTTACAACTGCAGTACATGTGATGTCCACACAGGATTTGTGATCGTGTATATGTTCGTTTAAATTTTAGTCTTAAAATTCAGAAAACAGAGTGTATAATACATAAATAATTACATTAACACGGATAATTCTCTGTCACATTCCTTGAAGGCGTGTGCGATCATGGCTCTTCACAATTTCCTGTCTTTTGTAGCTCTTTGTAAATTTTGTATTTTTTCTATCTCCCCTAGACCTGACAGCAATTTATAAATGCTCATTAGGTATGCGCTGTTTTTCTTTGTCCCTTTTGTGTTCAATGTCTTCCGAGTGTTAAATTTTCTAAGCCCTCTTTCCTCATCATATACCCTAGATATTTCAACTGTCTCTTTCTGATTGTACTAATGTCATTTTTGTATCTATTTTCTTTAAAATTTCGCATTTGCCCACATTTTCAGTTTATCGTATTCTCAGCATCCTCCTGTAGAACCAGCTTCAAGTCTCTTTCTCATCTGTGAGGAGTCAGTTCAGCATTTACTGCCATATAGGAGAGCTGATATTAATTATTGTTTCCAATGGAATTTTTATGTTTCTTAATACTTTGCTTAACTTTTGGAAAGCATCTTTTGTTATTTCAATACGCCTTTGAATTTCGGTGTTGCCCTTTCTGAATTAGAGATCCATTTATAAGTTTGGATTAAGGCGTATCAACCTCTTTATACGTTATTTAATGTCGAAACTCGGCTCCCTTGTAACTGCATTATTACAATAATTATCATTCATATTGTCAGCATTCTAATGGGTTCATTTCATCTTAATTGCTCTTTGTCAATGCTCAGATCTAATTAAATCGTATCAGTGTTCATATGCAATAGCATTTAGTTTTGCTTGTCAGATGTTCAGGTACAGATAAGTAGCCATCTCACAGAAACTGTGATCATTTAGAAGATGCTTAATAATTTGCCAAAAAGCGACAAGACATGTATCTACTGTTGAAGCAATATGAAATTAAGTTAATGAAACATGTGTCTTTATAGTCATCGATTCGCTGGCGTTCTCACAACCGATTACTTCGGATAAGGAAGATGACTAGTAATCTTTCATTGTTAAATTAGGAGGGACACGTAGCCTGCCTTCTGCAATAGGCGAAGAGGATATTGTAGCGATGGATTTGTGGTAGTTAAAATTTGAAATCTCCGTGGCAAGTGTCATTGCTTGGCACAAAAGCAGATGTATTTGTTTTTTTTGTTGGAGTTACTAGTTTAGTGATATTTGTGCATAAATCAAAAGATGGAAATGAAAAAAAGAGGGCGGCGAAAGGGAAAACTAATGAAAGAAATAAAGGAGAAGAATGAAAAGAAAAATAAGAAGAGGAATGAGAAAAGGAGAAAAAAGGGAAGAAGAAATAAGGGAACGAAAAAAGAAGATGGAAGAAAGAAGAGAAAAGAGGAGGAATGGGAAAAGAAGAGGAAATGAAAAAGAAAACGAAGAGAGGAAAGGAAAAAGAACGAGAAAGAGAAAAGGATAGAATAGGAATGAAAAAGAAATGCCAATAAGAAGAGAAAGAAAGAAGGGGAAAGAAAAGGAAGGAGAATGGGAAAAAGACAAGGAAATAAAAAAAGAAAGAAAGACGGGAAAGGAAAAACAAATGGAAATAAATGGAGAGGAAAAAAAAGAAAGAAAGAGAATAGGAAAAAAGGAGAAATAAAAAAAAAAAAATAAAAGAAGTGAGAGATAAGAAAAAGGAAAGAAAATATAAAGGCGGCGGTAAACGAAGAGAATAAAGAAGAAGAAGGAAATAAGAAGAGAAAGGAAAAAGATAGAAAAAGAAAGAAAGAAAGAAAGAGAAATAAAAAAAAGAACGAAAAAGAAAAAAGAACGAGAAAGGGAAAAAGAAAGAAAAGGAAAAAGGAACAGAAAAAATAGGATGGAAAAAAGAAGGAAAATAAAAAAAAAGGAATTAAAAGGAGAACAAAAAGAAAAGAAAAAGAAGGAAAAAGAAGCGAAAGAAAAAGGGAAAGACAAAGAGAAAAAAGAAGAGAAAAACGTACAAGCCAACTGCATTAAATTATATTTTTTCTTTTTATTTCACAAAGTCAAAAATTGATGAAACTTTCCCGCTTTTTTTCTTTTGCGTTTCTTCCAAACAAAACAACATTAAGTAGAAAAGTTAACTCACATATCGTGCGGTGTCAGTATTGACAGAAGTTTTGGCAGTCAAATTAAGTTTAGGCGAGCACACGCCTTATCAGAACGAGTGAATCCGTATGATTGGCTGGTGCAGCTCGACGTAACTGTTCAAATTGACTTCCGTATTGAGCGTGACTTTGGATAATGCGTGTCGTGTTACGATTGAGACGATAACCTGCTACCCTCAGAATCTGGTCAAGTTACTGGTGGAGCGAGTGTGATGTGTAAAACTCGAAACCGAAACAAGAGCACACAACTGAAGACGCGCCTTGTCTGTTATATATTTATTGATTTAACAGATGGTTGCTTGCTTGCAAACGCGTAGGGATCTTTTCTGCTAATTCCCATCAAATAATGTAAAGTTACTTACCGCAAATATTAATTTACCCCAAGAAATTATAAAATTTAATTTTTATTTTTTGATAAAAATTGCTTTTTCTAAAATACTGTAATAATGCAAATTATTTTTTCAGAACTGTTAACTTCAATTGCATGTTTTATTCGCGACTTCCTTAAAAGCCTCTAAGCTAAGTGAACTCCGAATATCTCGCCGATTTGATCTTCCACATCGAAATTGGTTAAAAACGAAAAGACAAAAATAAAATAAAATAAAAAAGTACAAAAGAAAGAAAGATAAAAAGAATACAAAAGTAAAGTAAAAGACATAAAAGTAGAAGAAAAAATAAATCAAAAAGGGAAAAAAGACGAGAGGCCAAAATAAAAAAATGAAATCAAAAAATATTAAAGACAAAAAGAAAAAAAGAAAATGAAGAAAAAAAAAGAAAAGTCAAAACGAAAAATAGGAAAAAGAAAATCCTAAACGAAAAAAATAAATAAAGACGGAATGGAAAAAGAAAACGAAAAATATTAAAAAGGCAAACAGGAAAAAAGAAAAGAATCCGCAAAAAGAAGACAAAAAGGAAAGTAGAGGAAAAGACAAATAAAACGAACAAAAAATAAAGACAAAATGGAAAAAGAGGAAAAATAAAACGAAAAGAGATTAAAGACAAAAAGGAAAAAAGAAAACGAAAAGAAAGAATAAAGACAAAAAGAAAAAAAATGAAAGAAATTAAACGAAAAATAAAAGCAGAAAAAGAAAATGAAAAAGTGAATATCTCAGTCGGAGTTTGAACTGTTCTGGTCGATTTCATTTTCCAGCATCTATTTTGGGTACAGTTATGAAATAAATACTTATATGCGCGGCTGCAATTTCGTTGTGACAGGTCAGTTTATAGGTAAACTTATTTCCGGCCATATTGCAAAAAGGGAACCTTTTTATGCGGCATCGCATAAACCGGAAGTATCGAAAGTCATTGACACCTATTTCATGTTTTTCTTCAGTCAAATCACACAGGGTCCAGTTACGGCCATGACACATATACGAAGAAATAATATCAGCTCATATATAAATACTTTGCTCTTTTTTTGTCCCCATTTGAAAATATTAGAAAGTTTTCATGTGTTTTTATTTCAATATTCAAGTCGATAATCCTTATTCTTACAATTTTGTCTTCTTGTCACACACTTCATTCAATAACCCTTTACCTTTAGTTGCTTGCAAGCTTTTTATTGGGTGACATTTAGAAAAAAGCATAAATTTAAAAAGAACATTATTCAAAATGACCAAGTAATTTGACGACGATAGTTAGTGGAACTTTTTCGTGGTACAGTGTAACCCGGATGTAAGAGAGTTGTCGGGACCGGAGAAGAAGTCTCTTATATCCGGGTTTATCTTATATCCGGGTTTGGTTTATTTTATATACATTAACACAGGCTCTAATTTGGGACCAGAGAAAATCTCTCTTATATCCGAGTTTCTCTTATATCCGGGTTACACTGTATATGGTATGATACAAACAGTTTGGGAATAACAAGCCCCTGTGTTTCCTCACCCCGCTTCAAATTCACGTAGAATAGATATTTGCTAGCTGTATCCGTGAACATTTTATGGTTTTACTATTTTAATTTTCCGCCAAATAATATTCCTTGCGAGTTCTACGACTATTTAGATATCTTTGGAAATGCCTCTATTGTATCGCTAAATATTTGAGCTTAACAACTTTAAATAATGAGGAGCATTCAGATTTATGATTGTTATTGCTATATTTTGTTAAAGAAGAACGTACAAATAAAGAGATTAAAAACTGATGAGATTTTCCATTTCATTAAAGCAGACGTTAAACGCATGAGAACTTTATCGCCTTTTCTATCTTTCCTTCTCTATTATGTATCATTTCTTTTCCTTTGAAAAACCAAATAGCATCTCTGATATATATTTTTCTTCTGTTTTTCCTCACAATGAAAACTGATCCGCTATTTATCTCAAATAATGACAGGGCGTAACGTACATGCTAACTTACGAATTAACGGAAGATGAAGCAGGATTATAATATGATTTTGACGTGATGTTCGCCAGACTCTAGTGCCTTTTAACAAGAATTCTCCATTGCTTCCTTTGCTGCTGGTTCTATGTTTTCTTCTGACTGGAGCGGAACTGCTGAATTAATGTACTTAGGCCAAATTAGTTGCATCTACTGCGTTGCAAACGGAATTAATTCAATTTGCCATCTTATCACAAGACACTAATTTGATGTTCCAATACATTAATAAAACATCGAGTAAAGTCATTCAAAAACGCTGCATTGCAAACGCACTGGACAGCAGTAAAGATGAGATTCGTTTTGAAGAAGAACAAGATAGCTGTGGAAAGCGACAACATCGAAAATGACAAAGATCTATCACGCTAAGAAAATAGACGAGACTGTCATGACATCAATGAATAACACCAATAAATATTTCGTAAAACAAATGCAGTGTTTATTTAACTTTCTTTTACATTAGTCTACACCATAGTTATAAAATACTTTAGGTGATCACTTTTGGTTTGTTTCGTTTTGTTTTACGGCATATCAACCTCAATGGGTTATTTAAGGCCGACAAAATTTTTATTGCTGGTAATATTTTTTTCAGAAATGTATTGTTGGTAATAAGTTTTTAAAGTATTTCTGGTATTAAAACCTATTTTTACACTTTCATGGTGTTTTTACACCAGTTTCGGGGTTAACTATCTGCCCATAGCTGGGACCCTAACAGGTGCTGCCACCCGGGTCTGGGAACATCAGCAATTAAGAGGTAGTTCCACGATTCTCAAAATTTCCTTATCAAAGGCTTTGCTGCTGGATGTAGTTTATTTTCTTATCCAAGTCGGCGGTCATAACGTCCCGAATATGGTGACGCTTATGACCTGAAAAGTTAATATTTAGTTCTCCTGTATAACACGCAGTTTTAACTTTTCGGCTTAAAAATCGGAAAAATGTGCGTATTATACACAAATAATTGCGGCTATCAGAACAGTTTGGTTTGTTTTACGGAATATAAACCTCGATGGGTTATTTAATGCTGACGAAATTACTTTATTGTTGGTAATATTTTTTAAAAACAATTTATTGTTGCTAATATTTTTTCCAAAAATTTTGAAACATGTATTCCTAGCAATATTTTTCCCTCAAAAAATCTATTTCTGGTAATTAATATTTTTTTCAAAAAAAGTATTGTTGATAATGTACTGCTTGTAATAATTTTTTCTTCAAAAAATTTATTGCTGGTAATAATTTTTGTACAGAGTATTTCTGGTATTAAACCTATGTTGACAAAAAGACAGAAAACATTGGTATTTTAAATTATATTTGGTTCAGTTCTCATTGGTTAGACGTGAAAGTCAAACTGAGTAACTGAACCTCTGAAACTTGGCTTTTAGTTTCGATCCTTGACATCTGAGTAATCACAAATAAAAAACGAAGTCAAAAAGGAACGCATTTTCAGGTGAATAGTTATAAATATTTGCTCGGCGACATTGGCGAGCTTTAGATATCAATTTTTGTCTAACAGAAGAGGTAGGTCAAGTGAAAGGAGATTTTTAATGCAAAAATAGAGTCCCTTATTTCTACCAGTTCCAGAACATCGTATTGATTTTGCGATCGCAAAGAGGTTAAATTCAAATGAGTGAAAGCCATATTTTGTAATGTGCTTTTTCCTTTTTACTCGCCAACGGTAAATATAAATTGTAAACGAACTGCTGCTTGAGGGTATTAAGGAACATATACAAGAAGCCACAGGAATGTGAGTGCAAGTCTGGAGGGGGAAATTGATATCTGCTCTAGCTGATGAGCGGACACGGAGGTATTGGCACAACTTTATATACTTCTTGTTCTGTCCACGCGACAAGAGTACGCTTGATATTTATCAGCGTACGTGTGTAATATTTACATTTCTCGCCATAAGCAATCCATTTGAAAAACGGAAAAGAATATTTGTAAAGTTGTGCTATATTAAAACATATTACATACAATTATACAAACATCATGTTGTAGGTTTTATATACACGCCAAACAAATATCAGCTGTTTTCATTTTCAGTAAATATTCAAATGTTTTTTTTTTTACCCAAAGGACAATTATATAAAGTTTGTACCAGAAAGTTTCTGGTCTAGAATCTCTTGACAAACTGTAATTGTTTCCATTAATGCAAGAGATCTGGTGATTTTTAAAAAAAAATATTTTGTGTTGTTGCTTGTGATTTGTTATACCGGATGCTCACAACCTTGAAACAAAAAAAACTGGCATTGAAACATTTGTGTCACTCAAAAACTTGTCCTCATTAAAAAAAAAAGTTTGATGAAAGGTTGAAGTAGAATTTCAATGGAATCAGTAAAAAGATCTACCGAGTTTCATGCAAAATCCGATACAGGAATTTGTGAGCCATTGTAATGTTGGAAAGAAATAAAATAAAATAAATTACTGACTTCGCCATTGAATGAAATAAGTGAGACATACGGAAAAGGCATAGTGGAATTAGTACATTCTACTCCGGTAAACAAAATAAAGGGTTCGTTTCGAAATTCCAGTCACCTGAAGAAGACCGGAGCCTGCAACAGCCGAAACGTTGTGAATATGACAATAAAGATGAGGATAACCGTCTGAATAATGTAAATAAACAAAAATAAAGAATTCAAATTAAAATAAGGCATTTACGCTTTCCTCTCTCTTTCATTATCTCTCTTTCTGAACTTCTCAACTAACGAGAAGGCAACACTTAAACAAAAAGAGAAAGAAGAAAAGAGAGGAGTCCAGCCAGAAAGTTTGCAGGGGCAGAACTTTTTTGTTGCTGAAAAATACCAAAAAATCATGGAGGCTCCTTGCATAACTTCCGTCATAAAAACAGGAAAAAGAAAGGAACAGAAAATAAAAATTTTGGCCAATCAAAAAAAAAGGACACAATGAGACTTTTGATGAAATCAATGTTCGCGCCAGAGTTACGGAGACTGGGCAAAATAATATAAGCTGACACCTCGGAGCTAGAAGAGGGAGTGACGACGAGAATGACGACAAAAGAATGTCACCCCCGGTAAAAAACCAGCTATGCGCGATACGTCAAGTAGTAGTTAAAAGGTCAACTGCTTTCTGCCTTGCTTAGGCCCGAGAAAAAACAAAAACAAAACAAAAAACAACAACCCCCTCCAAAAAACAGTAGATTGATACTAATCTATTTTTAATATTACTACTAACCATGGTCTGACTTCAAAATTACACTACTGGACTTTCTCAAAGCTGCTACCAAAATCCTTCCTATAAATGAACATTTTGTTACGCCGAATAGCAAAGGACTCATCACTGTAAAGCAAATAAATAAAAATATATTTATCCTCGAGTCAGTTCGGTTTGGTTTGTTTTACGCCATACCAACCTCAATGTGTTATTTAAGGCCGAGAAAAAATTTTATTGTCGGTAATATATATATATATATATATATATAAAATTACCAGCGATACATTTTGAAAGAAAATATTGCCATAATAGATTTTTTTCTTTTTGTGTTTTTCTTTCAAAAATCTATAACTGGTAATAATTTTTTCCTTCAAAATGATTATTGCTGGTAATAATATTTTACAAAGTATTTCTGGTATTAAAACCTATATTTACACTTTCATTGACCCCAGTTTGGGGGTTAACTATTTGCTCATGGCTGGAACCTCGAACAAGGGCTACCACCCCGAGTCAGGGTGGACCTGGGAACGCCATCAATTAAGAGGCGATTCCACGCTTCTCAAAACTTCCCGATCTGAAGTCTTGCTGCCGGACGTAGTTTATCGTCTTACCCAGAATCCAGATGAAGTTTATCGTCATATCCAGGTCGGCGAGAAAGTTCCTTTTATTCCAAAGTTTTCAGTAAAGAAAATCCTACCACTATCCACAATAAAAAGGACAATATAATTTTTTTGCTATTTTACCCAACTTTAGTCCGATAACCAACAATTTCCACCAATTTATTTTGGCCACAGAAGGAAATCTTGTATTTATCTTGGCTCCATTATAAGATAAATACGATCAAAGCAAAGTGAATCAAAACCGGACATCTATAAAAAATGTTATGAAAATATTCTTCATTATTTACATTATTCGGGCTATTGTCCTCATCTTTGTCGCCATATTTGTTACAACGTTTCGACCGTTGTACGCAACCAACGCCTATATCCACTGTGCCATGTGTCCTTGAGGACACATGGCACAGTGGACAAAGGCGTTAGTTAGATCCAGTGACAGGACCCAAAAGTGTGAGTTTAATACACGGTTAAGCCAGTGGAGAACTTTTCAGAGTGAAAATTAACAGGAGATAACTGATAACTGACATCCATTAAAACATGGCACGTGGAACTAGAACCGTCTACCCCAGTGAGCGAAATAAACGGTTCAGTTCGATATTCCAACCACCTGAAGAAGGCCGGGGCGTAGTCTGAATAATTTAAATAATGTACATAACCGGTCGAAGACGGGTTATACTGCTAGTCTTTTATAAATAGTAATTACCATCAAGCGTATTTTCTGTCTATATTTCTGAGATGAGGTATTGTTTCATTACTAGGAATTTTTGTTGTTGGAGCAGTTTAAGTTTAAAGTCAGCCCACCCAAAAATCAATATTAGTACCAACAATTGGGTGCAACTGAGGTACATACCCCAAATAGGGGGTGGGGTGGGGGTAACAATTTGAATGAAGAGTGGCCCTGAAAAGGGCCGTTTTTGCGTTGTCAATGTTGCAAGTAAGGAACCTCTTCCATGGACTGTCATAATAATATACGATAATTTTTATTTATAATATAATTTTTTTTATAATTCTAATAATCTTTTGCGTTACCCTAAACTGATTGTACGCTGTTTTTTTTTTATGTCATTAATTTTTTTTTTACACTTTGCGCAAAAAAAAAAAAAAAAGAAAAGTTTTTGATTCTTTACTTTCAAGGTTGTAATGTTTTCCAGCCAATTTGGATTCAAAACCGGCACTGAAGAATTATCTATAAAAAAAAAAAAAAATCATTGAAATCGGATGAAAACTATGAAAAAGCATAAACATCCGATCTCGCACACACACATTTTGAGAATTATAGATATAGATTTATATTTGCTTCTGGATATTAAATGAAATATAAATAAAATCCTGATGGTATGTCGCCTTGACGTGGTAGGAAGGCTTGCGTGCTTCAACGACCCCCAGAGCTATGCGTGCGGGAGGACGAAGGACACACCCTGATCCTCCAGGTTAGGGTTAGTGCAGTAGGCTAACAGTCTACTCTTTTAAAAACTAGCTTGTTACAGAAACCTCAATGGTATATTCAAACAACGACATGGCCGAGAAAGAGTCCTCCAAGATAGTTGGGTTTAGTTGTTTTGTTTTAAGGCATATCAACCACAATGGGTTATTTAATGCCGACAATTTTTTTTTATTACTGGTAATATTTTATTTTCTCAAAAATCTGTTTCTGGTAATATTTTTCCTTCAAAAAAGTATTGCTGGTAATATATTTTTTTCAAAAAAAGTATTGCTGATAATATATTTTTTTCAAAAAAAGTATTGCTGGTAATATTTTTTTTCTCCAAAAATGTATTGCCGGTAATAGTTAAATATTTGCCCATAGCTGAGACACTAACAAGTGCTACCATTCTGGGTCATGGTTTACCTGGGAACACCAGCAATTAAGAGGTAGTTCAACGCTCTTCAAAACCTCCTGATCAGAGGCCTTGCTGCTGGACGTAGTTTATCGTCTTACCCAGGACGATGCTACAAAGTAGAGCGTATAATGCGTGCTGGTGAAATCCCCCGGAAAGTCAGTGGAAGTCAACAACCATGATAGGGACCTGGAACATCAGAACCCTATACGTGACAATCAAAATCTTCTAGTCTCATCCGACAGGCCCTTGACTGGAATCCACAAGGGAAGCGAAAAGTGGGTCGACCAAAACTTGGCGCAGAAGTGTTGACGCAGAGATGAAGGCAGCTGGCATTACGTGAGCCGAGCTGAAGAGGATCGCCCGGAACCTCATCCGTAGGTGAGGTATTGTTGCGGCCCTATATTCCTCAAGGAATCAAGAGGCATAAAGAAAAGAAAAAAAATGAAAGAAGAAAGAAAGAAAATAAAGAAAATTACTGACTTCGACATTGAATGAAACAGCAAGATTTTAAATTTCATCTATCAAGTTTTCAAAGATTTTTATACTGTTCGAAGAAAAAAAAGTTAATTCATATCGTGTCTATTGATCTAGCATGTAATAAAATCGATTCACAAATGTCCTTCGGAATGATTGGCACTTGTAGAATATCAGAATGAAATTCCCGCGAAAAGAACACAATCTTGTAACGATCACGTTGTCTGGACAAGGTAATTTGTTCTTTCTGCGGACATTGTATTGTGATATGTCTCAAGTCCCAATCATTCCAGGATAATTCATGTCGCATTGAATAATTTTCATCTGTGAATGTAAATGCTAGATCACCGCAGTTTCATGAATGAAGTTATTTTTCCTTAACACATTCAGATAACTCGTCGTTTCTAGTTTTCTCTTCCACTGGGTTTAGGAAAGATAAATTATGAGACTGACCGCTGAAAAGTCGAATCAACACAAAGACAAACAGAAGACGTGGTAAACTTAACTGTTTTATTCAAACTCCCGCTGGATCCGTTTTACTTCCAGCATCCCTCAGTGGGACCGGAAGTGATTACAGTCATCATCATCATAATCAACATTATTGGTTTGGTTTCGTTTGTTTCAGCTTCAATGGGTTATTTAATGCCGACAAATTTTATTGTTCGTAAATTTTTTTTCTTCAAAAATCTATTTCTGGTAATATCTTTTCTACAAAAATATATCGATGGTAATATTTTTTTCAAAAATGTACAACTGGTAATAATTTGTTATTTCAAAAATGTATAGCTGGCAAAAAGATTTCTTCAAAAATGTATTGCTGGTAATATTATTTTCTTCAAAATTTTATTGCGGGTAATATTATTTTCTTCAAAAATTTATTGCTGGTAATAACAAGAGAAAGAAAGTTTTTTGATTTTTTTCCCACCTTTTTTAGTTTATACCCCACCCCACGTTTTTATTTACGAATTAATTCAACTTGATTTATTTGCTTTTCTTTAGCGATTCGGCCGCAAACCTTTATTTTTTCTTTTGGTTTGACTAGTTTCAAATCAGACTTGTAAAATGCAAAAGAAAAAGAAAAATACAATTTAATTGTTGACGTGTTAAATAAGGAATTTTAAATTTAATTTTTTTCTTCTCTTTCTTGTCTAACTTGTTTCGTTTTTTGTTTTTTTCTCGGCAGCTTTTGGGCGCCATTTTGAATTTTTAATTTTTAACTTTTAGACTCTTATCAGACTATTTTATATTCTTTCTTTTATTTACTTTTTTGAACTAGTTTAATTTAAATACTTCAGTTTTATTTATTTTTAAATTTGTGTTAACTTTTAGTTTTCCCACTTTTTATTTACCAGCCTTTATTTTATATTGCTTTTCCTTTTTTGTTAGTTTTGTTTTCTTTTTCGCTGATATAACCAGTTTTTCCGTTTTTTATTCTTAATTTGTAATATTTGTTTAATTTCTCCTATTTTTAGAAGATTTACACTAGAACTGAATAATCATTTAAGACACGCTGGGTGAATATTTTCCTTAAAAAAAATGGCCGACGAGGTCGGTCAGTAGTTAAAAGGGATGTTTTTGAGGTTGCTGCTAAGGCAGACGACCCGGATAAAACAAAGTCAAAGAAAAGGGGGAAGGCTACACCTAAAATCCTTCAAAAACGACCAATGTACTGGAGTCAACTAGCTCTGAAAATAAAGAGACTACGCTGGTCTCAAGCAAAAGCTGTGATTAAAAGATGAATCAGGAGGCACAAGATAAGTTGACAGCCGGGGAATCACTCTCTTGCTGGAAGTCCCCACAAAGTTGTATTGTGAATATCGCGGAGTTCTTGGAAAACGCTAAGGGCTACGCTCATCTTGTAAAAGAAGATGGGCTCCTTGAAGACGTCCAAGAACTAAAGGTATACGAAAAGAAAAAAAATGGTTTGTCTTTGTGGTGGACAAGCGTACACGCAAAATTTGTCGCTCTACGAAAGACACAGTGATCAAATCACTTTTGTCCCTGGGGATTAAACCCCAAAATTAATTAAAGGTTCCAGTTTTTTCATGTGTGACGTACTGCTGACCACAGCCGAAGATTGCCTGGAAATGGCAAAAAAGAGTTAATTACGAAAGACCTTATTCTTAGGACAGAATACGAGGGTCGGCGAAGGACCAGAGTAGCCGTATTCAAGGTCCCTCCTCAGGTAAGGGGAGAGCACCTGGCTGCATATTTTAGGTGCCCTTTCCGACTACCTGAACGGGGGATGGACTTTTGACAATGCTAGATCGTTTGGCCTTCGTCTCCATCCCCAACTCTCTGGATTTTTGCGGCTGGAAAATGCCGGTCATCGTGACCGGTAGAAAACCTACTTGCAGGAGGTGTGAAGAGACTAGTCATCGGCGGCTTGTCTCATGATGATACCGTCGAAATTGAGATGGCGTCTGGATCAATGGGATGGTTGTTGGTCTCCTCATCCGGGCCATGTTCTATTCTGGTGGAAAACTCTAATTGGTTTGATAATGTCACTCTGGTTGGCAAGTGTGAATGCCCGAGGCCTAAGGTCGGAGACTCGAAGGGTGAGGCTCTCACGTGACCTTCAACCTTTAGGGGTGAATATATGTTGTGTGCAAGAGACCCGTTTTTCTTCTCGCGATTATAAAGGCACTCTGTCTAAGGGGTTTTCTCTTTATTCAGCATGTTTTGATGGACGCTCGAGGGGTGTCTCTTGGCTGGTGAGCAAGTCTTTGAACTCTTGTCTCCGCAGATCCGGCGGGCAGACTTAGCGTGCTGAATGTTACCATAAGGCTCTGCGTCTCGTTGGGGTTTATGGGCCCAATATCCAGACTTTAGCGGCCTGCTTTGTTTCGGCAGATCGGGCCGTTTATGATGCCATCACGTCGGGTAGTTTACACGGGGGATTGTAATGCCATCCTTTGTCGTCGGGTTTGATTTTGTCGATAAATATCGGAATGAGCACCCTCAGGGCGTAGTTTGGACTTGGACAAATAGTGGCAGCTCGGCTGTTGGGTGCGTGCTAGCTACCTTGACCGAGTTTTAGTTAGTAGAGTCGATGTAGGACTCTTAGGGTGTCCAAGATTCCATTATATAGTTTATTCGGATCATAGTAAAGTTAGATAAGCCTAAGGTTAGGATGGCTGGCTACTGAAAATTCAACTGCCCGTTATTTGGTGAGCAGGATTTCCGGGACCACCTGCTACTAATGTTACAAAGGGAACTGACGGGAGCTGTAAGGGGAAATGCCTGGTGCGACAAATTAAAATCTAAAATTCGATCGTTTGCTGCCTATTTTAGTCGTCGACTCAGATTAGCGGCGTAAACGGCTTGCGAGAAAAGAGTTGATCGGGCAGTTAAATCCCGTGATAGTGAGGAAGTAGTCTTAGCTAAGGTAGAGTTGGACTCCTTGTTTATCAAGAAGGATCAAGCTCTTGTAGTTAGAGATAGGTTAAAAAGAATGTCCTGAGGCGAAGAATATGGCCGCAGAATTGCGTGCAGAGGAAAGTCGGAATGCATCACGGGGTCATATCGCATGCGTCACACTACCGGATAAGCGGACCGTGACTACAAACTCCGTCATATGAGAGGCTTTTTTCGGGATTACGTTCGAGATATTTCTACAAGGGAGCCCGCTCCGAGCCCTGCTCATTTCGACGATTATTTAGCAGACTTTCCCTGCCATGAGGCGGTTGAAGCGACTGGATGCAAGGGTCCTATCGCAGAGTCGGAAATCTGGGAAGCGTTGAAACAGGTTGGCCTGGATAAATCTCCGGGATTAGATGGTCTTCCATACGAAGTCTACTTGAGGCAGTCGCAGGTTTTTGTTCCTTTGCTGGAACTGATTTTCAACTGGATGAAGCAGGGTCTATACCTCAACGCTTCACCAGGGGTGTGATCAAGTTGCTGTGTTAGTTAAAGAGCGAAAATTACCTATTCCATCCCCACCGTTTTTGTCCTATGTTAAATACAGAGTTAAAGATTTTGGCAAAGATTTTAGCCAACAGTTTGCAGCTTGTCCTGTCTAGTCTGATTGGCTCCGAATAGACTTGTGCTGTGAAGGGCAGGACTATTCAGGACAACTTTCATATGGTCCGCTTGATCATAGAGAAAGTCAACAGTGAAGCCGCGCTGATCAATTTGGATCAGTCCAAGGCCTTTGATAGGGTTGACCATCGATTCCTGGAGGCTGTTCTTTCGGCTGCCGGTTTTCGGGCCGGACTTTCGCTCCTGCATCCGTCTTCTGTATGCGCTGGTGGAAGTGAATGGGGTAAGATCGAAGCCTTTCGTATTGTCTCGCTCCATTCGTCAAGGTTGTCCGCTCTCGCCTCTGCTTTACGTTCTTGCGTTGGAACCTTTCCTTCGCAAGTTAAAGGCGAATCCGGTCCTACGCGGTATTTCGCTGCCTGGTGCTACCACCTCGGCCAGGTATTTTGCCAATGTGGACGACGTTTCGGTTCTTGTGTCGAGCGGGAGCCGAATTTGACGAAGTCAACAAATAAATCCGGGATTATGAGATGGTGACAGGGTCCAAGATCAACGGCGATAAGTCTGTTGGGTGCGTAGAAGAGAGTTTCTCTTCCCGGACCTTTCCTCTTTGACGGATGGGTCGGTCAAGGTACTCTGCGTCTGGTTCGGTCCTGATATCCAGTTGGAAGTGAATTGGTCGGAGGTACAAGGGAAGGCCGAGATCGCAATTAATCTCTGGTCTCGGAAGAATCTATCCTTGAATGGGAGGGCGGAAGTATGTGTTTTACATATCTACCCGATTCTCCTTTACCGACTATCTGTACTTCCACTGCCGTATGACACACTAATATCATTAGTAAGGTTATTTTTCTCTTTCTTGTGGAGAGGCAAAGACGCTAGGGTATCTCGGGAGATCCGTTTCCTTCATCCATCTGAAGGCGGTCGAGGTATGCCTAGCATTGAGATTCGTTATTATATGGCATCGCTTGAGGAGGGTGCCCTCTGGAAGGAAGACGCCCGTAGAAATTTCCCATCCTTGAGAAGTGTGCACTCGTGCGAGAAGAAGATCCACCGTTTACCCCGAGCTGAATGCTCCTTCTACCGTGAATGTCGTCTTGCTCTGAAACGCCTCTTACGGGCGTCGGATGGCCTCTCCAACGTCCAAGCGTTGTCTCGTAGGTTATTATATCAAGTGTTAGTTAGGGGGTCCGTTCATGGTCTGATTGACGAGCTCGGTCTTACGAAACAGGATGATCGCTCAATCTGGCTTTGGGTGCCCTGGTTGAAATGTCTCAATAACGATGAGGTATCCCTCATTTGGCTGGTGATGCGTGGGGCCTTCTGGGTTGTCAAAAACTTTGCTCATCGGGCTTAGAGAAATCTCCAAAATGCCGACGCTGTGATGAGGAAGTCGAGACCCTGGGTCACGTTTTCTTTCATTGCTTGTTGGTAGCGCCGTTGTGTAAGTTCGTTGAAGGCCTCCTGGTTCGCATGCTGCAGGGAAAGTTTTTTGTCCTTGCGGCCGCTTCTGTTTGTAGCAATGTGGCCCCGGCATTGATGAAGGCTGACCATTGTTCCACTGTTTGCTAGGTGTTATGAGAATTGTGATTTGGTCGACACGTCAGAAAGGATTCTATGGAGGCGAGAAGTTCACTTCTTCCCAACTGATCTCGTACTTTAAGCATCAGCTTAAATTCAAGATTAGGACGGAAAAAGGCGGGTAAATCTTGCGCGACTCTGTAGAGTGAAAAGTCGCTGACCTGCAGTGGCACTTTGATGCCAGTTAGGTACAGGATTTTGTCCTTCCTGGGTTGAACAGATGCCAACCATCCCGATATTAGGCTAGTTTAGTTTTAGTTTGAATCTTTAGTTTCCTGTTAACTTAGCTAGGGTATGTATGCTCATTGGCCCCTTTTATTTCTGTCCCTATTTTTCTTTAGTTTAATTCCCTATCCCCTCCCTCGTTAGGTGGTCAATGATGTCAGTTCTCTGGTAGATGCGGGGTGCTTTTCGTTTCGCGTGTGTATTTTTCGTATTTGTTGTTGTGTCTGAAGGAGTTCGCGTTTCTGTGAGTTCTTGGGATGAATTAATGTTTTTATTCTGTTATACTCCTGCATTTTCTTTCACCCATTTAACTGATGTTTCTGCCACATTTAAGGAGTGTGGGTGGGGGTCATTACTAACATTATTTTGTTTTGTTTTCATGTAACTAGAATTTATTCATATTGTAAATACTCATTGTGAGGGAGGGGAATAAAACATTTAAAAAAAAAAACAGACTTTCAAATGTACATATAGGGACTAGTTAGGATTTCATAGAGACATGGAGGTATTTTGGTGGATGTTGTTAGAAAGGTAGGTGAGAATGAGTTCTTTTGGTGTTAGGACAATTGTGTGTATGTTTGGGTCAGTGTTTGTAGCTAGCTCAGTTTAAAATTCAAGATGGAAGACCGTCCTTTTTCCGAATCCACTTTTTGGCCTTGTGCCAAATATTGTACAGTGTACAATTAAATATCTATTCCAATAAGACGTTTACAAGACAACTTGTACAGATCATAGAAAGGATATAATAAAGTTTTTAGAGGATCGTGTTCTTTTTTCCTATTATTTTGCGGTTAATTGTAATCATGAACTTGTTTAACCAAAACAATACCTCATAAATATAACCTAGGCTGTACCATTTACTAATAATTTTACTAATTACTTCTTTATTTGCCCTGCTGAAATTGGGGTGCCTCTTATACACACGTGTGTCATATACGCCATGAAATACGGTACTTTAATTTATGAAGGTTTGATTTGCTTTACGACATGTCAACCGTAATGGTTTATTTAATGCCGACAATTTTTATTGCTGGTATTTTTTTTTTCTAAAAATGTGTTGCTCGTAATATTTTTTCGTTCAAACGAAAAAAAGAAATTATTTCTGGTTATATCTTTTCCAAAACTATATTGCCGTTAATAATTTGTTCTTCAAAAATTTCTTCCTGGTAATAATATTTTTAAAGAGTATTTCTGGTATTAAAAGCTATTTTTACACTTTCATACTGTTTTGACCCCAGTTTAGGGGTCAACTATTTGCTCATAGCTGACCCGGGAACACTAGCAATTAAGAGGAGGTTCCCCGCTCCTAAAAACCTCCTGGTCAGAGGCCTTGCTGTTGGACGTAGTTTATCGTCTTACCCAGGACGGTATTCATTAAAGCTGAAAATTCAGTGTAATGAGATGCTGCATTTTGTGAGCAGGGGTATAACATCGACTCATTTGGTTTCTTGAAACAATATAAAATTGTTAAAATGCGACCGGGTGGTAGAAAGTCTTCATAACTGATTGCTTTCGTAAAGGGGTAACGAAATTTCATCTTTTACTTTCCTTGAATCGATCTTTAACTACTGGCGTGAATATCACACTTTGCAAAGTGTTTATATTCAGGTAAAGTGAATCAGTAGAAAAGGGACATAGGCATTCCGGTATTTTGTTGATCCAGTCTTGTCACCATCAATTTGCTTTATAACATAGCAGCACATTTTTACATTTTGAAAGGTGAGCGTCTCAGAGTGAGGAAATGGTTTGCCATTTTGTCGGTTTAGAAATTACCGAGTAGTGAGTCCGATCCACACACTAATGGCCTTGTGCCAGAACTAAGGCGACCTTAATAAACAACAACGATGTGTTGAAATGTTCTTTTTTGTATATTTTTTGTAAGGGGTGTTGTGTCTGTTCAGAACTGAAGTTTTTTTTAAAAAAGTAAAATAGTTAAAAATGTAGGAATAAAATTTTTTAGTAGGCGGCATTTTAATACATGATTTCGTTTCACACGTGACTGAAACTTGACATATATAAACATTCTAAAAAGTGACATTAATTTTTATATGATTTCAAATCTCAATTTTTATTTATTTATTTATATATATTTACGATAAAAGTAAATTGGAATAACATGTGATGCATTTTCATTATTTATTCTTTTATTTCTGGAAAAATAAAAGAATACCGTACAAACAGAAAAAAAGATATGTACCGTTTATGGAGATGGTGCTATATCTGGGAACAATATTCATAATTAGTTCGCTAGGTTCAGAAGAAAAATTTTAATCTGGAATATGATGAAGTTTCCGGACAGCAGACATTGATGATAATCAAATTGATTAGTTTGGTTTGCTTTACGGTTTATCAACCTTAATGGGCTATTTAATGCGGACAAGACTTATTGCTGGTTATATATTTTTTCCAAAAACGTATTGCTTGTAATCTTTTTCTTCAAAAATTTATTGATGATAACTTTTACAAAGTATTTCTGGTATTAAAACCTATTTTAACACTTTCATAGTTTTGACCCCATGTTTGGGGTCAACTATTTAACCATATCTGAGACCCTAAAATGGTGCTACCACCCCGGGTCAGAGTGGACATGGGATCACCAGCAATTAAGAGGTGGTCCTATGCTCCTCAAACCTCTTAATCAGAAATCTTGCTGTTGGACGTATTTTATCGTCTTACCCAGGACGCGGATGTTGTTTATCGTCATATCCAGGACTGTTGAGTTTCAGATAAATTAGATCTATGTCTACGTAGCTATTATTTATCAATACGACAAAATTTGGCATTAAATAACATTGACTATAAAAAAAAATATCAGTGTCTTAACGGTGATGAACCGACCCGAACGTTTTCTGAGGTACTGAAAAGTGTTTTATCATTGCCGTTCAGACTCTGGGTTTTCTCCGGTTACGATGCACGTTTTTCCTCACAATGAAATACCATATGCATCTCGAGTTCAGTCCAAATATCAAGAGAAAATCCATTAGTAAAGATGCTGCAAACATGGCTGCTCATTCTATCACTTCAAGAATTAGCTGACCTAACCTTACATTTTTTTTATCTTTACAAGGGTCAGGTTAGACTAAAACTGGAGTATTGTTGCCATATGTGGGTTGGAGATTATGAGTTTTCAGATTTGACAGGATCTAAAATCGTTTAAGTTTGTTTGTTTGGGTTTATGGCATATCAACCACTGTGGGTTATTTAATGCCAAATCCAGTTTATATGAATTTTAAATGCCTATTTTGTATGGAATAGCAAGCGTATAGCTGGCAACATTGTTGTTTCAAAAACGTATAGCTGGCAACATTATTTTTTACAAAAAACGTATAGCTGGCAACATTATTTTCCCGAAAACATTATCTGAGGCCTTGCTGTTGGATGTAGTTTATCGCCATATCCAGGACGCGGATGTGGGAAAGATCTGAAAAAACTAGCAGTTCACTATTTGCCCATAGTTGGGACCCTAACAGGTGTTACCACCCCGGGTCAAGGTGGACCTGGGAACACCAGCAATTAAGAGGTGGTTCCACGCTCCACAAAACCTCCTGATAAGAGGCCTTGCTGTTGGATGCAGTTTAACGTCATACCCAGGACGGGTTTAAGTTTGTGAAGAAAACTTTCCCACTATCGCTACTATCGATATTTACATGGTAAATGTTCAGATAAGCGCTCCATTCTTTAGTCACCACCACTCCAGTTCAGACTTTTAAAGCAAGGATATACCGTGCTACTTCCACGGAGTCGAAAAATCATTTCCAACTTGTTCCAAATGCGAAATGAAAAGATTCCTGCTTGGGTGCTTCCCTTAAACCTACAATCTTGGCCTGTTCGAATCAAGGATCATTTATTATCTACCCTAATCCTCATAATATGTATTATTTATTTTTGCTTTCACGTATCATATCAGACTTAATTCATCCTTATATTTTAACTTTAATCCTGTACCTTGTTTTGTTTTACGGTATATTAACCTCAATCGGTTAGTTAATGCCGACATTTTTTTTTTTATTGCGAGTAATTAAACATCTATTTCTTGAATTATTTTTTCTTTAAAAATGTATTGCTGGCAATTTTTTTTTTTCCAAAGGATTTCTGGTATTAAAACTTTTTTTTTTTTTTTTTTTTTTTATATTGTTTTGACCTCAGTTTGGGGGTTAACTATTTTGCCCATAGCTGGGACCCTAACAGGAGTTAGGTGAATTCACTTCCCACTAGCACGTCTTTTATTCATATCTCGCATCATTCGGGTTTACTATTTTATTAATAATCATCTAGTTCGAGAACTATTTGGTGAATTTACATCCTACCATCAACTCATTCATATAACGCACTTCTTTCCCATTTAATGGTTATGCTCTACCTTGTGTGGCTCTCAAACCTTGTACTTTAAAAATTTCAAAGTCTTTTTTATTCATATCATATGTCATTACTATTTTATCAGCAATCCCTTTTAGTGGTTCTCAATCTTTGTATTATTTTACGACATATCAACCTTTTATGTTTTTTTTTTATACTAAATTTTCCTAATACAAACGAAACAAAGCACAGATCGGCCGCATAAATATCCAGAATTGACTCACGTGAAATGTTACAAGGTGAAATTAATGGCCGCCAACGTCTAATAGACATGTCTCCGTTTTCTATCGATTCAATTTGCATTTTATCTAACACTGCTGACTCAAGAATTTCCCGCCGTTACCATCAGCAACACTTCAACAACTTATAGATTTATGTAGGTTTCATGTTGATAGCAAGTAGATAAGGAAAGTTGCCAGTAACACTTAAACACATTTAATATTAAAATACATTGTTTTCTAATCGGGCAAATGGTTATTTTCGCAATTAAATAGCTTAAAATAAGACGGTTTGGTTTTTGTTTTACGACATATCAACCTCAGTGGGTTATTTAATATTGACAGATTTTATTGTTGGTAATATTTTTTTTCTTCAAAAATCTATTTCTGAAATATTTCCTACAAAAATATATCGATGGTAATATTTTTTCGAAAATATGTAGCTGGTAATATATTTTTTTTTCAAAAATGTATAACTTGGAATAATTTTTTCTTCAAAAATTTATTGCTGGTAATAATTTTTTTCAAATTATTCCAGTTTTTTTTTGTTTTTTTTTCAAAAAATATATTGCTGGTATTTTTTTTCTTGTTACAAAATATTCCTGGTATTAAAACCGATTAAATAGCTTAAAATAAGGCGGTTTGGTTTCGTTTATTTTGTTTTACGACGTATCAACCTCAATGGGTTATTTAATGCCGACAAGATTTTTATTGCCAGTAATTTTTTTCCAAAAATGTACTGCTGGTAATATTTTTCTTTTTCAAAATTGGACTGCTGGTTTGGTTTACAACATATCTGTTAGACATTTTCATGACGGTCGTCCTCGAGTATAGAATCCAGAGGTTGGCAGTGAATATTTCGGAGACAGTAGGAAAGCGTAGTGGAGGTTCGCAGTGGATATCACAACAGAGTGTAGTTCATCCTTCTCCTGGTCGCCTTTGGTCCTTCCGGTAGACGAAACAAGATGGCCGCCTTTATACACGACGAATACAGTGTTGGGCGGCTTCGGATTGGTCAACCTTCCATTGGTCGACTATAAAGGGAAATAAGTCATTCTGACTCGCTCACTAGTTATACGCGGTATCCCCCCTTGTCGGTTTATTGCCTATATTAGATTGTGTTTGGACGTCAGTGGACGGTTTTTGTTTTCAGTGACAACAAAAGTAAGTGAGAGATTATTGATTTCTTTTATTTGGAGATTTGCAACTGTCTTTGGTGTGGGAATACCCTCTCGCTATGGCGGAGGGGACCCAGCAAAAAGAGCCTTTGGCCTCTACCTCAACTGCACCATCTGCTTGGGTGCAGGAGAGGACGCAAAAAGGACCACAGTATTACGAGAGTCAGCGCGAACAGCTAAAAGAATTCATCAAGAAAGATGAACTCGTTCCAATGCCGTCAGTCATGGAGACTGTGGCAACAAGGACCATCTCCCTGTTGACGGTCGACATAAAGACCAAAAAGTTTACTCCCGTTAACAGGGAACCCATGGAAGAAGCCCTAAAGGCATTGAATATCGGGGCCAAGGTTTTGGCCCGCAGGGACATTCTTTTACCAACGGAGGAAGCGGCGAAGGCACTGGCCGGATGCACCTTGACAACAAAGACATTGAAGTTGCAGACCGAGTACATGGGCACCAGGAAGACTAGGATCATATTACATGATGTGCCCATGTACATTACAGAAGACCAGGTGGGTGCTTTCTTTTCAAACTACGGTCCTGTGGAGGGGGTGTCGGCGATTTGAAGCAAGGCGGGGATTGCCACCGGCGATATGGAGGTCGTGGTGACGCTGAACCGCCAAAGCTTCAAAGACATCCCCAACACAATTTTGTGCGAGAAAAGGAGAATATTTGTAGTAGTGGAAGGTCGCCGGCCCTGTTGTTGGGTATGCGGAGTGGTTGGACATTTGGTAAAGTTGTGTCCGACGAAGAAGCCGGCAGAAAAAACCAGCACCGGTACCTACTCCAGTGGTGCCTACAGAAGCAGGAAAGAAGGAGGCCAGCAAGGAGTGGACGGAGGTGGTGAGGAAGAAAGCCAAAGGGACAACCTCACCTCCCAAGCAGCAACAACAGCAGCAGGAACTCCCGGAAAAGGCTGTAGCGGAAAACAAGGCAGAGGTGGCTTTGGATGAGCGAGAGCAACGGCAGGCGGCCGTTAAAACCAAACCGGTTAGTCCTAGCAAAGAAGCCGCTAAAAAGGATCAGCAGCAGCAGCAGGCGCAGCAGCAGCAAGAAAAAAGGAAGAAGGGGCAGGAGTTACAGAAACAACAACAACAACAGAGGCAGACTCAGCAGTCAGAGCAACAACAGTCAGAACAACAGCAACCCCAGCGGATGGATCAAGAGCAGCATCAGATGGAGGTTGAACAAATGCCTCCTCCTAGTGCCTCCGCAGTGGAAAAAGAAGAGACACCAAAGCAAGCCAGTCAGAAGGAGGGACACTCAGAAACATCGGGGTCCCAATCCTTACCAGCATCTTTGAGTCAGGCGGTTTCCCAAACTAAGAGTCGTTCCTCTTCCCCCTCCAGGGTTTCGTCACCCTCCCCGTCAACCTCCTCCTTAGGTTCTTTAGCCACCCCGCCTGACACTTCCACCCCACTGCCCACACCTACCCCTTCCTCTCCTCTCCCAGATAAAAGGAAAAAAGGTTTTTTCCGGGTCCTGACCTAATCTGTAAGGTGGACCGGAAAGAGCTGGAAAGGGATATGTCGACACACAGAAAGGCCAGACTGGGTCCTCTCTTTAAAATCACGATGGTCGACGGGAAATCGGTAGAGGATCCCCGAAATTTTCCGAAGGCCCCTGGTGTCACGACTTGTGTGAGGGACACGGGGGGGGGGAACCTTAAAATCTGGTACTTTTTGGAGGAGTGCAGGGAGGTGTTCCCGGAGATTAGAGTTCTGGAAACAGGAACACCACAACTAAAAAAGATGGCACATTTCTGTGCAGGGCGGGTCCCTGTTCTACTCCATCCCTCTGAATATAGGGCAGCAAAATTAATGTTCCCTATGGACGTAGGCGGGATTGTCCCAGATGGTCGGATGACGACCGAGTTAGGCACTGGTAGCCTGGGACATTCCGTCGGGGTCCTTTCACCCTCAGATTTCCGCTCCGTATGTGAGTAGGTTTTTTGCTGTTTTATTTCTTTGCAGGCTTAGAAAATGGAAACCAAGTTAGCGACTCTGAATGTGAGGGGCTTAAGGGATCGGGGTAAGGCTACCCGCCTGCTCCAGGACCTTCTGTCCCTGGATGTGGATGTCGCCGCGATCGAAGAGACCCACTTTGTTTGCAGTGCCGATGCGTGTGTGCTGGACGATGACTTTGTTGTCTATTCAGCATATGGGGACCGGTTTGCCAGAGGAGTTTCTTTGCTTGTCAGACGGACTCTTGATGCGAAGGTGGACCTTGTGCATACCGATGCCGAGGGCCGGTTGATCGTGTCCGATATTGCCGTGAAAAGTGGTTCGTTCCGAGTCGTTGCGGTTTATGCGCCCAATGACCAGGAGGAGCGGGTCACGTTTTTTCGGCGGTTGGGGCCGTTCCTGGTTGATTCAACGCGCCTAGTTTTAATGGGGGACTGAATGCCATTCTGGACCCCGACTTAGACAGGGGCGGGTGCTAGGGGAGAAGGGACGATCGTAGCCTGGTTGATCTGATCGACGATTATGGTCTCGTCGATAGATACCGGGTCGATCATCCCGGGGAAACATGTGGACGTGGGCTCTTAGTTGGCCTTCTGAAAAGGTGGTTAGCTACCTTGACAGAATGTTAGTGAGAAGAGCCGACATAGATCTGCTAGATTGCCCTACGTTCCACTGGGTAGGCTACACGGATCACAAACTTGTTTGTGCCCGTGTAGCGTTAGATCATAGGCCTAGAATGGAAGTTCAATCTGTCTTTACTGGACAGGCGGGACTTCCAGGAACAGCTAACTTAGGTACCTCCACGAGATCGCTAAAAAAAGAGCATAGCATGATGAAAAAGACGCCAAACTTGACGAAAACAAAATTTTTATTGTCTAAATGTTTGTTATTATTAAGAGGAAAGGTCAAAGTATTTTTTTTAGTATTTTTAATCGTTCCTAGCACGTCCGAAATTTTCGTTAAAAATCTAGTTTTTTTTGAGTCAGCAAAATTGACCATTTTTTTCCATTTAAAAAAAAAAAAACTGGAAATCTGACAGATTTTTTTAAATATCAATTATCATTTTTTCAAAACATATTTTAAGAAAATCAGAAATTATGTTTATTTAAAATATTTTGAACCAAATTAACTTAGCTTTTGTGCCAAAAAGCTGTAATTTGAAAATAAAACAAAGGTCATAAACTTTCGCGTCTCTTGACATGTGATGAATGATATATTTACGAATTCCATGAGGCTAATTTGTTCTACGGAAGGAGAAAAGTGAAATAATTTACATTTACGTGAACAAATTATTTACCCCGTTATTTTTAACGAAAACTTTCAGCGGTCTAATTTTTTTTTTTTTTTTTTGTACTTAGCTTTCACCTTTACGTTTATGATGCTTTATGGGAAATATATTTAAAGAAATTAAAATAAAACTGTTAAGAGTGACATTAAATTTCATATTTCTTAAGAAAGGTATCTAATTAATTTATAGGTACCTTTCTTATGAAATTTTATCAGAATTGTACATAAAATACTATAATTTTATGTACATTTATTACATTCTACTGTTATTTGTATTTGCATTCATTTTATTAATTTTGATATTTCATTTATGGAAAAATGTCGTAACTGAGATTAATATAAAAATAAGATCATATAAATTTCATAAGATGATACTGATACTTGTAGGTACCCTTCTCAGTTGAAATTGAAAAATCAAATTAACTTCTCCACACGTGTTTCGCAAAAGTAAAGGCCTTAATAGCATAGCAGAGAACAATGCTTAACTCAAATAACGCAACTTAATTATATTCTGGTTGGTCTTCCGTATTTTATAATTACAGCTCGATTATAAGCACAAAATTACATTTCTTAATTACTGGGTATCTTCTGATTAGTCAAAATGATACAATTTACAACGTGCTAAAAAAAGATCTATCTCATAAGGACACTTATGAAAGAAAGCCGATGCGGCTTTTAACTAATTTTATAATTAGTTAACAACTTAAATGTAAAATCTATTATAATTAATGAAATAACAAATAATTGTATTAAAATTCATTTTTCATCGAAAAAATTTTTTTTGCTTTCAGAAAATATTGTCCATATTCATAAAAAACAACTAAAAGCAAATAAAAGCATTTGAAATTAAATAATATCTTTTGTTTTATTGAGTTTTGTATGTTACAATTCAGAGCTGATTTTCAGGTACTGCGTATCCAATTAAAAAAAAAAAAAACATGATTTGCATTCCTCAAAGCCCTGTGCTTTTAATTATTGTAATCACTAAAACCGATGCGATCGAATTTCTAGCGTTTTCATAAAATTAGTTAGGGGGTAATAAATATTAAAAAAAATATTTCTACCATGACTTTCTTAAAAAAAAAAAAAAAAAACATTTATAATAATTTCGATCATCTGTGAATAGTTTCTGAAAGTTTCATTAACATCCGATAATTATTTCTATTTTTGCACGATTTTTCAAATTAATGCGTGTCATACCAAAAAACGTGCTAAAAATTGTCTATATTATTTACTAGTTCCGCTGATACAAATAGAAAAAGGTTTTTTAATCAAAATTTAGAATGTCCTAAAAAGGAGGAAAATTTTTTAAAAATAATTAAAAAAAAACTTTGGTCTTTCCTCTTAGTAATAACATAAGTATTTAGACAATAAAATATAGTTTTCGGCAAGTTTGGCGTCTTTTTCATCAAGCTATGCTCTTTTTTTAGCGATTTCGTGGAGGTACCTAAGCTAACTAGATTAGTGCAGCGGGAGCTAGTTGGGGCGGTTATCGGGAATAAGTGGTGGGAACGCCTTAAGTCTAGGATTAGGTCTTTCACCACTGATTTCAGTAAACGGCTCGCTCTAGATAGAGCTGAAAAGGTGAAGACACTTAAAGCTAGTTACACCCGGGCGGTGGCTGGGGGGGGGATCCCCGAGAGATAGCCTTAGCGAGCGGTACATGGGCCAGGTAATTAGACATAAGTTAAGCAAGATGTCTTCTGAAGCCGTGAACTTGGGCGCAGATCTGCGCAGGGAAGAGGTCCGTCGAGGTGGCGATCGTTTCATTCGTGAAGTCAAGTCCCCGGAGGGGCATACTCTTCGGGCCACTGACGACATGTGCGAGGGGTTTCGGCGCCATTTCGAGAACCGATTTACCAAGGAGCCTGGTCTCCGTGAGGAGGAGTTTCGCAGCTATTTGGCTGACTTTCCTCGGCTTTCGCCGACTGAAGCGGCTAGCTGCGAGGGAGAGATCACGGAGGGCGAAGTCTACGCGGTATTGAAGAAGGTCGGCAGAGGCAAGTCGCCCGGTCTGGATGGTTTTGCCCTATGAATTGTACTTGAGGCTGTCGCACATCTTTGTTCCGATTTTGACAGCAGTGTTCAACAACTGGTTTCGGTCGAGGTCCATCCCAATCGGATCACCAGGGCGCGATCACTCTGTTAAAAAAGGGCAAAGGTGGTGGGGGGAAGCTAGATGATTACAGGCCCATAACTCTGCTAAACACAGAGTTGAAGATTATGGCCAAGATCCTGCAGGAGCGTTTGCAGTCAGTTGCCGAGTCTCTGTTGGGACCCGAGCAGACTTGTTCTGTGAGGGGCCGAACAATTCAGAGCAACCTGCATCTGATCCGCACGATCATAGAGGGTGTAAAAGACGACGAAGAAGCCGCGCTGATCAATTTGGATCAGTCCAAGGCATTTGATAGGGTTGACCATCGCTACCTTGCTACTGTCCTGCAGGCCGCTGGATTCGCACCCAACTTCTGCCGCTGGATTAGCCTCCTGTATCGCTCCCCCAGTGCTGTGGTACAGGTGAACGGAAGGTTGTCGGACGCGTTCGTGCTGTCTAGGTCGGTTCGTCAGGGTTGTCCGCTGTCGCCTCTCCTTTATGCTTTGGCGTTGGAGCCTCTCCTTCGCCGGCTGAAGGACGAAAACCGGCAGTCCGGCCCTACGTAGCATTGCCGTGCCTGGAGGGTCTCGAGCCAGGGTTTCCGCGTACGCCGATGACGTATCTGCTGTGTCGTCCCGCAGCGACATTGAGGCGGTACAGAAGGCGCTTGATCGGTACGAGAAGGTGACAGGGGCCAAGATAAACCGCGACAAGTCGTCCGGCTTGCGGTTAGGTGCCTGGAAGGGGGTCGATCTTCCGGGCCGCTTCGGTTGGACGGACGGTCCTGTCCGCATTCTTGGAGTGTGGTTTGGGCCTGACCTCCAGCTAGAGAAAAATTGGTCTGAAGTACGTGCAAAGGTCGATTCTGCCGGTCAGACTTGGAATCGACGGCGGTTGTCCGTGAAGGGCAGGGCGGAGGTCTGTCTTACATACATTTTCCCCCTGATCCTTTATCGATTGTCCGTACTTCCTCTCTGTAAAGACCGTCGGAAGGCGCTTGAGCGATCGCTCTCCTCCATTTTATGGAGGGGACGCGTGAACAGGGTCGACAGACGAGTCTGCACCAAACGTCCGTGTCATGGGGGGCTGGGAATGCCGCAACTTATGAGTCACATCCGTGCCTCTAGGTTGGCTTTCCTACGCCGCGCATTGACAGAGAGATCCGATTCTGGAGTGGATTGTTAGGGACGCCTTCCCTAGCCTTACCATCAGTCCCCCCCCATCTCGCGGGTTGAACGCCGTTGTAAACCCCGGGGTGAGTCGGATTTCCTCCGCGAGTGTCGGTTGGCCTTGAAGGCCATTCCCCGGTCCAGTGACCTTTCTTGGCCTAGGAAGGTCTTCTATCGTGGTTTAGCGAAGGTTTCTCTACGTGATACACTCGGCTTGTCGGAGGAGGAGTATCGCTCCTATTGGTCTTGGGCGCCAGCGGCGGATTACCTCAGTAAGCCCGAGTTTTCACTTACCTGGCGATTGGCTCGGAATCGGCTACCTCTCAATGACAAGGCTTTCATATGGGGTTTGGCGGATTTGCCAGACTGTGAACGGTGTGGTCTTGGTTTAGAAGAAACGGCTTCGCACGCCTTCTACCATTGCCCCCAAGGTCCGCCCCCCTTATGGGACCATGTCGGCGAGCTGACGGCTCGTCTCGCTCCCGAACAGCTTGTGTCCATTGATCGCGCATACGCGTGTGACAATGTGTCGCCCCCTGTATTCCGGGGTGAAACGGATGGTGTTTCTGATGCTGATGGCCACGGCTCGAATGGTGATTTGGACGACGCGGATGGAGGAAGTCTTGCGGGGCAACCGTCTTTTCTTATCAGCATCTAATCCAATTCTTTGAGCATCAGCTCAAGATGAAGATTAGATCTGATAGAAAACGATTGCATTCGACAGTCTTCAGCGAAAGGTGGGTAAAAGTAGCAAGCCTGGTTCGCGTGACCGGGGCTAGCCTTGATTTTTTTTCTAGGTCAACCCTTATAGCACATCGGGGTGGCTTCCTGTGGAACCCTCCCTTGGTTAGGTTAGACAAGCTTCAGTGTACTTAGTTAATGTGAGTAAGTGTTGTTCCTGGCCTGTTTCCCGGCTGCTCTTTGGTTATGGTCCAAGTCGAGATTCCCAACCTCCCCAGTTTGTTTTGGACCCCTTTTTATCTCGACTGGGTCAGCTTTATATTACCCAGTCCGGCATAATATTTTATCCTCTTTTCCCACTCCCTTAGCGAGAGTGCTTCTTGATTTTGTCCTCTGGGCAGAATACAGCGGCCTCTCTGTTTTGAGGGTTGGAAGGTCCCTACTAACATGTGTTATGTTTAGTTTGCATTTTGTGTTGATTTTGAGTTATTATTGGGTTCATCTACCTCCCCTTGCATTCTATCATTCTTAGAATCTTATGTATATCATTTATGTATCATCAAATTTTTATGGATTGGGGCGCGTTTTGGTAGGTTCCCTTTGAGTCTATGTGGTATTATGGTGATTGGAGGATTGAAAGGTGATGGATGAGTTCTTGTGGTGAATGAGTAAATTGTAACGTATGAATGGGTCGTGAATCAGATTAGCTAGGTATAAGATAGTTAGTGACGACCAGCCTTTACCCCTTCCCTTTTCGGCCTTGTGCCACAATTCCCTGTAATCTGCAGGAATAAATCTCCTAGTTACATACATATATCCCCTCTCCCAGGTCTTTTGATTTATTGGACGAGGTTGTGTGATACAAGGAACTGGTTAATTGCGTGCTAAGTGATAAGTTTTCTTGATTTGATTTTCAGTTGTTTTGCTAAAAACTTGTTTGAATTTTTCAGTTTCTTTTTCTTTTCAGTTGACTTCATTTGTGCAGTTTTTATTTTTATTTCCTTTTCTTTTGCTGTCTATTTTTTCCCTCCCCAACAAGTTTTGTTTGTATTTTTTAATTTTTGATTTGATATATTTTCTGCTTTTGGTTGTCCTCGTTCTGCTTATATTTTATTTTGGTTTGTAATTAATTGTATCATTCTGGATCGTGAAAAAGAAATTACAATTTGAAAAAGGAAAAACTGTTTATTTGGCCCGTCTGGTGGCCAGCCACCATGACGGAGGAAAGTGCAAACAACACACCACCGCCGGTGTCGCCGGTAAAAACGGCCTGGGGTAAGAATAACCCGGTCAAGAAAGATGCTGAGTACTATGAACCTCAGCACAGCAAGTTCGTGGACTCCTTCCAGAATAATGACTTCATCACGATACCAGAAGCCTGGGAGGCAGTCTAAACAAGAATTGTTTCCCTGCTTACCTCGGACGTAAAAAGTCGTAAGTTGGTGGGGGTAGGCAGGGAGGCGATGGAAGAGGTCCTCAAGACGCTCAAAATTAGTCCAAGAGTCCTGGCTCGAAGGTCAAATGCTATTTGGGACATTCTACTTCCTACGGAGCAAGAGGCAAAGTTATTGGCGGGTAATGTATTATCCACCAAAAATCTAAGACTGCAGACAGAGTACATGGGCACTCGAAAGACGAAAATTACGGTCCACGGGGTGCCGGTGGACATCAGTGGCGACAGAATGGGGGCATTCTTCTCGAAGTTCGGCAAGGTGAATGAGGTCAGGGCGGTTCTCGGAAAATCAGGTATAGCAACCGGGGACATGGAACTTCAGGTCACCCTGACGCAAAGAAGTTTTGGAGAGGTCCCCAATGTCCTCACATGTCGTAAAAGAAGGATGCTGGTCGTGGTGGAGGACCGGAAGCCGTGCTGTTGGTCATGCGGCACCCCGGGCCACATGGCTAAGGAGTGCCTCAACAAACTGCCGCAGCCTTCAAAAACTATAACAACAGCAGTAGCAGCAAAAGCAGGTGCGGATGAAGCAGCTGTAGCAATACCTACGGGGAAAAAGGACCCTAAAGATACTTGGAAGGAGGTGGTGAGTAAGAGAGCAAGAAATGTACCATATCCTCCCAAGAAAGATGAGACTGCATCAAAACAGCAGCTGAAAAAAAGGGGCAAGAAGAAAGCCCTAAGGAGGCAGAAATCCCGAGAAGGGCAGAAATCCCGAGAAGGGCAGAAAGTGTTAAAAAGGATGTAAGCCCTAAAAAGGCAGAAAGTTCTAAAAATGCGGAAATCACAAAAAAGCCGGGAAATACCAAAAATTTGGAAAACCCCCAAAAGGCTGAAAAAACAGAAGAGGGGAAGCAAGTAGCTCAAACCAAAAAGAGTCAGCACAAAGAACAGCAGCAGCAATAAGATGAAAAGCAAGAAAAGGATATGGAGGTCGAGGATATGCCTACACCACGAACTTCTTCCTTAAAGAGAAGTAGAGAGGAGGAAGAGGAAGGGGAAACGCAAATACCAAAGCACTCTGTCTCTGCTCTCCTCCGCCTTACTACGCCCAAAGTCAGGTTCCTTTCTGTTCCGGCGGACACGAAACAGAACATGGGAACACCTAAAGCTAGGAGTACTTCTTCCCCTGCCCGGGTTCCCCCCCCCCCCTTCTCCCCTCAGCCCATCTTTAACTTCCCCGGACACATCCCCACCGTTCCAGGGGTAAGAAAAAGAAAACTTTTTTCGGGACCCGAGGACATTTGTCGGGTAGACAAGGAGGATTACAAAAAGGCCCTGTCCAGCCAAAAGAGAGCCCAACTGGGACTCTTGTATAAACTGGAGTGTGTGGACGGGAAGTCGGTAGAAGACCCGCGAAATTTCCCAGATGCCCCGGGGGTACTCACCTGTGTAAAAGACACAGGGACTTACCTAAAAGTCTCGGGGCATGTCACGGAAGCAAAGGACAATTTCCCAAAAATAAGGATGGTGGAGATGGATTCTCCTCATTTAAAGAAGTTGACAGTATTGTGCTGGGAGGGTCCCTGTTATTCTCCACCCCTCCTTATACAGATGTTTGAAACTAACTTACCCTTCGGATGTCGGCGGGATTGTCCTGGAAGGACGAATGACGTCGGATCTAGGTGTGGGCAGCCAAGGACAATCCGTCGGGATCCTTTCACCTGCAGATTTCCGCCCTGTATGTGAGTAAGTTTATTCTGTGTTTTATATTTTACAGGGCTTAGAAAATGTCAATATAGCGACGTTAAATGTGAGGGGCTTAAGGGATCGGGGTAAGGCTGCCCGGCTGCCCGCCTGCTCCGGGACCTCCTGTCCCTGGATGTGGATGTTGCCGCGATCGAAGAGACACACTTTGTTTGCAGTGCCGATGCGTGTGTGCTGGAGGATGACTGTTGTCTATTCAGCATATGGGGACCGGTTTGCCAGAGGAGTTTCTTTGCTTGTCAGACGGACTCTTGATGCGAAGGTGGACCTTGTGCATACTGATGCCGAGGGCCGGTTGATCGTGGCCGATATTGTCGTGAAAAGTGGTTCGTTCCGAGTCGTTGCGGTTTATGCGCCCAATGACCAGGAGGAGCGGGTCACGTTTTTTCGGCGGTTGGGGCCGTTCCTGGTTGATTCAACGCGCCTAGTTTTAATGGGGACTGAATGCCATTCTGGACCCCAAGTTAGACAGGGGGCGGGGGTGCTAGTGGGAGAAGGGACGATCGTAGCCTGGTTGATCTGATCGACGATTATTGTCTCGTCGATAGATACCGGGTCGATCATCCCGGGGAAACATGGGACGTGGGCTCTTAGTTGGCCTTCTGACAAGGTGGTTAGCTACCTTGACAGAATGTTAGTGAGAAGAGCCGACATAGATCTGCTAGATTGCCCTACGTTCCACTGGGTAGGCTACTCGGACCACAAACTTGTTTGTGCCCGTGTAGCGTTAGATCATAGGCCTAGAATGGCTGGCTACTGGAAGTTCAATCTGTCCTTACTGGACAGGCGGGACTTCCAGGAACAGCTAACTAGATTAGTGCAGCGGGGGCTAGTGGGGGCGGTTATCGGGAATAAGTGGTGGGAACGTCTTAAGTCTAGGATAAGGTCTTTCACCACTGATTTCAGCAAACGGCTCGCTCTAGATAGAGCTGAAAAGGTGAAGACACTTAAAGCTAGTTACACCCGGGCGGTGGCTGGGGGGGATCCCCTAGAGATAGCCTTACCTAGGGCGGCCCTGGATCGTTTGAATAGCGAGCGGTACATGGGCGAGGTAATTAGACATAAGTTAAGCAAGATGTCTTCTGAAGCCGTGAACTTGGGCGCAGATCTGCGCAGGGAAGAGGTCCGTCGAGGTGGCGATCGTTTCATTCGTGAAGTCGAGTCCCCGGAGGGGCATAGTCTTCGGGCCACTGACGACATGTGCGAGGCGTTTCGGAGTCATTTCGAGAACCGGTTTACCAAGGAGCCTGGTCTCCGTGAGGAGGAGTTTCGCAACTATTTGGCTGACTTTCTTCGGCTTTCGCCGACTGAAGCGGCTAGCTGCGAGGGAGAGATCACGGAGGGCGAAGTCTACGTGGTTTTGAAGAAGGTCGGCAGAGGCAAGTCGCCCGGTCTGAATGGTTTGCCCTATGAATTGTACACATTGTCGCACATCTTTGTTCTGATTTTGACAGCAGTGTTCAACAACTGGTTTCGGTCGGGGTCCATCCCCAATCGGATTATCAGGGGCGTGATCACTCTGTTGAAAAAGGGCAAAGGTGGTGGGAGAAGCTAGATGATTACAGGCCCATAACTCTGCTAAACACAGAGTTAAAGATTATGGCCAAGATCCTGCAGGAGCGTTTGCAGTCAGTTGCCGAGTCTCTGTTGGGACCTGAGCAGACTTGTTCTGTGAGGGGCCGAACAATTCAGAGCAACCTGCATCTGATCCGCACGATCATAGAGCGTGTAAAAGACGACGAAGAAGCCGCGTTGATCAATTTGGATCAGTCCAAGGCATTTGCTACTGTCCTGCA
>CAHIKZ030005079.1:1777500-1895000 GCA_903632075.3 Acanthosepion pharaonis | reverse complement strand
CATACGAGCATTGCTACCACATTTGCAGATGGAGTCGACATTACGACCACCCCGGCTGAGCCAGGATGGCGTGCCCATACAGCCTAGGGGTACCCTAACGGCCTCCTGGAAATCGTGTCCGGCCAAGTTGGTGGGGGCATGGTCCAGCCAGCTGTTGACAGCTGGTACCTTCTCATACCCCTGTAGGCCCCTGGTGTCCAATCTCCTGTGGAGATCCTCAACCAGACCCTCTCGGGATGACATTACAGATCCTCTAAATTTGTAGGACATCAGACCTCGCACGGCGGGATTAGACGCTATTGCTGCATCTTCCTCATCACCATACGACGACTGGGATAGGCGGCTTTCTTTCGATGTAGAGTATAGCGTTTCTAGAGAGTTCACCCCCAAACCGCCGAATCTCGCGGGAGTGTGTATCGCGGAATTGGGACAATCCGCCGGCAGCCGAAGCCACTTGCGGACGACCCGACGAACTGCTTTGTCCCCTTTGAGGAGCTCGCCCTTATGCAGTCGGCCGAATGTTAGCTGGTGTTGCAGACGCGGGAGCAAGAATTTTTTAAGGATTATCAGCTTTTGTTGCGGTTTTAGAGCAGCGCGATTGAGACGGACCAGTAGTTTATCTAGGTCGAGCGGCGTACGGGCCACGCCCTTCCAATTGAACTGGACTCCGAGATACCGAAATTCGGATACGGCAGTCACAACTGGCAGACGGGTACCATCGACGGATATCGACACATCCGTATCAACAAAGCTAAATTTCCTCTTCTTATCCCTGCGAATGGAAAGCACACAGCATTTCCGGGCGTTAAGCTCAAGTCCGAGGCGGCCGAGGCCGATAGTCAGTCGCTCGATCCGTTTTTGCATTTCTTCTTGGGAGCTGGCGAATAGTATTAGATCATCAGCATACGCCATCTCATTGAGTACTATCGCGCCGATGGCAAGGGCGTACTCCTGTCCCTCAAGTATCTGATCCAGGGCTAGATTGAATAGCCAGGGGGACAGAGGGTCCCCCTGCTTAACCCCACGATGTTTCGGGTGGATCAGATCTTTTCCAATCTGTAGTCTGCTCGTGCTGAAATAGGTTCGCAAATACCCTATGAGGAGGTCGGGGACCCCCTTCTGTTGGAGTATGACCAGCATCGCTTCGTGCGATATCGAATCGAACGCCTTGGGGATGTCCACCGATGCGACGACTAAGTTCTCATGTTTGCTCCGGGCAGCATTTAGTGCCGCATTCAACTTGAGGACATTGTGGGCAACCCCATCGAGACGTTTAAACCCGACCTGGTCTCGATGATTAGGCAAGGCTGCCTCAAACCGACTCGCAAGCACCTGATGAAATACGCGCACAAAGTAATTCCCGATGGCGATGGGACGGAACTCAAGGGCATCGCCAGGCACCTCCACCTTCTTGATGAAAGTCACCCGGGAGGTGAAGATGTTGCCGGCTTTGCCCCTGGTGGGCGGCGGTCCTTTAAGCAATAGCAGATTATACAGAATGGTGATGACCTCTACGGGTATTCCCCGCAGGATGGTAAGGCGGAGGCCATCAGGTCCGGGGAACGACTCCTTTAGTGATGCAATTACGGCAACGACATCGGCCACCTTAATGGGCGCAGCTAGTTCGTTCAACGGCGGGCCAGGTCCGCATAACAGGGTCGTTCAAACATCGGCTTCCACTTGCGCAGGAAGTCCTCGTCGGAGAGGCCCCGTTCGGCAACAAGCCCCTCATAAGAGAGGTCGCTGTCGAGGACCCGTTCGGCTACAGACTTCGGACTACGTTTATGGAGGTTCTGGAGGAAGTTGTAGATTATGGCACGCTGGGCGCGCCTCCTCTTCACTCCCACCTTCACCGCCGGCATCACCCGCCTGCTAACGGTCCTGTTTTTCGGGAAGAACTCATTATATAGTTTGGAGAAACCGTTAGGGTCACCGATGGCCTGTTTGTCCTTTTCCCGAACCAGGGGGTCGGGGATGCTAGGAAGAATGCCGTATAAATAATCGGATATTCCCTGTTCGGATTCTGTCATGGAGCGCTCGTACGGCTGGGGCTCGGCCGTGACCTGCTCCTCGTCCATCGGAGCCTGGGTCGCAGGCCCGACCGGTCCGGCCCTTTGGGCGACGAGACGCCGCCTTCTGGATCGGATGGCCTGGACCGTACGGCCAGGAAGGAGAGGGACCAGTTCGGTGTCCGGGACATCGGGTGGCGCCTGCTGGAGGACTTTGATCTCTTCAGCTGACCATTTGCGACCAGTCCTTCCTTAGTTGGGTGGTCGTTCCTGGGGCTGTCGGGAACCACTCGAGCCCGGCTACCGTCCGGGCCGGGACATTGGGCTTCGCTTTCAAGCGACTTCAGGATGGCTTTATAGTCGTCCTTCTTCCGCCTGCAGCTGATCTGATCCCTAGTGCGTGCCAAGTAGAGAGTTAAGTAAGAGTTCATGTGTTGCACGCCTTTGGACAACGCCTCGTGCTCTATCGCAGCCATACGCTCCAACTCCTCTCTCGTCCATCGAGCGTAGGTGCGGACGTTTGAGCGACGTGAGGCGTCGCGCCTTTTCTTAATGTCATTCCATTCAGCTGGGTGTTTTTTCCATATGTGGGCGGCTAGGCTGGATGCTCGCGTAAAAGCGCACGGGCAAACAGGGAAGCTACAACGGTGGGGCAAGTCTTCCGGATCGGCAAGGAAGTTTATAGAGTTTTTGGTGGCCCACGTCTCGTGGGTGGAGGTCGAAGCAGTTTTTTCAGAATCTGTACCAAGTAAAATCAATCTAAGGGGGATGGCAACCCCACAGAGATCGGCGCATTCAGGAAGCACGGTCACCCCACATTTAATGTCTGCGGCCGACGTCTGAGCTCTTAGCAGCGGGACCCGATGGGAGGGGGCCCAGCACCATTCCGCCCTCAAGGACCAGGGACCCTTAAGAGAGTCATAGTTACTCCCGCCGTAAAACAGTAAAAGTAAAAGACACACACAGCCCCACTACCTCTACCAGCGCAAAAAACTACGCCCGGACATGCTCAAATATGAGCCGTCTTTTGAAAAAAAAAGAAAAATTACTACAACTCAAAGAAGAGCTAAAAACTAAGGAGCACAAACCGGAAAAAAAAACAGGATTCGCTGTTTCGGCACCGTCTTCCCCTGTGCCAAATAAACAACCTATGGCCTCTCCTTCAAAGTCCAAAGTACAAACAAATACGTCCAAGAAGTCATCCAAATCTTCATCTCCCATTCCTTCCCCAAAGAAAACACCAAATAATTCCCCTCATAAAACTGAAAACCCAAAAAGGCAACGAAGCCCATCGACGGATTGTCCGGAAGAAATAGTTGAAAAAAAAAAAAAAATAAAAAAAATAAAATCCAAACCACTTTTCAGCACAGGGGAAGACGTGTGCCGAATCTCAAAGGATATCGAAGATCAGGCCAAAAAAGACAAAAATTTAAAACATCTTCTCAATTTTAAAAGACTCAACAACTTAGACGTAGAGAACCCTCAAAATTTCCCAAAGGCAAAGAGGGTCCTCACTGTTGTCCAATCTAAAGCTGCGGGGAAACCAATATGGGCCATGATGGCGGAAGCGAATGAAACGTTTGCATGTTTTCCGCCGATGGCGTGTTTTGACGACGATGTAGTTAAAGATCTACGACAATACTGTCCAGGAAGGTTACCAGTTTTTGTTCACCCTCCTGTATAGAGCCTTAAAACTAACCTTCCCCTGGACATTGGCGGCCTGTCTCCTGATGGTACCATCAAGAGTGAGATGGGTACTGGCTCATTGGGAGAGGCCGTTGGTGTCCTGTCCCCGGCCATGTTCAATGCAGGAGAGCAACCCTAATCGGTTTTCATCATGGCTCTCTGGTTAGCAAGTGTGAATGCCCGAGGCCTGAGGTCGGAGTCTCGCAGGGCGAGGCTCTCTCGTGACCTTCAGCGTCTTGGGGTGAATATTTGTTGTGTACAAGAGACCCGGTTTTCTACTCACGACTATGAGAACATACTGTCTCCCTCTATTCAGCCTGTTTTGATGGACGTTCTCTTGTCTGGTAAGCAAGTCTTTGAAGGCTGCGTGTGTCCGTGTCTTCGCGGATCCGGCGGGCAGACTTTGCGTGCTGGACGTTACCATAAAGGATAAGGCTCTTCGTCTCATTGGGGTTTATGCGCCCAATGCCCATGCTGAGCGGCCTGCTTTGTTTCGGCAGATCGAGCCGTTTTTGACGACATCACGGCGGGTAGTTTTAGTGGGTGATTGGAATGCCGTCCTTGATCCCGATATAGATCGCATAGGGCAATTTTCGGGTACTAACAACCGGGGTGTTAAACAGTTTCGGGACTTTATCGACGGGTTTGATCTTGTCGATAAGTACCGGAACGAACACCCTCGGGGGGTAGTGTGGACTTGGACTAATAGTGGCGGCTCGGCTAGTTATCTAGACCGAGTCTTAGTTAAGAGAGTCGACGTAGGGCTCTTAGGGTGTCCAAGTTTCCATGAGATAGTTTATACGGATCATAGGCTTGTCCGGGTCCGTGTAAACTTAGATAAACCTAAAGGTTAGGATGGCTGGCTACTGGAAATTAAACTCATCATTATTTGGTGAGCAAGATTTCCGGGACCAGCTGCTACTAATGATACAGAGGAACTGACGGGAGCGGTTGTGGGAAATGCCTGGTGGGATAATTTAAAATCCAAAATTAGGACGTTTGCTGCTGATTATAGTCGTCGGCTCAATCTAGATAGATTAGCGGCGCAAACGGCTTTAGAGCAGAAGGTTGATCGGGCAGTCAAATCCCGTGTTAGTGGGGACATAGCTTTAGCTAAGGCAGAGTTGGCCTCCTTGCTTATCAAGAAGGATCAAGCTCTGGTAGTTAGGGCTAGGTTAAAAAGAATGTCCCCTGAGGCAACGAATATGGCCGCTGAATTGCGCGCAGAGGAAGCTCGGAATGCATCACGTCGACATATTGCGTGCGTCACATTGCCGGATAATCGGACTGTGACTACAAACGAGGGCATATGTGAGGCTTTTCGTGACTACTTTCAGGATCTTTTTACCAGGGAGCCCGGTCTGAGCCCTGCTCAGTTCGACGCCTATTTAGCTGACTTTCCCTGCCTCGAGGCAGCTGAAGCAGCTAGGTGCGAGGGTCCCATTTCAGAGTCGGAAATCTGGGAAGCGTTGAAACAGGTTGGCCTGGACAAATCTCCGGGGCTAGATGGTCTTCCGTATGAAGTGTACTTGAGGCAGTCGCCCGTTTTTGTTCCGCTGCTGGCACTGATTTTCGGCAACTGGATGAAGCAGGGGTCTATACCCCAACGCTTCACCAGGGGCGTGATCAAGTTGTTACGCAAGGACAAAAACAGTGGGGATGGGTTAGGTAACTTTCGCCCTTTAACTATGTTAAAACACAGAGTTAAAGATTTTGGCTAAGATCTTGGCTAACCGTTTGCAGGTTGTCCTGTCTCGTCTGATTGGCTCGGAACAGACTTGTGCTGTGAAGGGTAGAACGATTCAGGACAATCTTCATATGGTACGCCTGATCATCGAGCAAGTCGACAGTGAAGCCGCGCTGATCAATTTAGATCAGTCCAAGGCCTTCGATAGGGTTGACCATCGGTTTCTGGAGGCTGTTCTTTCGGCGGCCGGTTTTGGGCCGTACTTTCGCACCTGGATCCGACTTCTGTATGCGACTCCCGGTGCGCTGGTGGAAGTGAATGGGGTACGATCGGAGCCTTTCGTATTGTCTCGCTCCATTCGTCAAGGTTGTCCGTTGTCGCCGTTGCTTTACGTTCTTGCGTTGGAACCTTTCCTTCGCAAGTTAAAGGCGAATCCGGTCCTACGCGGAATTGCCCTGCCCGGTGGTAGCACATCGGCCAGGTATTCTGCCTATGCTGACGACGTTTCGGCTCTTGTGTCGAGCAGAGCCGAGATTGACGAAGTCAGCAAAGAAATCAGTTGTTATGAGATGGTGACAGGGGCCAAGATCAACCGCGATAAGTCTGTTGGCTTGCGGTTGGGTGCGTGGAAGGGAGTTTCTCTTCCCGGACCTTTCCACTGGACGGATGGGCCGGTCAAGATTCTCGGCGTCTGGTTCGGTCCTGATCTCCAGTTGGGAATGAATTGGTCGGAGGTCCGAGGGAAGGCCGAGATCGCAATTAATTTGTGGTCTCGGAGGAATCTTTCCTTGAAGGGAAGGCGGAAGTTTGTGTTTCACACATCTATCCAATTCTCCTTTACCGACTCTCGGTGCTTCCACTTCCGTGTAGCACTTTGCTGGCGTTAGTGAGGCTCTTGTTCTCCTTGTGGGGAGGCAAGGCCGCCAGAGTCACTCAGGGGATCTGTTGCCTTCATCCTTCTGAAGGCGGTCTGGGCATGCCAAGCATTGAGATTCGTCAACATATGCTTCGCATTAGATTTCTAGATCGAATGTGTCGCGAACCGGATGAGGAGGGCGCCTTCTGGAAGGAAGACGCCCGTAAGAACTTCCCATCCCTGAGAAGTGTGCACTCGTACGAGGAGGAGGCCTGCCGTTTACCCCGAGCCGAATGCTCCTTCTATCGCGAATGTCGTCTTGCTCTGAAGCGCCTCTTAAGGGCGTCGGATGGCCTCTCCAACGTCCAGGCGTTGTCTCTTCGGGCATTATATCAAGTGTTAGTCAGGGGGTCCGTTCCGTAATCTGATTGATAATCTGGTCTTACGAGTCTCGGCTCGATCAATATGGCCTTGGGCGCCCGGGTTAAAATGTCTAACGATGAGGCATCACTCACCTGGCTGATGATTCGTGGGGCCCTCTGGGTCGCCAAAAGACTTTTTCAGCTGGCTTGGAAAATTCTCCAAACTGCCGTCGCTGTGGTGGAGAGGTCGAGACCCTGTGTCACGCCTTTTTTCAGTGCAGGACGGTAGTGCCGTTGTGCAAGTTTGTTGAAGGCCTCATGGTTCGCATGCTGCGTGGAAAGCCGTTTGTCCTTCAATCCTCTTCCGTTTGTAGCAATGTGGCACCGCCGATGACGAAGGCTGAACAATTGCTAGGAGTTATGAGAGTCGTGATTTGGACGACGCGACAGAAGGGATTCTATGGAGGTGAGAAGTTTACCTCTTCCCAACTGATCTTGTACTTTAAGCATCAGCTTAAAGTCAAGATTAGGACGGAAAGGCGGCGGCTCCCTTCATCAGAATTCAGCAAAAGGTGGGTGCATCTTGCGCGTTTGTGTCGTGTGAAAGGGGCTGACCTTGAGTGGCATTTTGATGCCGGTTAGGCATTAGGATATTGCTTTTTCTGGGTTGAACTAGGGCAACCCATCCAGAAACTAGGTTAGATTAGGTTTGTTTGTTGACGTTTTAGTTTCTTTTTCTTTTATTTCGTTAACTTAGCTAGGGTATGTATGCTCATTGGTCCCTTTTATTTTTGTCCCTATTTTCTTTAAGTTTAATTTCCCATCCCCTCCCTCTTTAGGTGGTCAGTGATGTCAGTTCTCCGGTGGATGCGGGACGCCTTTCGTTTCGCGTGAGTGTTTTCGTATTTGTTGTTGTGTTTGAATGAGTGCGTGTTAGTGTGAGTGCGTGTTAGTGTGAGTACGTGAGATGGATGAATGATTTATTCTATTAGAGTCCCGCATTGATTTAGGCCAGAGAAATGGGATTATTGCCACAGTAGGTGATTGTGGGGGATTTTATTACTAATAATATTTTCCTTAGTTTCATGTAAATAGATTGTTCTCATATTGTAAATAAACATTGGGGTTAATTTTTAAAATTATTGTTATATTTCCCTCCCCTCACAGACATTGTATTGTATATATGGGGTTTAGTTAGTTTTTTCATAGAGACGACGAGGTATTATGGTGTTTGTAGTTTGAAAGGTACGTATAAATGCGTTGTTTTGGTGTCAGGATTATTAATCGTACGACTGGGTCAGTGACTGCGGCTAGCTAAGTTAAAACTAAGACAGTAGAAGACCGTCCTCTCCCCATTCCCCTATTTCGGCCTTGTGCCACATTTCTGTTTTAAATTGCAGAATAAATATTGTTACTCCCGCCGTTTACCCGCGCTTGGTTGAATTTCTTCACTTTGACATTCAGAGCACTGGGCAGAAATCACATCGTGACTGTACGGGTCGACCGGCCACACGATCATTTGTTTTAATTAGACAGTCGGATTCCCCCGGTCCGTACCAGTTCCGAGTTGACCGTTCGCTGCCGGACGAACGCCCCCACGCCGAGAGACGCTGAGCAACGGGCGGGACGGGCGCGCGTGCGAGCCGCCTGCGCGCGAACGCAGGTTGAGACCTACACGCGCCGCTTACCTGAAGAGGGGCTGGAAGCCGTGGCGCTCCACGAAGACCCGGGCGAGGAGCCGTTTTGCTCGCCGGCCGACGCGCCGGTAGCGACGGGGTGGCGCCGCGAGCGGAGACCCGTAGCGAATGCGACACGCGAGGCGCGAAACGGGAAAGAGGACAGAGAAGGGAGCGGAAGACGACGAGCGTAAGCAGCGAAGAACGGGTTGACTCGGAGTTCGTGAACGACGCATCGCGCACAGACAGACGACCCGATATGAGCCACCGCCAGATGCACGAACGCGAGCGCCTGTCGCCCCGTACCCGAAAAACGCCGAACACCGCCTAGCCCGACCCTGCGACCCCCCGACCCGAGCACGACCGCGACGCCGACGGACCGCTACGACACTTTGAACCCGCGCCGCAAAGCGCGAACGGAGCGAACGCTACAGCCCCGTACCGGTTCCTCGCTTCGCACGGGCACGGCCCGACCGACCCGGTCCTCGGAGCCAATCCTTCTTCCGAAGGTACGGATCCATTTTGCCGACTTCCCTTACCTACATTGATGCCATCGACGAGAGGCTGTACACCTTGGAGACCTGCTGCGGATGGTGGGTACGGACCGACTCGAGAGCTGCGAAAACCGGACCCGGATTTTCCAGGGCCGCCGAAAGCGCACCGGACGCCGCCCGAGCCGCGGCGCTCTACAGGTACCTTTTCCGTATCTCCGGACGAGCCGATTCCACGGACACGGTCCTTTACGAAGAAGAGAGAACTCTTCCCGGGTCTCTCGGCGACGTCTCCGGGCTCGCTTGCGTCACCGCGGTTTCGCCCGAGAAGCGACGAGACGCCACCGACATCGCTGCCAGCAGCGCCGCCACCCCCCGGGCACTCTCCGAGTGCGGGTTCTGGAATATTAACCCGATTCCCTTTCGACGGCGTTTTGTTTGAGGACAACAAAAGAGAGACTTACGGATCCGGCGCCTTTCGGGAAGACTTTCGCCTGCGTCTTAGGACCGACTGACTCGTGGTCGACCGACGTTGGCACGGAACCCTTCTCCACTTCGGTCTTCGAAGGTCTCGTTCGAATATTAGGAATATTAGACGGAAGAAGCGGGACATTTACGACACCATCCTATGCGGCGGCGACGGCGGGCGGACCTCCCGGCTTTGATCGTTAAAAAGACGTTTGATTTTACGGCGCTTTCACGAGGAGATTTGTAAAGTAGATAGTGAGGCGTACAAAAAAGGGCCTCTCCAAATAGAGAAAAGCCCTTCTAGGCGTACTTTATAAAATGGAGTCCGTAGAGGGGAAAAACATTGAGGATGCCCGAAATTTCCCTCGAGCTCCAGGAGTTATAACCTGTGTAAGAGAAACCGGGAGCCAGCTGGAAGCATGGAACCATCTATATGAAGCGAAGGCAGCGTTCCCTAACATCAGAATGTTTGAGTTGGAAAATTCAAATTTAAAAAAAAACTAAGGCAATTTTGCTCTGGGAGCTTCCCCGTGTTACTCCACCCCTCCTTATATAGAGCAATCAAACTAACTTACCCCACGGACGTCGGCGGGATTGTCTCAGAGGGACGGATGACGTCGGAGTTAGGCGTAGGGAGCCTGGGACAATCCGTCGGGGTAGTGTCAGCTGCAGATTTCCACCCCGTATGCGAGTAGGTTTTTGTACTTATTCTTTTTTCAGGCTTAGAAGATGGAAATTAAGATAGCGACGTTGAATGCAAGGGCTTGACGGATCGGGGTAAGGCTGCCCGCCTGCTCCGGGACCTCTTGTCCTTTGGTGTGGATGTTGCCGCGATCGAAGAGTCCTACTTTGCAGTTACGATGCGTGTGTGCTGGAGGACGACTTTGTCGTCTATTCAGCATATGGGGACCGGTTTGCCAGAGGAGTTTCTTTGCTGGTAAGACGTACTCTTGATTCGAAGGTGGACCTTGTGCATACCGATGCCGAGGGCCGGTTGATATATTGCCGTGAAAAGTGGTTCGTTCCGAGTCGTTGCGGTTTATGCACCCAATGACGGGGAGGAGCGGGTCTCGTTTTTTCGGCGGTTGGGGCCGTTCCTGGTGGATTCGACGCGCCTAGTTCTAATGGGGAACAAGAATGCCATCCTGGACCCCAAGTTAGACGAGATTCCCAACCTCCCCAGTTTATTTTTCATCTCGATTGGGTCAGCTTTATATTTTTTCATGCCCGTATAATATTTTATCCTTTTCCCACTCCCTTAGCGAGAGCGCCTCTTGATTGTGTCCAACGGGCAGAATACAGCGGCCTGTTTTGAGGGTTGAACGGGCCCTGCTAACATCAGTTATGTTTAATTTGAATTATGTTTATATTTTAGTTGATTATTGGGTTCATCTCCCTTCCCTCTCATTGTTTCATCATAGAATTTTAAGTATTTTATTATCATCAAATTTTTATGGCGTGGGGCGCGTTTTATAGGTCCCCCTTGTGAGGATGTAGTATTTTGGTGCATGGTAGATTGATTGGTGACGGACGAGTTCTTATGGTAAATGGATAAATTGTAATGTATGAATGGGTCGTGAATCAGATTACCTAGGTATAGGATAGTTAGTGTTGACCAGCCTTTACCCCTCCCCTTTTTCGGTCTTGTGCCACAATTTTGTATTTTTATGCAAAATAAATACCCCAGTACCAACGTACCCACTAGTACATAATATCCAAGCAAGTCTCTTGTTGGATTCTTGCGTGTGTTGGACAAGCCTCGTGTAAACGTCGAACCGTTAAGTTTTTGATTTGAAGTTTTTCATTTGAAGTTTTTCATTTTAAGGTTTTGATTTAATTTTCTAAAACCTTTTTTTTTGAATTTTCAGTTTATTTGTATCTGTGCATTTTTTCTTTTGTTATTTCCTTTCTTACATTCTTTACTCCCCCCCGTTTTTGTTTGCGTTATTTATTGTTTACTCTTTCGTTTGAAATTATCTTTAGTTGTCCACGTTTTTCTTTTCTTTTATTTTGTTTGTATTGGATATTGCTTTTGTTTCAAATAATTTAAAAAACAAGTTTAAAAGGAAAAGACACTCATTCAGTCGTGGTGGTCGTTTCAGGCCATCATGAACGAGAATGAAGATAATTCAACACCGCCGCTGTCTTCTGAAAATACGGCCTGGTCGGAAAATAGGACGAGGAAAAAAGGACGCTGAATATTATTTTGAGGGATTGTTTAAGGAGAATGAATTCCTCACGATCCCAGAGGCGTTGGAAGCCGTGAAATGTAGAATTATATCCCTGCTGACGTCCGACGTAAAAAGTCGTAAATTAACTGGAGTCAGCAGGGAGACAATGGAAGAGATCTTAAAGACCTTAAAAATTTACCCGAAGGTACTGGCAAGGCGAACAAACACTTTATGGGACTTTCTCCTGCCAACCGAACAAGACGCGAAGCAGTTAGCAGGCAGTGTGCTGACAACCAGAAATCTCAAGTTGCAGACAGAGTACATGGATACCCGTAGGACTAAGAAAACAGTCCACGGTGTGTCCGTGGATATTTCGGAGGACCGGATGGGAGCCTTCTTCGTCCAATTTGGTAAAGTAGAAGAGGTGAAGGCGAGTGGGAAAGTCCTGCATTTCGACGGGAGATGTGGAACTGCAAGTAACGCTAAACCAGGAGGACTTCAAGAAATTACCCAATACTCTGGTATGCAGGGAGAGGAAGATGTGGGTCGTAGTGGAGGGCAGGCGACCGATTTGTTGGTTTTGTGGTGTCCTAGGAAATGGCGAAAGATTGCCCGGCGAAACGGCCTCAGCCTGTAACTCGGCCCACACCTACATCAGAAGCAGAAGTAGTTTCAGCGACTGAGAAAAAGGGGGAAGCGGACAAAAGCACTGATGGCGCCTGGAAGGAGGTGGGAAGTGGTAGGAGGGCGAAGAATTTACCACCTCCCCCACGAAAAGGAGACTACTGAGAAGCCTCCACCACCACCACCACCAAAGCAGGTGGAAAAGGAAGGAAGATAAGAAAAGATTGAAAAACCGGAAAAGGAAGTGGCGAAAAAGCAGTCGCCCCCACCAAAAAAAAAAACAGCAGCAAAAACAACAGCAAGAGCAGCAACAGCCGCAAAGTGAGGTGGGAATGGAGGTTGATAAAATGCCTCCACCTAGAGTAGTCTCTCTAAAGAGAAGCAGAGAGGAGGAGGAGGAGGATGAAGAGAGAGAATCATATAAACACTCCGGGCGTAGTAGGGCGGAGTGGGGGTAGGAAAAAACCAGGTCCATCTCTCCGTCCCTGCTGACCTGAAGGAAACGGTGTTTCCCAAAATTAGGAGTCTCCCTTCTTCCTCTTCACGTGCCCCGTCCCCACTCTCACTCAAACTCTTCCCTTTGTTCACCCCCGCATCAGTCAACTGACCCCACTTCCCACGACTCCAAAACCACCAAGAAGAGACTCTTCGCGGGTCCGGAAGAAATTTGTGGGGTGGAGGGCGAAGAATATAAGAAGAGCCAGTCCGTCAGAAAGAGGGTCCAACTAGGACTCTTGTATAAAAAGACAAGTGTTTTGGAATCTGTGGAAGATCCCCGGAATTTTCAAGGTGCCCCGGGTGTTATTAAGAGAAATTGGGGGCCCTTTAAAAGTATGGAACCACTTAACAGTGGCGAAAGAATCCTTCTCTAATATGAGAATCGCGGAGATAGATTCTCCGTATTTGAAGAAACTGCGCCAATATTGTGCCGGGAGGGTCCCTGTTGTTCTCCACCTCACACTATATAGGCGTCTAAAATTAACCTATCACACAGATGTCAGCGGGATTGTCCTATATGGACGTCAGAGCTAGGTGTAGGGAGCCTAGGATAATCCGTCGGGGTCCCGACTGACTCAGATTTCCGCCCCGCATGTGAATAGGTTTACGCACTTTTCTTTATTTTTGAAGGCTTAGAAAATGTCTATCAAGATAGCAACGCAGTATACGAGGGGCCTGAGGGATCGGGGTAAGGCAGCCCGCCTGCTCCGGGACATATTGTCCTTTGGTGTGGATGTTGCCGCGATCGAGGAGACCCACTTTGTTTGCAGTTCCGATGCGTGTGTGCTGGAGGATGACTGTCGTCTATTCAGCATATGGGGACCGGTTTGCCAGAGGAGTTTCTTTGCTGGTTAGATGTACTCTAGAGGCGAAGGTGGACCTTGTGCATACCAATGCCGAGGGCCAGTTGATCGTGGCCGATATTGTCGTAAAAAGTGATTCGTTCCGAGTCGTTGCGGTTTATGCGCCTAATGACAGGGAGGAGCGGGTCTCGTTTCTTCGGCGGTTGGAGCCTTTCCTGGTGCATTCAACGCGCTTAGTTCTAATGGGGGACTGGTATACCATCCTGGAGCCCAAGCCAGATATGGGCGGGGAGCTAGCGGGGGAAGGGGCGATCGTAGTCTGGTTGATCTGATCGACGATTTTGGTCTCGTCGATAGATACCGGGTCGATCATCCCGGGAGGAAAATGTGGACGTGGGCGCTTAAGTAGCCTCCTGACAAGGTGGTTAGTTACCTTGACAGGATGTTAGTGACAAGAGCTGTCATAGATTTGTTAGATTGTCCTACGTTTTACTGGGTAGGCTATACGGACCACAAACTCGTTTGTGCCCGGGTGGCGTTAGACAATAGGCCTAGAATGGCTAATTACTGGAAATTCAATCTGTCTTTACTGGACAGGCGGGATTTCCAGGAGCAGCTAATTAGTGACAGCAGATGGGCTCTTGTCCTATCCCGTGGAGCTTAAGGAAGTTGAAAAAATAATTGTGTCAGTCTTGGTGGTGGACAAGCGTTCGCGCAAGATTTGTCGCTCTACAAAAGACACTGTCATTAAAGCCTTGGCTTCTCTGGGTATCAAATCTCAGCGAGTCATTAAAGGGAAAGGCTTCTTCCTGTGGGACGTACGCCTGTCGACAGCTTCAACACGTAATCTCATCACAGAAGACCTCATATTGCGGACCGAGTACGAAGGCAGGCGGAGGACCAATGTTTCGGTATACGAGGTTCTTCTCAGATTGTCGGGGAGCATTTGGCCCCTTATCTGTGCCAGTTTGGACAGATACTCAGCGATTCCTCAGACGATCTGACCGTCTGTATTTAGAAGGCCAGAAGATGCCAATAATAGTTACGGATCGAAAACCAGCATGCTGGAAGTGTGGAAAGATTAGTCATCTTTCCTCTTCCTGCACAGCGATGAAGGCCTCTGATGTTCTGGCCCCCGCCCAACCAAATCCCTTTTGGTCGAGTCTGTTCAATCCGTCTCGCCTGTAGTGGGTATGCCTGCGACCAGGACCGGTGTGGAAAAATCCCCGGTTGGGTCTAAATCTCAGCCCCATTCCCCGAAAAAGCCTTTGCCCGTCTCTAGTGCGGTTAGGGGAATGGCAGGTCGTGGTAATGCGAAAGAGAAGACCCAGGCAGCGGGACCTCATCCTACGCCAAAAACAGCGAATGGCACAAACAGCCCCACCCCTCAACCAGTGCTAAGGGCGACTCTCTGGCCAGCTATGAGCCGTCCTTCGAAAAAAAAAAAAAAAAAAAAAAAGTTACAACTGCTAAAGGATTCTTTAAAATAAAAAAAAAGACAAGATACAGAAAAGAAAACTGGCATCTCTTTTTCGGCACCGTCTTTCCCTGTCACAAAACAGCATCCTATGGTCCCTCCCACAAGTGTCAAGTTTTTAAGCCAAGTATCATTCCACATGACAACATTTAAGAAGGCTCCTGCAACAAAATCATATGAAAAATCTCCCAACCCCTCCCCAAATATCCCTGCTGACCTCAGATGTTAAAACCCGTAAATTAATTGGGGTCAGCAGGGAAAGCATGGAGGAAGACTTGAAAGCGCTAAAAAAAAAATCAGCCCTAAAATTCTGGCAAGACAAATGAAAGCATTGTGGGATCTTCTTCAAACGGAAGAGCAAGTAAAACAGTTGGCAGGGAGTGTATTGACTACAGAATCAACAAGACTACAAACTGAATATATGGGCACCCGACGGAAGAGAGTGACTGTCCATGGATGCTCCTAGACATCCCACATGATCGGATGGGGACTTTCTTCAAATATGGTGAAGTCCACGAGGTCGCCCTACTAAGACGGAATTAGGCAAAATAAGTCCGTTCTGCAGGATATCAAATCCTTAGAACTTTCCTTAATATTAACCAATGACAATCTACTAAGGATTGCATTAAATGGTTTGAAAATTACAATAAAAATAAAAAAGTGCTCATTTATTAGGTATGATATTAAAATTTCAGAGAAATCGCTAAACGAAGCCCTTAGCTTAGCTAAAGAATACATCCAAATTTCTGTTGATAAAATATATCTAATTAGACATTGTAGAAATACATTGCTATTTCACGATAATACTTTATGGATAAAAAAAAAAGAATATTAACGGTTTTGACAACCATGTGGGAGCGTTTGATGGGGCAGAGGTGTGGAGATAGTAGGGTGCCTGCTGCTCCATAAGAGCTTAATGAATATATAGACTTTAATAACCATGGGTTGTACCGCGACGACGGTTTAATCATAGTGGACAATAGTAACCCTCAAAAATGTGACAACATTCGTAAAAAACTGCACTGGTTTTTTAAAAAATTCGATTTTATCTCGATACAGAAAAATCACCAACTATCTAGATATTACGTTGAATTTACAAAATGGCACAATATCCCCGTATAAAAAAGAAAATCAAGAACCCCAGTATTTACATAAAATCAAATCACCCAACCCATATTATAAGGCATATTTCTAAAAATATTGGGTATAGACTTTCTAAAATTCCTCCAATAGGGACATTTTGAGGCCAACAAAAACTGAGCAAGCCCTAATTAAGAGTTTAAAAATAATTAGAATATATAGACAACCACAATATTACTCGGAATAAACATAATAGGCAGGAAAAAATTTGTGGTTTAATCCCCTTTCAATTTAGCGGTAAAAACTAAAATTGGTAAGATATTTTTAATTTACTGAACAACATTTCCCCCAAAAACTGAGTTACATAAAATATTTAATAAAAACAATGTAAAACTTAGTTATTGTTGTATGCCGAACACTATTATAAATGGATTGAATAAGAAAAAAACTAGGAATGATCCACGTAGTAATCCCCTACTTGTAATTGTAGAAACAAAAACATCTGTCCATTACAGGGAAAATGCCAGCAGGAATGCGTGGTGTATCAAGTGAAAATTTACAAAAAATACTGAGGATACTAACCCTAAAACATACATAGGTGCTACTCAGGATAAATTTAAAAAATATATAACCACACGAGTCAAAATTAAACATAGTACCACGCTATCTACCTACGTATGGAAAACCAAACAAGATAATATAGACCCCATCCTTAAATGGGAAATATTAAAAAATGCCCAAAATATAAAGCAGGCCATAAATTTTGCAAATTATGTGCAGAGGAGAAATTATCCATAGCTTTCAATGATCAACCTAACCAGCTATTAAACTCTAAAACTGAAATTCTCAATGTATGTAGACATAAAAAATCTTGGCTACTAAATTAGACGTTTTCCCGTTATTGACTTTCCACTGAGGATTTTTTTTTTTTTTGTTGAATAAATATTTATCCCCCCGCCACTTAGGTTGTTTTTGTTTTGTTGTTTTTGTCAGGTGGTATGATTTTAGCTATCAACTATAAATATGTGTTTCTCTTTGCCTCGTTAGCCAAACTTTCCCTGACAGGACTTTTTTTTGTTCCGTCTGTTTCAGTTTTTTTTTCTGACCGTCGAACTCGTTTTTTAATATATCCTGTGTTGCAGTTTGACGAGCCTGTGTTGAACCGAGAAGATTTACTTCAGTTCTGTACGAACTTTTTGGGTGACGAACTTTATTGGCAACACCAAGTCTTTCGGTTAAGTTTTTGTTTAAGTTTTTATTCTTTTTATTTTTTCCATTTATTTTGTTTGTTTTAAATTTTTATACCTTTCTTCTTTGGTTGCAATTTGACTAGTTTGTTTTTCTTTTGACTTTAATTTATTTTCTTGAGCGGATTTTTTGTACATTTTTGAATTTTTGGAAAAAAAAAAAAAGAGGAGTTACTGGTTTTTCTTTTATTTTTTGGCTGCCTTTGGGCGCCATTTTTATTTTTATTTTTTTACGAAAGTCTTACCTGTTTATTTATTTTCTTTCAGTTTATCTAGTTTGTCTTTTATTTTCCTTTTTTAGTTTATTTTTAAATCTTAATTTCCTGGGTTATCCAGGCTTTCTTTTTTATTTATTTATTTTTTCCCAACTCCTCCCCCGTGGTTTTGGAAAACAATTTAGAGACCCGCAAGTGGTTTTCACCACGCTTTTGCAACATGGCCGACGAGGCTAGTCGGTCGTGTGTAAAAAGATGGGGCGACTTTAGCCGCCGACATGCCGGATAAATCCGCAAAAAGCGGGCTAAAGCTAGCCCAAAATCTGAAGAACGAGCTAGTAGCGCCAAAAATGGTGAAACTGGCAAGAAGAACGAGGTGCCGAGCGAGGCAAATCTAAGACTGTTGAGGAGTTGCCCTCTTGTTGGAAGTCCCCCCAAGCTGTTTTGAACATGGCGAATTTCTTGGATAAGGCAAAAATTATGCCCATCTTGTAAATAAAGAGGGCTGGTCGAAGTTGTCCAAGAGCTCGATGTGTTCGCAAAGAGAATGGTGTCCGTTTTCGTGGTCGATAAGAAAACACGTAAGATTTGTCGTTCCACGAAAGACATAGTGATTAAATCACTTTTTGTCCCTGGGGATAAAACCCCAAAGAATAATAAAAGGTACTGGTTTTTCATGTGGGACATTCTGCTGCCCACGCCAGAAGATTGCCTGGCAATGGCGAAAAAAGAGTTAATTACTAAGGACTTGATCCTTAGAACGGAATACGAGGGTCGGAGAAGGACCAGGGTGGCTGTTTTGAGGTTCCTCCTCAAATTTCGGGAGAGCATCTAGCTGCGTTTTTATGCAGTATGGCCAAATTTTAGGGCTCTCTCCGACAATTTGAACGGGGATGGACTTTTGACATTATGCTTGATCAGAACGCCTTCAAGTCCGTCCCCAACTGTTTGGGTTTTAGGACCGGAAAAATGCCGGTCATTGTGACCAGAAACCTTTCTGGAGGTGTGGAGATGGTCACCTTTCCTCCTCCTGCCCAGGGAAGAAGGCCCTGAGTTCCGGTCGTAGGCGACCAAAATACCCCTTTGGCCGAGAAAGTAAAATTGTAGGGCCCTTATGTGCGAAAATCCCTCGGTTGGGTCCGCCCATTCCCCCAAAAACCGACGCCTTCCACAAGTTGGATAAGAAGGATGAGGGGGAATGGTTTTGGGGCGGAAGACCCAAACAGCGGTTCCTCAGTCCCATCATGACTCCAGGGACAAACACCTACAGCCCCATTCCCCTCTAAGCTCTGAGGGCGACGCCTCATCTTACGAAAAGAACGCAAAAGCGAGAAACTCCCCCGAGCTGGCAAAAACATATAAAAAATTGAAAGAAAAACTAGAGGCCAAGGGGTTAAAGATAAAAAAGTCGTTGGGGGCAAACATATCCTCTGCCCCGTCTTCCCTTCTTCAAAAAAAATCATTTACAGAGACTAAATCGGTATTAACTCGCCGACAAAATCTTTTCAGGCCTTCTCCGGTGAGGACCCTACGGGTTGGACATCCCTAATCTTACACCCATAAACACCCAAAATAAGAAAAGATTCAGGAGCCCAGAGTCAAATCAGTCACAAAAAAAAAAAAAAACTTAAACCACCTTACCTCCGGGGAAGACGTCTGCCGCGTATCCCGGGACCATAAACGAGAACCATAAAAGACTTAAAGGTTCTTTGGAACTTTAAAAAATTAATGGCATGGAAGTCGAAAAGCCTGAAAATTTCCCTGCCGCCAGAAGAATCCTGACCGTAATTAGAACTGGCCCGGGTACGGGAGATTTGGGGCAAATACAGGAGGCCCAAATCGTCTCTAAAAATGGTGCCCCAGTCGCCTACCTTTTTAGATCCGGAAACAGAAGAAGCAGATCAAAACTCAAAGGAGGGTCCCAGTTTTCGTTCACCCATCCCTTTATAGGGCGCTCAAATTAACCTACCCTTCGGACATCGGCGGCTTGTCTCTGATACCGTCGAAAAAGTGAGATGGCGTCAGGATCTATGGGACGAGCTGTCGGTGTGGTTTGAATGTTCTATCCTGAAAAACTCTAATCGGCTTCACAATGGCTCTCTGGTTATTTGAATGTCCGGGGCCTGATATTCGCAGGGCGAGGCTCATTCGTGATTAGCGCCTCCGTCTGAATTATGTTGTAGAAAAGACCCGCTAATCGTGAGGATATACTGAAGCCCTTTATTCAGCATGTTTTGATGGTCGTTCGAGGGTGTCTCTTGGCTAAGCAGGCCTTTGAAGGCTGCATCCCTTGTCTTCGCGGATCCGGCGGGCAGACTTGGCGTGCTGGATGTTAAATAAATCTAAGGTTCTTCGTTTCATTGGGGTTTATGAAATAACCATTCCGAGCGGCCTGCTTTGTTTCGGCAGATTTCTTGACGACGTCTCGTCGGGTAGTTTTAGCTTTTTGGAATGCCGTCCTTGAAAAGATCGGATAGGGCAAAACAAGGTACTAACAACCCGGATGTGAAACCATTTCGGGACTTTATCGATGGGTTTGATCTTGTCGATAAGTTCCGGAATGAACACTCTCCGGGAGGTAGCATGGACTTGGACAACTAGTGGCAACTCGATCCTGGGACGCTTGCGAGCTACCTGGACCGAGTCTTAGTTAGAGAGTCGATGTAGGGCTCTTAATGAATATATAGACTTTAATCATAGACTTGTCCGGGTCCGTGTAAACTTAGATAACGACGGTTTTGGCTGGTTACTGAAATTGAACTGTTCACCCTGAAAAAGTGACAACAGCTGTTACTAATAAAAAAGGGAATTGACACGGTTGGGTTTTTAAAATCTAAAAAACGTTTGCTGCCGATTTTATCTCGATAATCTAGATAGATTAGCGGCGCAAACGAAAAAAGTAAAGTTGATCGGGCAAATCCCGTGTTAGTGGGGATATAGCTTTAGATAAGGCAGAGTTGTCCTCCTTGCTTATCAAGAAGGATCATGAATTTAAAAGAATGTCTTCTGAAAATGGCCGCTGAACTGCGTGCAGAGGAGAATCGAAACGCGTCCGACATATAGCGTGCGTCACATTACCGGATAAGCGGACCGTAAAAACGCGGGCATATGAAAATTACTTTCAAGAACCCCAGGTATTTACAGTTCGACGCCCTATTTAGTTGACTTTCCCTGCCTCTCGGCAAATGGCTAGGTGTGAGGGTCCCATAACAGAGTCGGAAATCTGGGAGCGCATATTTGGCCTGGAAAGTATTAGATGGTCTTCCCTACGAAGTTTACTTGAGGTTGTCGCACGTTTTTGTGCCTTTGCTGGAACTGATGTACAACCACTGGATGAGGCAGGGTCTTTAACTCAACGCTTCACCAGGGTGTCACTCCAATGCGTAAGGACAAGGACGGTGGGGATTTTAGAGAACTTTCGCCAAACGAAAACACTGACTTAAAAGATTTTGGCGAAGATCTTAGCCAACCGTTTGCAGCTTGTCCTGTCTAGTCTGATTGGCCCTGAACAGACTTGTGCTGGGGCACACTATTCAGGAAACCTTCATAACGCTTCTTAGAACAAGTCGACAGTGAAGCCGCGCTGATCAATTTAGATCAACCTTCGATAGGGTTGACCAATATTTCTGGAGGCTGTCCTTTCGGCGGCCGGTTTCGGAGCCGATTTCGCTCCTGGATCCGAATGCGACCCCCGGTGCGCTGGTGGAAGTGAATGGGGCAGGCCTTTCGTATTGTCTCGCTCCATTCGTCAAGGTTGTCCACTATCGCCTCTGCTTTTTACGTTCTTGCGTTTGGAGCCTTTCCTTCGCAAGTTAAAAATCTGGTCCTAAATTTCGCTGCCTGGTGCTTCCATCGGCCAGGTTTCTTAATATGCTGACGACGTTTCGGTTCTTGTGTCGAGCAGAGCCGAGATTAAAAACTGAGTAAGCAAAATCAACAAAACAGATGGTGAAAATCAACCGCGATAAGTCTATTGGCTTGCGGTTGGGTGCGTGGAAGGGAGTTTCTCTTCCCGGACCTTTCCTCTGGACGGATGGGCTCAAGATACTATCTCCAAAAAGAATTGGTCGGAGGTGAAGGCCGAGGTCGCGGTTAATCTGAAAAAGGGAAAGGCGGAGGTGTGTGTTCAATGATCCTCCTTTACCGACTCTCTGTGCTTCCATCCCGTCTGCCCGACTATTGTCATTATCAAGACCTTGTTCTCTTTCTTGTGGAGAAAGGCCCAATGGTATGTCGCAAGATCTGTTGCCTTCATCCCTCTGAGGGCGGTCTGGGTATGCCTAGCATTGAGATTCGTCAATATATGCTTCGCATTAACCGAATGTGTCCAGTTCATGAGAACCTTTTGAAAGAAGATGTCCGGAAACATTTCCCATCCCTGAGAAGTGTGCACTTGTGAGGAGGAGGCCGGCCGTACAAAAATGTCGTCGTGCTTTGAAACTCCTCTTGGGACGTCGGATGGCCTCTCCGACGCCCAGGCGTTGTCTCGTAAGGCATTGTATCGATTGTTAGTTAGGGGGGGCCGTTCAAGATGATCTAATTGGCGAGCTCGGTCTTTATAAATTTAAAAAAATAAATAACGATGAGGCATCACTCACCTGGCTGATGATTCGTTTGGGTCGGCAATTTGTTCAAAAATATCAAACTGTCGTCGCTGTATAGGTCGACCATTGGTCACGCCTTTTTCAGTGCAGGACGGTAGTGCCGTTGTGCAGGTTTGTTGAAGGCCTCATGGTTCGCATGTTGCAGGGAAAGTTTTTGTCCTGAAGCCAGTTCTGTTTGTAGCAATGTGGTGCCGCAATTGACGAAGGAGGATGTGTTCTGTTGTTGCTTACTAGGTGTTATGAGACCCGACGCGTCCTTCTATGATCGGAAAGTTCATTAAAAAAAGTCAAGATCAGGACGGAAAATATCAAATTTGGCAAAAGGCTTGCGCGAATGTGTAGAGTGAAAGGGCTGACCTTTGTCGGTTAAATTTTGTCCTAACAGGGTTGAACAGAAAACCCATCCCGATATTAGGTTAGTTTAGGTTCTTTATTTGATCTTTTACCTGGTTAACTTAGCTATTAAATTTCTGTCCCTAAAACTTTTTGAAATCCATCCCCTCCCTCGTTAATGTGTCAGTTCTCTGGTGGATGCGGGACGCCTTTCGTTTCGTATGTGTGATTTTTCGTAAAAATGAATGTGTGTGTGTCTGTGTGAATGATTGGAGGAATGATTTTTCCTTATTTTTCATAGTCCCGCATTGATTTCGTCCGGTTAACTTGTTTCTGCCACATTTATGGTTTGTGGGGGTTTTATTTTTTTTTTTATTTTCTTGAAATATTAAGGCATATTGTACATTTTGGGGATCTTTTTTTAAAAAATTGTTGTTTTATGCCCCCTCCCCACGAACAATATTTGTACATAGGGGGATTAGTTTTTCATAGAGAATTTGAGGTTTTTGGACGTAGTAAGAAAGGTTTTGTGTGTTGTTTTTGGTGATGGAATTTTTGGTTTGTTTGGGTCCGTGTCTGGGTCTAACTATTAAATTAAGACAGTCCTTCCCATCCCCTTTTAGGCCTTGTTATACCTTTTGTAAAATAAATATCCTTTCCTGACGATCCGTTTAGGTGAAACCTAGGTAGGTTTGTCTGGCTCACTAGGTGTATCTAGGTCTGCTCTACGGTTGTATTGAGCTCTTTTTGTTAGTTAGTTGTTACTCGTATCAGGGTTTTTTTTCTTTGGGCTTCAGACCTGCATCTGTGCGATTTTTTTTTTGTCGGCAGAAGTTCATGTTTGTAGCTCTTTCTTTTTTAAAACCTTTTTTTCTCCTCGAGATTGATTTGATTAGCAAATAAAAAATTCGAGGGTTTTTCGAAAATGTGTCTATATTATATATATATATATATATATATATATATATATACACACACACACACACATATATACACCTATACATATATTAAATATACAGTACTATTAAACATAGCTGGCAACATTATTGTTTCAAAAACGCATAGCTGGCAACATTTTTCCAAAAACATTATCCGAGGCGTTGCTGTTGGATGTAGTTTACCGTTATACCCAGGACGACAAGCTTTTGTGTACCTAGTTAATGCGAGTAAGTGTTGGTCCTAGCCTGTTTCCCGGCTGCTCTTTGGTTATGATTCAATTCGAGATTCTCAACCTCCCCAGTTTGTTTTGGCCCCTTTTTCATCTCGACTGGGTTAGCTTTACTTTTTCCCCCATGCCCGTATAATATTTTATCATTTTCTCACTCCCTTAGCGAGAGCGCCTCTTGATTTTGTCCAACGGGCAGAATACAGCGGCCTCTGTTTTGAGGGTTGGATGGGCCCTACTAACATCAGTTATGTTTAGTTTATGTTTTATTGTTAGTTTTTAGTTTGTTATTGTGTTCATCTTCCTACCCTCTCATTTTTCATTATTAGAATTGTATGTATATTGTTTATTCATCATTATATTTTATGGTATGGGGCGCGTTTTGTAGGTTCCCCTGGAGTGGATGTGGTATTATGGTGCGTGGAGGATTAATTGGTGATGGACAAGTTCTTATGGTGAATGGGTAAATTGCAATGTATGAAAGGGTCGTGAATTTGATTAGCTAGGTATAGGATAGTTAGTGAAGACCAGCCTCTACCCGTCTCCTTTTTCGGCCTTGTGCCATAATTTTGTACGCTTTACAAAATAAATATCCTAATACCAACGTACCCCCAGTGTTGACGGTTTTTATTGCGACTGGATTTTGTGTGATAAGCCGATTTACGACCTTCCGAAGAGACTGTTGAATTGATAAGTTTTATTTTTCTTACTTTTGAGTTTCAAAAACCAATTTTAATTTCATTTTTCGGTTTTAGTACATATTCTACATTTTTCGTTTCTTTTCAGTTTCCTTTCTGTTTATGTTTTACCCTCCCCCTGTTTTTATTTGCATTTTTGTGCCTTTGTTGAATTGTCTATTGTCCTTTGTTTACGTCGTTCTTTTTTCCAGTTTATTTACTTTTTGAATAGTTTTGTCCTATCGACTGGTGTTTAAGAATTATTTAACAGGAAAAAAACTATATATTGTATCGACTGGTGGGTTTTGTCTCCATCATGGTCGACAAAAATATCGATAATTCAAGTAAACCAGTACTGAATCCGGTGTCAACGGCCCAAACGGTGTCGCCAACCAATACGGCCTGGACGGAAAATAGGCCGTTAAAATCGAGGGACAACAACGCAAATATATGAGGATTCGTTCAAAGATAACGAATTCTAACAATAACCTGCAGAAATATTCCTGCTGACCTCAGATGTTAAAACCCGTAAATTAATTGGGGTCAGCAGGGAAAGCATGGAGGCCTTGAAGGCGCTAAAAATCAGCCCTAAAATCCTGGCAAGGCGAATGAATGCATTGTGGGATATTCTTCAAATCGAAATGCAAGCGAAACAGTTGGCTGGAAATCAACAAGACTACAAACTGAATATATGGGCACCCGTCGGGCGAGAGTGACGGTCCATGGAGTGCCCATAGACATCCCACATGATCGGATGGGGACTTTCTTCAAATATGGTGAAGTCCACGAGGTAAAAGCCTTCAGCAGCCAAGGAGGGATTGAAACAGGAGATATGGAAATCCAAATCACCCTGAATAGGCAGGGTTTTCATGACATCCCCAATACCTTGATGTGCCGCGACCGGAGAATGTTGGCCGTGGTAGAGGGGAGAAAGCAATGGTGTTGGTCGTGTGGAGTGTCGAGACAAATTTGGCTAAAGAGTGACCTACTAAAAAAAGTACACAAGCTCCAGCACGACCAGCATCCACAGCAGCTAAGTCAGTAGCAGGGCAGGCAGAGGAGTGAGGTGCTTCAGCAGCCCAAAGAGGGACAACAACCCAAAGAGGGACAACAACCCAAAGAGGGGCAGTCGCCCAAAAAGAAGCAGCAACTCAAAGAGGGGAAGCCATCTAAAGCGGGAGAGCAAAAGCAGCAGCAACACCACCAACAGAAGCAGATAGAAACACCAATGGAGGTGGACAGAATGTCTCCACCTCGAGCTTCGTTGTTGAAAAGGAGTAGGGAAGAAGATCCGGAAGAACAAGAGCAAAGCCATTCTGGTCGTAGCAGGGCGGAGCGAGGCATGGGCAATAAGATCTACTAGCTCCCCCAAAGTTAGGTGCCTCCCTACTTCCCCTCCATTTCTTCCCTAAGTTCATCTGCTACTCCTCCTCACACATCCGCTTCCTCCCCACCACATCGTCCTCGAATCTATCTGCAAGGTGGATAGAGAAGAGTTGTCGCAACAGAGGAAAAGCTCTTCTAGGTTCGCTTTATAAAACTGATAATGTGGACGGAAAAGGGTTGAGGATCCACGTAATTTCCCGAAAGCCACTTGAGATGATAACTTGCATCAGGAACACTGGAAAAGATTTGAAAGTGTGGGGTCACATACATTAGAAGGCTGGAACTGGAGAATGCCACTTTAAAAAAAAAACCTTATATATTTCTGCTCTGGGAGGGTCCCTGTATTACTCCATCCCTCCTTATATAGGGCAGTAAAACTAACATACCCCACGGACGTCGGCGGTGTTATTCTTGACTGCCGTATGACGACTGAATTAGGAACAGGAAGCCTTGTACAATCCGTCGGGGTCCTGATCAACACAGATTTCCGCCCCGTATCTGAATAGGTTTTTGCACTTATTCTTTTTCTTTATTTTTGCAGGCTAAGAAGAATAAGATAGCTACTCTGAATGCAAGGGGCTTAGGGGATCGGAGTAAGGTTTCTTTGCTGGTAAGAAGTACTCTTGATTCGAAGTTGGACCTTGTGCATATCGATGCCGAGGGCCGGTTGATCGTGGCCGATATTGGCGTGAAAAGTGGTTCGTTCCGAGTCGTTGCGGTTTATGCGCCTAATGACCGGGAGGAGCGGGTCTCGTTTTTTCGGCGGTTGGAGTCTCTCCTGGTGAATTCAACGCGCTTAGTTCTAATGGGGGACTGGAATGCCATACTGGAGCCCAAGCCAGATAGGGGCGGGGAGCTAGCGCGGGGGTGGGGTGCGATCGTAGTCTGATTGATCTGATCGACGATTTTGGTCTCCTCGATAGATACCGGGTCGATCATCCCGGAGGTGGGGAATGTGAACGTGGACGCTTAAGTGGCCTCCTGACAAGGTGGTTAGCTACCTTGACAGGATGTTAGTTAGAAGAGCTGATATAAATTTGTTAGATTGTGGTCCGTATAGCCTACCCAGTGGAACGTAGGACAAACTCATTTGTGCCCGGGTGGCGTTAGACAATAGGCCTAGAATGGCTGGTTAATAGAAGTTCAATCTGTCTTTACTGGACAAGCGGGACTTCCACCAGCAGCTAATTAGTGACAGCAGATGTGCTCTTGTCCAATCCCGTAGAGCTTAAAGTTGAAAAAAGAATTGTCTGTATGTGGTGGACAAGCGTTCGCGCAAGATTTGTCGCCCCACAAAAGACACTGTCATTAAAGCCTTCTCTGGGCATCAAAGCACAGAGTGTCATTAAAGAGAAAGGCTTCTTCATGTGGGACGTACTGTTGCCCAAGCCTGCCTATTGTGAGGCAGTTTCAAGTACGAAAGCAGGCGGAAGACCAACGTTTCAGTATACGAGTTTCCTACTTAGATTATCGGGAAGCATTTGGCCCCTTACCTGTGCCAGTTCGGACAGATAGTGCTTCCTCAGGCGATATGATCGGTGGGTGGAGTTTTGAGTTGATGATTGGTCAAAAGGCCTTCCTCTTCATCTCCAACTGTCTGGATTTAGAGGGCCAAAAGAGGCCAATAATAGTTACGGGTCGAAAACCGGCATGCTGGGAGTGTGGAAAGATTGGTCATCTTTCCTCTTCCTGCACAGAGAAGAAGGCCTCTGATGTTCTGGCCCCCTCCCAACGAAATCCCCCTTTCGTTGAGTCTGTTCAATCCGTCTCGCCTGTAGTGGGTATGCCTGCGACCAGGACCGGTGTGGAAAATTCCCCTGTTGGGTCTAAATCTCAGCCTCCCATTTTCCCGAAAAGCATTTGCCCGCCGCTAGTGCGGTTAGGGAGAAGGGAGAGGCGGAATGAAAAGTCGTGGATAAGGCGAAAGGAAGACCCAGGCAGTGGGACCTCGTCTTACACCAAAAACAGCCCCACCCTCAACCAGTGCTAAAGGTGACTCTCCGGGCAGCTATTCGGAGAAACTGCGGAAAAAAAAAGTGGCAACTGCTAAAGGATTCTTTAAAATAAAAAAAAAAAAAAAAAAAAAAAAAAAAAAAAACGATACAGAAAAAGAAAACTGTTATCTCTTTTTTCGGTACCGTCTTCCCCTGTCACAAAACAGCATCCTATGGTCTCCCCCACGGGTCAAGACTAAGACGAGTATCTCCACACATGACTTAAGGCAACCAAATCATCTGAAAAATCTCCCCTCCCCAAATCTTTCCCCTATGAAAACACCTATTAATTCCCCTCAAAAACATGAAAAACAAAACAGACAACGAAGTCCATCATCAGATTCCTCAGAGCCAACAATGGAAAAGAAAAGAAAATCCAAACTCATATTCAATACAGGGGAAGACGTGTGCAGAGTCTCGAAAGATCTGGAAGCTTAAAAGATCTATTAAACTTCAGGAAAATAAAAAATTGGATATAGAGGACCCACGAAATTTCCCTAAAGCCAAAAGGGTCCTCACCGTTGTTCGTTCTGGAGTAGCAGGAAAACAGATATGGGCTATGATGGCCGAATCCAATGAAACATTTGGAAAGTTCCCGCTCATGGCCTGTTTCGACGGCGACGTTTTAAAGGAACTACAACAATCTTGTTCAGGGAGGTTCCCTAATTTTGTTCACCCTTCCCTGTATAGAGCGTTAAAATTAACCTTCTCCCCTAGAAATTGGCGACCTGTCTCCTGATGGTTCAATTGTGAGAGTGAGATGGGTACTGGCTCATTGGGAGAGGCCGTCGGAGTCCTGACCCCGGCCATGTTCATTGCAGGAGAGCAACTCTAATCGGTTTTCATCATGGCTCTCTGGTTAGCAAGTGTGAATACCCGAAGCCAGAGGTCGGGGTGAATATTTGTTGTGTACAAGAGACACGGTTTTCTACTCATTACTATGAGAACATACTGTCTAGGGGGATTATCCCTCTATTCAGCCTGTTTTGATGGTCGTTCGAGAGAGGTGTCTCTTGGCTGGTAAGAAAGTCTTTGAAGGCTGCGTGTGCTTGTCTTCGCGGATCCGGCGGGCAGGCTTTGCGTGTTGGATGTTACCATAAAGGATAAGGCTCTTCGTCTCATTGGGGCTTATGCACCCAATGCCCATTCTGAGCGGCCTGCTTTGTTTCGTCAGATCGAGCAGTTTTTGACGACATCACGTCGGGTAGTTTTAATGGGTGATTGGAATTCAGTCTTTGATCCCGATATAGATCGTATAGGGCCAAATTCCGGTACTAACAACCGGGGCGTTAAACAGTTTCGGAACTTTGTCGATGGGTTTGATCTTGTCGATAAGTACCGGAATGAACACCCTCGGGAGGTAGTGTGGACTTGGACTAATTGTGGCGGATCGGCTAGTTATCTTGACCGAGTCTTAGTTAGGAGAATCGATGTAGGGGTCTTACGGTGTCTAAGTTTACATGATAGATAGATAAACCTAAGGTTAGGATGGCTGGCTACTGGAAATTAAACTCATCATTTGGTGAGCAAGATTTCCGGGACCAGCTGTTACTAATGATACAGAGGGAAGTGACGGGAGTGGTCGTAGGAAATGCCTGGTGGTATAATTTAAAATCCAAAATTAGATCCAATCTCGATAGATTAGCGGCGCAAACGGCTTTAGAGCAGAAGTTTGATCGGGCGGTCAAATCCCGTGTTAGTGGGGACATAGCTTTAGCTAAGGCAGAGTTGGCCTCCTTGCTTATCAAGAAGGATCAAGCTCTGGTAGTTAGGGCTAGGTTAAAAGGAATGTCCTCTGAGGCAACGAATATGGCCGCTGAATTGCGCGCAGAGGAAGCCCGGAATGCATCTCGGCGGCATATCGCATGCGTCACATTGCCGGACAATCTGACCGTGACTACAAACGAGGGCATATGTGAGGCTTTTTGTGACTACTTTCAGGATCTTTTCACCAGAGAGCCCGGTCTGAGCCCTGCTCAGTTCGACGCCTATTTAGCTGACTTTCCCTGCCTCGAGGCAGCTGAAGCAGCTAGGTGCGAGGGTCCTATTAAACAGTCGGAAATCTGGGAAGCGCTGAAACAGGTTGGCCTGCACAAATCTCCGGGGCTAGATGGTCTTCCGTACGAAGTGTACTTGAGGCAGTCGCCCGTTTTGTTCCGCTGCTGGCACTGATTTTTCGGCAACTGGATGAAGCAGGGGTCTTTACCCCCAACGCTTCACCAGGGGCGTGATCAAGTTGTTACGCAAGGACAAAAACAGTGGGGATGGGTTAGGTAACTTTCGCCCTTTAACTATATTAAACACAATCTGATTGACGATCTCAGACTTACGAAGCAGGGGACTCGCTCAATATGGCCTTTGGCGCCTGGGTTGAAATGTCTCAACGATGAGGCATCACTCACATGGCTGGTGATTCGTGAGGCCCTCTGGGTCGCCAAAAGACTTGGAAAAACCTCCAAACTGCCGTCGCTGTGTTGGAGAGATCGAGACCCTGTGTCACACCTTTCAGTGCAGCCTGGTAGTGCCGTTGTGCAAGTTTGTTGAAGGCCTCATGGTTCGCATGCTGCGTGGAAAGTCCTTTGTCCTTCAAATCGTTTCCGTTTGTAGCAATGTGGCACCGCCGATGACGAAGGCTGAACAATATGTGTTCCACTGCTTGCTGGGAGTTATGAGAGTCGGGATTTGGACGACGAGTCAGAAGGGATTCTATGGAGGCGAGAAGTTCACCTCCTCCCAACTGATCAGCTTAAAGTCAAGATTAAGGCGGAAAGGCAGCGGCGGCTCTCTTCATGAGAATTCAGCAAAAGGTGGGTGCGTCTTGCGCGCCTGTGTCGTGTGAAAGGGGCTGACCTTGAGTGGCAAGGCATCAGAATATTGCTTTTCCTGGGTTGAACTAGTCCAACCCATCCGAAACTAGGGTAGATTAGGTTCAGTTTTTGATATTTTAGTTTCTTTTTTCTTTCGCGTTAACTGAGCTAGGGTATGTATGTTCATTGGTCCCTTTTATTTCTGTTCCTATTTTACTTTAAGTTTAATTAACCATCCCCTCCTTCGTTAGGTGGTTAGTGATATCAGTACGTAGGTGGATGCGGGGCACATTTCGTTTCGCGTGAGTGTTTTCGTATTTGTTGTTGTGTTTGAATGAGTGCGTGGGATGAATGATTGTTTTATACTATTATAGTCTCGCATTGATTTCGGACAGTGAACTGGTACTTCTGCCACATTTAGTGATTGTGGTGGTTTTATTACTAATAATATTTTCTTTTAGTTTCTTGTAAATAGTTTTGTATTCATATTGTAAATCCTCATTGGGTTTAATTTTTAGAATTGTTTTATTCCCCTACCCCCACAGACACTGAATTGCATATATGTGGAATACTTTTTTCATAGAGACGATGTGGTATTATGGTGTTTGTAGTTAGAAAGTTTGTTTGGGTTTTATGGCATCTCAACCACTGTGGGTTATTTAATGCCAAATCCAGTTTATATGAATTTCAAATGCCTATTTTGTATGGAATAAAAAACGCATAGCTGGCAACATTATTTTTCCGAAAACATTATCTTTGGCCTTGCTGTTGGATGTAGTTTATCGCCGTACCTAGGACGCGGATGTAGTTTATCGCCGTACCCAGGACGTTCAAAAACGTATAGCTGGCAACATTATGGTTTCAAAAACATTATCTGAGGCCTTGCTGTTGGATGTAGTTTATCGCCATACCCAGGACGTGGATGTAGTTGAGTTATAGGATCTTTTAAGGTTTTCATTGGCTTTTGAAAGTAGGATATCGGTATAATGTGATATTAATTCTTCCTTATGTTTGTTTTTGGTATCATCTTGGAATTCTGTCCAGTTAGCTTTCTAAAGATTCCAGTGGAATATTTTATCATTTAGTTTAGGAATTGATTTGGTTTACGGCATATCAACCTCAACGGGTAGTTAATGTCGACAAGACTTATTGCTGGTGCTTTCATAATATTTTGACCCCTGTTTGGGTTTAACTATTTACCCATACCTGGGACCCTAACAGGTGATATTACCCAGGTTCACCTGGACCTGGCAACACCAGCAATTAACAGGCGTTTCCACGCTACTCAAAACATCCTGATCAAATTGCTGTTGATCGTAGTTTATCATCTTACTCAGGACGATTTGATATCTTGTTTAGTTGTATATAAATAGGTTTATGTTGTGTTACTTGAATATTTTATGGATATGATTTTTGTATTCTTTTTAGAAAAGCTAATTGCGTTAATATCCATTTATCTGGAGTTTCAAATCTATTTTTTTGTTTCAGTGTTTTTAGTTTGTTTTTTGACTTTCGTATTTTCTTTTGGAAATTGGTCTGGTTTTTCCTTCAGACAGGCGGGGGGTTGAAGTGCAGATTGGACATCTTTGTTTTATCAAATTATTTGATTGGTAATTTTTGCAGATTGGACATTGGTCTTTTTATATCTTTGTTTTTGATCAAATTATTTGATTGGTAATTTTTCTATTTTCATCTACTTTGAGAAAAACCTTTTAGAGGGGCTAGGCTCCAATCTGTTGTTATTATTTTATTTATTAAAGACATTTTTATGCTTAACAGACTTTTAAGGTCAAACAGATTTCATTTAAAAAAAATTTCATAGAAAATATTCGTTCTTTTGACAGATTATTTGGTCCCAATTGAATTAATCATCAGGTTATATTCCTGATGAGTTTCCTGTCAAAGGAGAATTTTTCGGACATTCAGGCCGGTAAATGTTATTTAATACTGTTTATTATAAACAGAGCATTTACTTTTTTATCTATAAAAAGAACGTTAAACATAAAATGTCTAATATTTTATATCTACTTTTGAGATTTGGTGGACTGATTACATGATTTTTTCTAGTTTCATTACTGCAAATAGACTACTAATAAAAAAAACCTGACTTCGTAGATATATACTCTTATCGTTATTCCCTGGTATAGGCCGACCACTTTTAGAAATGGTAGTGTATCATCCACATTTACCTTCTCGAACAGCTCAAACATGCTATCAGTATTGTAAAATTGCTGTCTTGAGAACTAGTTCTGGTCACTGTGAAGATATGTTTAATGGATAATACTGTTTTACGTTCTTGGCTTACCGGTTGCTCTTTATATCAATTCTTGTATTGTCTGAAAGGGTTTGCATTTTTATCATATGGACATGCACACACACACATTATATATATATATATATATATATATATATATATATATATATATATATATATATATATATAAAAAGGAAGTTTGTTTTTGTTTTGTTTTTTGTTTTTTAGTTGGACAAACTCAAGTCCGAATTTTATGGTTTACTGCTGCAAATACTTTTTTTTGTCCCCACTTTTGACCCGTCTGTATAGATAGTTGTATTTATTTTTTCCTTTGCAAAATCATGAATTTCAAGAATGACTTCAGGATGTTTAAATGGTCCATTGTGGAATACTGAATTCTTGTATATTTGATAACGAGGTAGCTAATCTTTCAACAATGGATTTCATCCTAAATCAATGTCGTAGTTATTTATCTTGTATAAAAAAAAAAAAAAAAAAAAAAAAAAAAAGAAGTGGCACAAGACCAAAGAGGGGAAAATGGAGGTCTGTTTATGTCCCCGTTAATCCGACTCAACAGTACCTTCAAATAAAATTTACTCACAGGGAACCTGAAAACAACCTCAAATTCATTTTATATATCATGATTCATGAAATGGTGGGCGAAGGGAATGAACCCAGTAAACAAACTCGAAAGGTAAACAAAAGATACAAGTCCATGTAATTGTATGGCATTTTCTGTATGATGGCATTGATCGAAATAGTTTGGATCAAATCTAATTCTCTGAGCTGGATTCGTTGGACACTATGTAATTTTTACATAATACTGCAATGCCAGTTTAATAGGCCGTAATTGAAGGCTCCTCTATCGGATGTTTTTGAAAGTCTCGAGCACTAATCGGAGCCCTTGATGGTAAGATGCGGTGAGGATTTTCGTGTACGACTTTCTGGTTGTCCCATATATAAAAGTAGTATAATCCAATTTGGAACGAGGAAACGATTTAATAGTTTCATCAAAATATACCGATCTGAATTCAGTATGAGCCACAACACAGAAGTTATAGGACAGTTACATTTCGTTTTCAAATACTTCAGATGAGGAATGAAAGTTTCCTGTCAAAGGTTCGCTGTTCCTCTACTGGAATTTCTATTTCTGTCAAATATGGACATCATGAATTTGCAGAATTTTTTTTGTTTCCATTTTCAGGGCCCATTTATGAAAAGCATTTGAAGTTGTCTTTCTATTGTGACATTCAGGGCCGGTTTAAATGTTGATTTTAACGCAAAAAAAGCGCCAATGATAGTTGGAACTTCCTGTGGAACTCCTTCCTTTATTATTTCTAAACGATTTTTAGGAAGTTCCTAATGAATTCGTCAGTCTCTTAGGCCCAATTCATGTAAATCTTTTAATATGCCGAACTTCCGCGTAGACTATCATGCAGACTTTTTATCTCCAACCGCACTAAGTAATCCATGGTACGTTTTTTATCTGGACGCACATTGGTTTGGTTTGTTTTACGATACAACCAACTCAATGGGTTATTTAATGTCGACAAAGTTTTTATTATTGGTAATATTGTTTTCTCAAAAACGTATTGTTGGTAATAGATTTTTTTCTTCAAAAATTTGATTTTTTTTAACCTATTTATACATTTCCATAGTGATTTTAACCCAGTTTTGGTGTTAACTATTTGTACATAGCTGGGTCCCTAACAGGTGCTACCACCGTGGGTCAGAGTGGACCTGGGAACACCAGTAATTAAGAGGTGGTTCCACGCTCCTCAAAACCTCTTTATCAGAGACCTTGCTGTTGGACGTGGTTTATCCTCATACCCAGGACGCAAAGTTATTTATGCGTATTTTAAGGCACCGTACTCGAATAGAATTCGAACTCTGCTCTCCGATTTCTCATTGCAAGCCGCTATCTATTACACCATCCACCGCAACCCTTTGAACGGATATAATGACTTTAATTTACCATAATTTGACTCATTTGCTGCACATGTTATGACATTTTTTTTTCCAACGCACTTTGATCGATGTCGCCATTTCACCTTTTCAATGTTCCTCTGGCACATCATTTCACAATGAATTCTTGATTTCACACTAGGTCTTTTTTGAATATTTTGTTTCTATGTATCCCAGAAATAGTTTGCATTATATACAAATTGTTTTGGTTTGTTTTATGGCATATGAACATCAATGGTTCATTTAATGCCGACGAAATTTTTATTGCTGGTAATATTTTTTTTCTTCAAAAGTATTGCTGGAAATTTTTTTTTACAAAGTATTTCTGGTATTAAATTATTATTTTTGTTTTTACACTTTCATAGTGTTTTAACTCCAGTTTCGGTGTTAACTATTTGCTCAAATTTGGGACCCTAACAGGTGCTACCACTCCGGTGGAAGTTGGACCTGGGGACACCAGAAATTAAGCGGCGGTTCCACGCTTCTCAAAATCCTCTAGTCAAAGGCCTTTCTGTCAGATGTAGCTTAACAACATGTCTCCTTTTTCAATCTCTTCTCACAAAATATTGCATGTGTGCAATGTTTTTTTTACACGTCATCGAACCTATTTTTGATTATATAGGTTTGTTTTCAGATTCAGTTCCAGCCGAGTTTCCTGCTCACTCCTTTTTTGGTTTGATTCTATTTTCATATTGGAAAAATCCCAATAGACTGCTCTAAAATATGAGCAATGCATATGAGAAACAAGGAATGTCGTCAAATCGACTGCATATCTACAGGAAAGCAACTTTAAGAGCTGTTGCATTTACAGAAGACAACGTTATATATCTAGAAGCTATTGATTCTGGTTATCTTTATCCATTCAAATGGAGGTTGTTGTAGCAGTTATTTCTGATTAGATATGAAGGAAGGGAGAAACAACAGATGCATTATTAATGCGCAAAGTATTTAGGACTGAACGAGTTATTTTAGATTGATAGCTTTTATTCTATGAGACATTTAATATATACCTTCGGTCTTCCACAGACCGCGAACAAAAAAAACAAAAAAAAAAAAAAAAAAAAAAAAAAACAAAAAACAAACACACACACACACACACACAAACACCCGCTGGAATTTGATAATTCAACGAAGGCCGAGAAAATTAAACTTAGTTATATATTTTGGATTTGTTTTGTTTTACGGCTTATCAAAATCAATGGGTTATTTAATGCCGATAAAATTTTTTATTGATGGCTTTTTTTTTCCAAACTATATATTACTGGTAATATTTTTCTCCAAAAATCTATTGTTGCTATTTTTTTTTTCACAAAAAATATTTCTGGCATTAAAACCTATATTTACACTTTCATAGTGTTTTGACCCTAGTTTAGGGGTAAGTATTTGCCCATAGCTGGGGCCCTAATATGTTTGGTTTTGTCCGTTTTACCGCATGTCAACCTCAATGGGTTATTTAATGCCGACAATTTTTATTGCTGGTAATATTTTTTCCCAAAAATAATTTCTGGTAGTATTTTTTTTTCCTTCAAAAGTATTTTTGGTAATATTTTAAAGTGTATAACTGGTAATTTTTTTTTTTAATTATTGCTAGCATTAATTTTTCCACCCCCACCCCCAAAAAAAAAAAAAAAAAAAAAAAAAAAAAAAAAAAAAAACCCTGCTTTTTACAAAAGTATTTCTGGCATTAAAACATTTTTACACTTTCATAGTGTTTTGACCCTAGTTTAGAGGTTAACAGTCCACAGCTGGGACCCTAACAGGTGCTACCACCCCGTGTCAAGGAACACCAGCAATTAAGAGGTTGTTCCACGCTCCTAAAAACCTGATCAGAGGCCGTGCTGTTGGATGTAGTTTATCGTCTTACTCAGGAACGGTCACCATTTTGGTTGGGTTAACTTAAGTATTGGTTTTGAATCTCTTCTGTTAACTCTCTCCAAATAATATAAAATTACTTAACGCAAATATTAATTCACCAAGAAATAATAAATCAAAGTGTTTTTTTTTTTTTTTTTTTTTATTTTTGACACTCTTTAAATTATAAATCTTGAATCAATTTGTTTAGCTCGCTTCGCAACAATTCCAACCCTCAGAATGAAAATTACTGAAACTCGGAGAGTTTCGTAAGTGCAGATATTCAAGGTGCTTAAAAGGAATTTTTGACGATTAAAAAAAAAAAAAATGAAGTGTTTTTGGCTTGTTTATCAGGATGAGCGCGTTTCACCCATTTAGACCATAAGTAGCTTCTTTTTTTAAATTAATGTTCAAACATTACAACTTTAAGAGCTGTCGTTTACTCGAGATAGAGAATTACTGTGTGGCGTTGTATTAGCGTAAGAAATTGCAAGATAAAATATATACATTTAATTCTAGACGTGAAGAGGTCAGGATTTAGTTTGGTTTACAGCATATTAGCTTCAATGCCAGCAATTTTTATTGCCGGTATTTTATTTTTGTTTTTACAGCAAAGTGCATCGCTGGCAACTTTTTTCTTCAAAATGTTTTGCTGGTAATAATTCTTTTATTCATTGATGGTAATTTTGTTTACACAAAGTATTCCTGGTATTAAAAGCTATTTATACACTTTCATAGTGTTTTGACCCCAGTTGTGTGTGGGGTTAACTATTTGCCCATAAGTCGGGCCTTGAGAGGTGCTACCACGCCGGGTCAGAGCAATTAAGAGGAGGTTCCACACTCCTCCTGATCAGAGGCCTTGCTGCCGGATGTAGTTTATCGTCATACCCAGGACTGGTATTGCGAGGGTGAAAATTCTATCAAGATTTTGGATATAAAAAGTGTAGTATCTGTTCCAGAAGCGCCTAGCCTTTAGCAATAGGCCACCAGCACCCTCAGCAGTAACGATATGCAATAAAGTGTCTTTATAGGAGAACACTTTTCAGCGACCACAAAATCATCCTTTTTGGGACAACGTTCTTCCACTCTACGTGAACATGCAGATATTTTTTTGCTTAGTGCACGAAAACGTTTTTGTATTATCTTTATCGGAAAAACAAAACAAAAAACAACACAGACAAAAGAAAAACAAACTTGGAAGCTATATATATATATATATATATATATATATATATATATATATATATATATAAACTATCTGTGTTTATCATGGCTTGAACCAGCTTCAAATGCTCCAGTTGGTAGCGGCTTGGTGAGAGTAGTCGTGGCTCCCGGAGGCACAGTCCGATGGTTACAGAGAACTCAGTCGAGTTCCGCCACGGAATATGTGAGCGAGCGGCGCTAAGTTGAGTCTGATTTGAATCTTCGTCACCGAGGCCCATTTGGAACAGTTGGTATGATGTTTGCTTGACAACTGTCAGGGTTTCGATACTCGGTAGTGGATGCGCACTGCTGATGAGTCCCAAATATAGGACGAAACGGCCGTCCAGTGCTTCCTGCATTCTGTGGAGGTTTCTATCAGACTCAATGAATTAATTATATATATTTGTTGTGGTAGGATCCACCTAATTTGCATAGTGGAGTACCGACCATATAAATATGGTTGCTACCGGGAAGAGAGGGAGGAATCAAGAGATTCACTGACCTTTGTTGGACTGTTTTTTGACTTCAGTTTTGATTGTTTTTGAAATTTTTTTTTTACTACTGTGTGGCGAACATGTTTTTGGACGAACTTTTTTGAAACGCTGACCCTTTTCTGATAAGTTATTGTTTAAGTTTTTATTCTTTTAATTTTTCCCATTTCTTTTGTTGGTTTTTAATTTGTTTTTGGGATTCGGCCCACATTTTTTCTTTTTTTAGTCCGGTTTGACAAAAGTCCTACCGGACGACTGCTTTCTTATTTTTGTTTATTTTCTCTCAGTTTAAAAAAAAAAAAAAAAAAAACAGTTTAGACAAAAGAAAAAGGAAGCTTTGTGTTTATTTCTTTTTATTATTTTTTTTTTCTCCCTTATTTTTTTTAGCGACTTCAGTCGCTTTCTTTCTTTTTTTTTTTTTTGGTTTGACTAGTTTATTTTTCTTTTAATTTATTTTCTTTAGCGGCGTCAGCCGCAAAACTTTTTTTTTTTTTATTCCTTTTTGTACATTTTTGAATTTTTGTGAAAAAAGAGAAGTTTCTGGTTTTTCTTTTTATTTTCGGCTGCCTTCGGGCGCCATTTTTATTTTTTGTTAAAAAAAAAAAAAAAAAAAAAAAATTCTTACCTGTTTATTTTTTTTAGTTTATCTAAGTTTGTCATTTACTTTATTTTACTTTTAGTTTATCTTTAAATTTTAACTTCCTGGGTTATCCAGGCTTTCTTTATTTGTTTTATATTTTCCCCAACTCCTCTCCCTGTGTTTGTGAAAAATTTCGAAGACCCGCTAGTGGTAGTCTCTACGCGTTAACAACATGGCCGACGAAGGCAGTCGGTCGATGGTGAAAAAGGACCTGTTCGGGAAGGTTGCTAATGCCGACCCAACTGAAAAATCGGGAAAAAGGCGGGCTGAAAAGAGCCCAAAAACTGACCCAATTATCTCCAAAAAAGGAGATGCAACCAAAACTGACGAAGTGCCAAAGGAGGCACAAGTTAAGACGTCCGAGGAGTTTCCCTCTTGCTGGAAGTCCCCCCCCTAGTTGTATTCTGAACATGGCGGATTTCCTGGATAAGGCGAAAGGATACGCCCATCTTGTTAATAAAGATGGGTTCGTCGATAATGTCCAGAAACTCGATATGTTCTCAAAGAGAATGGTGACCGTTATTGTGGTCGACAAGAAAACCCGAAAGATTTGTCGATCCACAAAAGACACTGTGATCAAATCACTTTTGTCCCTGGGGATAAAACCCCAAAGAATTATTAAGGGTACGGGTTTCTTCATGTGGGACGTTCTGCTGCCCACACCGGAAGATTGCCTGGCCATGGCAAAGAAAGAGCTAATCACTAATGATTTGATTCTAAGAACAGAATATGAAGGCCGCAGGCGGACCAGGGTGGCCGTTTTCGAGGTTCCTCCTCAAATTTCGGGAGAGTTTCTGGCTGCATTTTTTATGCAGTACGGCCAAATTTTAGGGGCTCTCTCCGACAATTTGAACGGGGGATAGACTTTTGACATCATGCTCGACCAGAAGGCCTTCAAGTCCTGTACCCAACTGTTTGGTGTTCGGCGACCGGAAAATGCCGGTCATAGTGACTGGTAGGCGACCAACTTGCTGGAGGCGTGGAGAGACAGGTCACATTTCCTCCTCCTGCCCAGGGAAGAAGGCCCCTGGAGTTCCGGTCGTAGGTGACCCAAATCCCCCCTTGGCCGATAAGGAAAAATCCGCGGCGCCTGTAATGGGCCTAGCTGCGAGGCGGACCGATGGGCAAAATCCCTCGGTTGGGTCCAATCCCACATTTCCCCCGAAACCAACGCCTGCCACTAGTGTGGTTAAGGAGAAGGATGAGGGGGAATGGCGCCTCGTAGTTAGGGTCAAGGGGAAGACCCAAACAGCGGTTCCTCAGTCCCAACATGACGCCAGGGACAAAGTCACCTACAGCCCCATTCCCTCTATCAGCTCTGAGGGCGACGCCTCGGCGTCTTACGAAAAAAATGCAACAACCGCCCAAAAGCTGAATGAACCCAACTGGAAAAAAATCCTTGACCTTAAAAAGTTAAAGGAGAAACTAGATAAAACGTGGGCTAAAAATCAGAAATCGCTGGGGGCACCCAGCCCCCTATCCTCTGCCCCGTCTTCCCCTACGTCATCTAAAAAGGCGTTTACAAAACCACTTCCGCCAAAATCATTAACAAACTCTCCCGTGAAATCTCGCCGATCCTCTAAACCATCCCCTGTAAAGACACCATCAGGCATGACACCATCAACTACTCCAAGAGATACTCCGATGCAAACACCCCTATCTCCCAGGGGAAGACGTCTGCCGCGTATCCCGGGATCAGGCGGAAAGGGTCTTCGGGCAAACGAAGAACCCGAAGCCCTTGAAAATCCTGTGGAATTTCCGGCACATCAAGGGTGTGGATGTGAAGGTGCCGGAAAATTTCCACAAGGCCCGTAATCAGCTAACCGTCGTAAGAACTGGCCCGGGTACGCGGGAGATCTGGGGCATGATAGAGGAGGCAAAATCGTCCTTGAAAGTGGTGCCCCCAGCTGTCGTCCTTCTCGAGGATAATTTAGATGAAACTAAGAAATGTAAAGGGAGGGTCCCTCTTTTAGTTCACCCATCCTTTTATAGAGCCCTTGAGTTAACTTATCCTGCGGACATCGGTGGCTTGTCCCAGGATGACACGCTTGATACTGAGATGATGTCTGGTTCGTTGGGACAGGCTGTCGATGTCCTCACCCCAGCCATGTTCTATCCTGAAGGTTTCACAATGGCACTTTGGTTAGCTAGTTTGAATGCCAGGGGCCTGAGGTCCGAGTCTCGCAGGGTGAGGCTCTCTCGTAACCTTCAGCGCCTCGGGGTGAATATATGTTGTTTACAAGAGACCCGATTTTCTTCATGATCGTGAGGACATACTGTCTAGGGGGGTTCGCCCTTTATTCAGCATGTTTTGATGGTTGTTCGAGGGGTGTCTCTTGGCTAGTGAGCAGGTCTTTGAAGGCTGAATGTACCCTTGTCTTCGCGGATCCGGCGGGCAGGCTTTGCGTGCTGGATGTTACCATAAAGGATAAGGTTCTTCGTCTCATTGGGGTTTATGCGCCCAATATCCATTCCGGGCGGCCTGCTTTGTTTCGGCAGATCGCGCCGTTCTTGACGACGTCTCGTCGGGTAGTTTTAGAGGGGGATTGGAATGCCGTCCTTGACCCCGATATAGATCGTATAGGGCATAAAAAAAGGTACTAACAACCCGGATGTGAAACCATTTCGGGACTTTATCGATGGGTTTGATCTCGTCGATAAGTTCCGGAATGAACACCCTCGGGAGGTAGCATGGACTTGGACAACTAGTGGCAACTCGGCTCCTGGCTCGCTTGCGAGCTACCTGGACCGAATGTTAGTTAGGAGAGTCGATGTAGGGCTCTTAGGGTGTCCAAGTTTCCATTATATAGTTTATACGGATCATAGGCTTGTCCGGGTCCGTGTAAACTTAGATAAGCCTAAGGTTAGGTTGGCTGGTTACTGGAAATTGAACTGTTCACTTTTCGGTGATCAGGGTTTCCGCGACCAGCTGTTACTAATGATACAAAGGGAACTGACGGGAGCGGTTCTGGGAAATGCCTGGTGGGGAAATTTAAAATAAAAAATTCGAACGTTTGCTGCTGATTTTAGCCGTCGACTCAATCTAGATAGATTAGCGGCTCAAACTTTAGAAGAAGCCGATCGGGCAGTGAAATCCAGTGTTAGTGGGGACATAGCTTTAGCTAAGGCAGAGTTGTCCTCTTGCTTATCAAGAAGGATCAAGCTCTGGTAGTTAGGGCTAGGTTAAAAAGAATGTCTTCTAAGGCTACGAAATATGGCCGCTGAACTGCGTGCAGAGGAGAATCGAAACGAGTCTAGGCGACATATAGCGTGCGTCACATTACCGGATAAGCGGACAGTGACTACAAACACGAGCATATGAGGTCTTTCGGGATTACTTTCAGGATCTTTTCACCAGGGAGCCCGGTCTGAGCTCTGCTCAGTTCGACGCCTATTTAGCTGACTTTCCGTGCCTCTCGGCAGCTGAAGTGACTAGGTGCGAGGGTCCCATTACGGAGTCGGAGATCTGGGAAGCGCTGAAGCAGGTTAACCTGGATAAGTCTTCGGGATTAGATGGTCTACTACAAAGTTTACTTGAGGTTGTCGCACGTTTTTGTTCCTTTGCTGGAACCGATTTTCAACCACTGGATGAGGCAGGGGTCTTTACCTCAACGCTTCATCAAGTTGCTGCGTAAGGACAAGGACGGTGGGGATGGGTTAGGGAACTTTCGCCCTTTAACGATGTTAAATATTGACTTAAAGATTTTGGCGAAGATCTTAGCCAACCGTTTGCAGCTTGTCCTGTCTAGTCTGATTGGCCCTGAACAGACTTGTGCTGTGAAGGGTAGGACTATTCAGGATAACCTTCATATGGTACGCTTGATCTTAGAGCAAGTCGACAGTGAAGCCGCGCTGATCAATTTAGATCAGTCCAAGGTCTTCGATAGGGTTGACCATCGATTTCTGGAGGCTGTCCTTTCGGCGGCCGGTTTCGGAGCCGACTTTCGCTCTTGGATCCGACTTTTGTATGCAACCCCCGATGCGCTGGTGGAAGTGAATGAGGTAAGATCGAAGCCTTTCGTATTGTCTCGCTCCATTCGTCAAGGTTGTCCGCTCTCGCCTCTGCTTTACGTTCTTGCGTTGGAGCATATGTGAGGTCTTTCGGGATTACTTTCAGGATCTTTTCACCAGGGAGCCCGGTCTGAGCTCTGCTCAGTTCGACGAATCCGGTCCTGCGCGGAATTTCCCTGCCTGGGGATTCCACCTCAGCCAGGTATTCTGCCTTTGCTGACGACGTTTCGGTTCTTCTGTCGAGCAGAGCCGAGATTAACGAAGTCAGAGATATCAGTGGGTATGAGATGGTGACAGGGGCCAAGATCAACCGCGATAAGTCCGTGGGCTTGCGGTTGGATGCGTAGAAGGGAGTTTCTCTTCCCGGACCTTTCCTCTGGACGAATGGGCCGATCAAGATACTCGTTGTCTGGTTCGGTCCTGATCTCCAGTTGGAAATGAATTGGTCGGAGGTACAAGCGAAGGCAGAGGTCGCGGTTAATCCGTGGTCTCGGAGGAGATTTTCCCTGAAGGGAAGGGCGGAAGTATGTGTTTCACACATACATCCGATCCTCCTGTACCGACTAATGTCATTAGTCCAGACCTTGTTCTCTTGTGGAGAGGCAAGGCTAATATGGTATGTCGCGAGATCTGTTGCCTTCATCCCTCTGAGGGCGGTCTGGGTATGCCTAGCATTGAGATTCGTCAATATTTGCTTCGCATTACCTTTCTAGACCGAATGCGTCGCGGTTTGGATGAGGTGGGCACCTTTTGGAAAGATGATGTCCGAAAACATTTCCCATCCCTGAGAAGTGTGCACTCGTGCGAGGAGGAGGCCGGCCGTACACCTCGTGTCGAGTGCTCCTTCTACCGCGAATGTCGTCGTGATTTGAAGCTCCTCTTGCGGACGTCGGATGGCCTCTCCGACGCCCAAGCGTTTTCTCGTAAGGCATTATATCGATTGTTAGTTAGGGGGTCCGTTCGAGATGGTCTGATCGACGAGCTCGGTCTTACGAAGCAGGAGGCTCGCTCGATATGGCCTTGGGCGCCTGGGTTGAAATGTCTCAATAACGATGAGGCATCACTCACCTGGCTGATGATTCGTGGGGCCCTCTGGGTCGGCAAAAGACTGTTCAGCAGGCTTGGAGAAATATCCAAACTGTCGTCGCTGTACTGGGAATGTCGAGACCATTGGTCACGCCTTTTTCAGTGCAAGACGGTAGTGCCGTTGCGCAAGTTTGTTGAAGGCCTCATTGTTCGCATGCTGCAGGGAAAGTTTTGTTCTGGAAGCCAGTTCTGTTTGTAGCAATGTGGTATCGCAATTGACGAAGGCTGAACACTGTTCTGTTGCTTACTAGGGGTTATGCGAGTCGTGATTTGGACGACGCGAAAGAAGGAATTCTATGATGGCAAGAAGTTCACCTCTTCCCAACTGATCTTGTTCTTTAAGCATCAGCTTAAAGTCAAGATTAGGACGGAAAGGCGGCGGCTCCCATCATCAGAATTTGGCAAAAGGTGGGTGAATCTTGCGCGAATGTGTAGAGTAAAAGGGGCTGACCTAGAGTGGCATTTGGGATGTCGGTTAGGTACAGAATTTTGTCCTAACAGGGTTGAACACAGGCAACCCACCCAGATATTAGGCTAGTCTAGGCATGCTCATTGGTCCCTTTTATTTCTGTCCCTATTTTTTCTTTTGTTTAATTCCCCATCCCCTCCCTCGTTAGGTGGTTAGTGATGTCAGTTCTCTGGTGGATGCGGGACGCCTTTCGTTTCGAATGGGTGATTTTTCGTATTTGTTGTTGTGTTTGAATGCGTGTTTGCCTGTGTGAATGCTTGGAGGTTTGAATGTTTTCCTGATTTTTTCATAGTCCCGCATTGATTTCGTTCGGTTAACTGATGTTTCTGCCACATTTATGGTTTGTGGGGTTTTTTATTACTAACACATTTTTGTTTAGTTTATTGTAAATATTAAGTCACATTGTATATATTCATTTGGTGATATTTTTAAATTTTTTGTTTTAAAACCCCCCCCCCCATGAACAATATCTGTACATAAGGGGACTAGTTTGGACTTCATAGAGAATTTGAGATATTATGGTGGACGTGTTTTGGTGATTGGAATATTGTTGGCATGTTTGGGTCAGGGTCTGCGACTAGCTAAGTTTAGATTTAAGACAGAAGAAGACCGTCCTTCCCCATCCCCCTTTTTTAGGCCTCGTGCCACATTTTGTGTTGTATATATGCAAATAAATATGGAATAAAGAGATTCAACCAGAGACTGCGACTCTGGTCAACACATTCTCCAGGAACGGTCTTACCAGGAATATACAAAAGACTATATGTAAATATTGTGTACACTTTGTTTCAATACATTTTGTTCTAAGTACATTATCTATGCATTAGTTAAATTTCAATATATATATATATATATTTTACTCAAGTCTTCATTTAGTTTGTTGCGGGTGGTATATTGATCCGCAAACAGATCTTGAATAACCGAAAACAAACTAAATGTCTTTTGTAATAAATATTTTAAATGAACAAACATTTTACATGTTACCACCAGTAAAGCGACAGGTCATGAATTAAACTTAATTCGTAGGCTTAAGCCTAATTAAAAATTAATCACTTTTCACCATCAGTGCAGTGAAAACGGGAACATAAAAATGTCTTGCTTCTTTTAGCAATTCAGAAAATCCTAAGAGTGGTTATTCATCAAGAGAATTAGAATCTATTCCTGTTAACAGGTTCAGCAGCTCGAGATAAAATGTCTTATTACCAATAAGTGACATTTAAAGCAATAGTTTTATGCACGCAGTCGAGTAAAATTAGTGTCAGAAGAAAGCGAATTGCCGAGCAGCTAAAAGCGGTAACACGTCTAATAAATGACAGTGGCAACATTTAGATTAAATCCCCTTTCCTTGGAAAGGCTTTAGGAAAGTAATGCTAGTAAACGATTGAAATTAATAGAATATTAAATTTTACTAAGTCTAGCTAATGCTAAAAATGACATGGTTTAAAATGATTAGCAGACCGTTATGCTCTATTTTTAACGAGTAAAATTTGTACCAAAGAGAAAGACATTTAATTTGCCGTTAAATAATAGCCTTTTTAATCAGATGAGGCATTTAAAAGTTTGAAATAGCAAAACTTGTCTGAAAATCTTCACGGGGGAGGCAGAGTGTTTGTCAGGCCTCGTTTTTCAAAGAGAGGCCGCTCAAAGCACTGGTTTTTGTAATTTTTTTGCCGGGAGGGTTGGGGTGCGCAGTTCTACGACCTTATTTTATTAATTTAATTTATTCATTCCTTTTTTAGAGAACTTTATGAGAATAGAGTCGTTCCGCGGGTCCCATTCTGATTAATTCATCCCCGACTGAAATTTAGGTCGCGAGACTAGGCAGTGTTTCGCAACACTTACTATACCGAACCGGTTTCTGATTTACCGTTTGAACCGAAAGGAATTTTAGACAATTATAAAAAGGTTTAATTGGAAATCAGCAGATATTAATGATTCAACATTTTTCCAACGATAGTAGCATGATTTATTCATGACCGATGTATGTTTTGTTTTACGGCATATCAACCTCAATGCCGACATTTTATTGCTGGTAATATTTTTTTTCCAAAGTATTATAACCTATCTTTACACTTTCATAGTGTTTCGACTCCAGTTTGGGAGTTACCTATTTACCCAGAGCTGGGACCCTAACTGGTGCTACCACCCAGGGTAAGGGGTGGACCTGGGAACACTAGCAATTAAGAGGTGGTTTTACGCTCCTCAAAACCTCCCAAGCACGGGCCTTTCTGCTGGACACAGTTTATCGTCTTACCCAGGACGGACCTTAAAAAGGGACCGGAAACCCAATCCTAAACATGAGACTGGAAAAACCTCTACTCTTGGTGAAAGGTTCGCTTATCACAAGATTCACCAATCTAGTCATATTGAGGAATAAAATTGTTAAATAATATTTCAGAGTTCAAGCTTTTATTTTTTCTTCATTTTACATTTTATTCTCAAATATTTATCGATCGTCACGAAAATTAAGTGATCCGTATCGAGATTTTTGAATAGGTCAGTTATACTCTACGCTCTCTCACTATCCGGATATATAGCTAGATTATGGGAAGTAGGTCAATGCAGTAACTTTTCAGCTCCATCACGCAATAATTGATTCTGTATGGCTTATTTTATTTTACGGCATAAAACTCATGAATAGAATATGTACTCCTTGTAGGAAATCAATCTGTGGATCATTGAGATACTTTTGTATAAAGTTTTTTTTTATCGAGAGTCAAATGTATTGCTGATAATAAAAAAAAAATATATATATATATATATATATATATATATAAACATATATATAAATATATATATATATATATATATATATATATATATATATAAAAAACAAACAAAAATCCTTATATACAATTATGCTGTTTTAATGTTATATGTCAACGTCGGACGTTTCATTCTAATAAACCATCTTCAAAGACATATTCATAAATTATAACATTATCAATACAACATGACAAAGACGATGTATATAAGAACAATATACACACACACACACACACACATATATATATATATAGGCATAACGTCTCAGCGTTTGGATTTTAGAATTAAACAACATTTACCCCCAGAATTTTAAATCCGGCCGCTAACAAAAGCCAACTAGTGAATACATCCGGGTCATCTATAGCGGAACACGCTATAACTAGGAGGGAATGTATTGCTGGTTTGAGTGTCGACTGTTTTTCCATTCTGGCGAAGTCACACTCTGCATATCATTTGAAGGTTCTGGAGTCCATTTACATCAAGTCCCGCAGGCCGTTTCTCTGTAAGCAGAGAGATTGCTTGTTGGGCTTGAATGTGATTGGGCTCTAGTTCTTTCTATCATATATAAAATTTTCCCCCCTCATTGAATGTTTTTTTTGTTTTTAAGTTTATGATTAAATAATCCCAGTGTATCAAACTTGAGGAGTACTGGGACAAAACCGGTTGTTTGTTTTAGTTCTTAGTTTTCATAATTATGTCCTTTACATTCCGCTTATTCCTTGCCATAATATATATATGCACACACACACTTTTCACAGAGTTATTGGTAGATAATTGATTTGGGCAAAGTGATTCTTAATTACAATCACACAAACACCGTACGGAATAGTCATTTATGTAGCATTTTAATCATTACAACTTCACTTTTTCCTTAATAAATTTGCATTACAAATCGCACATTATACCCTCTGCTTGGCAGATGCAGTCTATTTTAAGCGCAGATTAAGACTCGGAAACTTAACTTTAATATACATATACTGAAAATAAAAAGAACAGAAATGCATGTCTGACGTTTTATGCGGAACGCCGACGCACGCTCTGTTTTCAGTCCTTCACGTGGAGACGTTATTTTTAAAGAAACGTTATCCACAATCTAGATTTAGTTGTGAAGAGTTTAGTATTATGCCAGGTCCATTAACACTTTCGCTATAAAAGAAGGCGGACCAAAATAACGAGAAATATGGTCAAGTGTATTTGCCAAATATGTGTTTGCGGACGGCATCACTGTCCCCATCGGCCAGCCAATATTACAGGAATGGGGGATTTTCCGTGCCGTTTGACGGAGTACACAACTAATTACAAAGAACACAAACTCGATAAAGGGATATGTATCAGGCCACAAGGGGAGCCATTGCCGCAAGGTAACATGGAGGAAAAGACTATTTACAGAGTTGATTATCCGCCACATGAGCCAAAGCCGCCGTGTCGGCATCTGCCAGAAGTCTGGAAGAAGCCTCCGGGCAACATTGACGGTCTCACTTCGTACAAGAAGGATTATACAAATAAAAAGTCTAAACCAGCTCCATCAATGCGGCAAGATGCCAGACCCCTTAACACAGGAAAGTTCCATGGGGATCCTACATACTCTACCGATTATAAGCAATGGGAGTTGGAACCACGAAGAATACCCATGGTTAAAGCCTGGAGTCCGCCAACCAACAAGATGGAAGGCAAGTCAACATTTACAAGAGATTACTCTTATAAAGAACCTCGACCTGCAGAATCGTTCAAGCCAGAACCTATGAGGCCAGCAGAAGGGTTATTTGACGACAGCACCCGTTATCGTGACGAATATATCGAACATGGTCTACCTGAAAAATCTCCTCGAGAGAAACCGCTTTATCGTTTACCGACTGTGCCTTTAGATGGATTAACTACATTTAAAAGAGATTATCAAGAGAAAAATATTCCGCAAACAAAGAATTATGCTCCAGATAATACCTATAAAATACCGGAGGAACCAATTGATGATCTAACGACATTCAGGAGAGATTATCTTAACTGGCCGCCTAGCATGCCTACGTTACACCAGCCAGAACCTTATAAAAAACCGCCCGGCAAAATGGACAAAGATACGACACATAAATTGGCGTACCGTTACTTCCCGACGCCACCAGCACAAAAATATATGCCAAAGACAAGTGCAACTGTTGGCGGAAAGTTTAATGATGAGTCGTCATACAATACAGATTACAAACCATGGAAAGTAGCACAACTACCAATGAGGAAGCAGGAATATATTCCGAATACAGCGCCGTTTAAAGGTATCTCAACTATGAAAGCCCATTACGTCCCTCATCCTCCTGTAGAAACAATGACTTGCAAACCAGAGTCATCGTGGGAACAGGATAAAGGTCCTCTTGAGGATAATACCATGTACAGACTTGATTACACTCCTAAAGAAGCTCCACTTTGTCCAGCCATATTCTTGGATACGAACATGACCCCGTACAGATTTATACGAGAAGAAGAAACAGGACATAGATTTTATACGAGAAATGGAGACTGATTCACAGAAATGTTTTTATTTCCAGTGAATATTTCAAGTGCTTTTTTATCACATTTTCTCGATTTTTACAACCAAGATGTTACTCGGTCACTTGTCTTAAGACACGTATAAATTGTAAATATGAAACTTCATTTTTTTTTTTCTCATTTGTCAGTTTGTATAAATAATCACTGCTTATATTTTAGCGAAAATCGAAACGAATCCTCAGTTGTAAGGTAACCAATTTCTACAAGTGGTAATGTAGTAGGTTTGGTTTGTCGGCATATCGACCTTAGTGGCTTATATAATGTCGACAGGATGTTTAAGAGGTTTGTATGAATAGAATACGTATTTTTTTTTTAAAAATGAGAAATTAGTTTTTAGAACCGGTTTGACATTTTTGTACAGAGAGTTTTGTCTAGTCAAATGTATTGCTGGAGACTTAAAAAAAAAAAAAAAAAAAATGGATTTATGGTATTTTTACTATAAAATTTTCATACTTTTGTAGTGTTTTGACTTCAGTTTGGGGTTCACTATTTAGTGGGATCCTAACAGGTGCTACCTCCTCGGTTCAGTTTGTTTTACGGTATATCAACCTTAATTTTTTTTTTTTTTTTTTCCAAAAAGATTCAAAGTATTTTTGGTATAATTTGTAAATGCATTGCTAGTAATTTACAAAAAAGCTTTGCTGGTATTAAAACCTATTTTTGCATGTTAGCTGGGACCCTAACAAGTGCTACCGCCCCGGGTTTGGGTGAATCTGGGAACACCAGCAATTAAGGTGGTTCCACGTTCCTCAAAATTTCCTGATCAGAGACCTTGCTGTCGGACATACCAAAGGCGTCTGACCGAGTGAGTACTACCCTGGAGATGACGTAGTTGACCGTATATTATAATGAAGACTAAAGATTTTGTTTCGTTTAAGTAATAAAAGCTAACAAAAATATTGAAATTGAAGCTGAGATTTTAAAATGGCGAATCTACAGGCAACATTTCCACCATTGTGGCCTTCATGCAATTTCAAACCGAACACTAATCTACGATGTTCGAATTGTTATGATTCCGCTGTCCATGTCTCGAGGTAACTGGTTTTGTCATTTAGTATTGATCGGTTATTGCTCCACACCAGTTTCCGCCTCATACAAGTCAGCACCGCCCAGCTCAGGGATTGAATTTCCAATCACAAAATTCACGAACTCGTGGTTTTAATCAAATCGGCTCTTGTCACAGTGGATTCGGTTTGTTTTATAGCATATCAACCTCAATGGGTTATTTGACGCGTTCGGCAGAGGACATGTGTATTCAAGAAAAAAATAAATAAATTGCTTTCTTCACCCGCAAAATATTCATTATATCGTATCCAAATATTAAAAAAAAGCGCCGATTACACAATATTTCAAGCTCGATTTTGGTTTATAGTTCTTAACCATTCAATGAGATAATCCATAGATTTGCCTGAGGAATATCATTACATTACTGTTACATAATTATCGTGAAACTTTTTTGGTCGTATATTAATTTAAAATACAGTTTTTATTTTTGAAATAGAAAAAGATCATTCTAAATTTAAGAATTTCGCTATTGCTGACCAAAACGACGGGAAGAAAACGATCTAAAAACAGCAATAGAAAAGAGGTAACAAAGCGTAAACGAAATAGCCTGAACCTGTCTAATCGGCTTCAAAGGCTATTTTTTTTTTTGAGCCTACGGGCTCGGAGAAACCCACAATAAAACCGGCCTTGGGCCATATGTTTCCCGTGGGTGAAATGATAAATACCGAAATAGCTCCAGTTTGTTCAACTTAGGAAATTTAGCATTACAGACAAAGTATTATTAAAGGCTGCCAATAAAGGAGAAAATGAAAAATACCTAACATCAAATCGAATATAGCATCAAAATTTATATTATTTTTATTTATTTTTTATGTAACTAAAATACATAAACGTCAGTGCTTCCGTAAAACTTGATATATTCTGTAATAAATTAATAGTCATTTTACTTAAGTGTAAGGTAGTCCTACATTTACACTTCCTTACGGCTAACCATGAAAAGAAATGTTGATCAAAACTGCTTAAAACCTTTAAGCGCGTATTGTCGCAAGGTTATTAAATATTGAACACGCACCCACAACCCCCGCGTCATATAATCCCGACAAAGTTTTCAGGATATGTTCGTATGAATAGAATATGTATTTGTGAGAAATCGTTTTCATTGATGTATTTTTGTAAAGAGGGTTTTTCTCGAGAGTCAAATGGATTCCTTGTATTTTTTTTCCCCCAAATATATTGCAGGTATTTTTACTATAAGATTTTTATAATTTTCATAATGATTTGACTCCAGTTTTGGGAGAGTCGTTAACTACTTGCTCTCACCTGGGATTCTAACAGGTGCCACCAGCCAGTGTCGGGAGGACCTGAGAACGATAGCAGTTACGAGGTGGTTCCAGGCTCTTCAAAAATTCTCGATCAGAGGCCTTGCTGCTGGATGTAGTTTATCGTCATACCCAGGTTGGTTTGGTTTACGGTATATCAACCTCAATGGGTTATTTAATGCCGACAAGATTCTTTATTCTTAGTAATTTTTTTTTTTTAAATTTAATACTGGTAATATTTATTCCTTTAAAAATGTATTGTAATAATAATTTACACAAATGTATTGCTGGTAGTAAGTTTTCGTTATATATATATATATATATATATATATATATATATATATATATATATATATATATATATATATATATATATATATATATATATATATATTTTTATGTAAAACCCTCGAATAACTAGATTTTCTAAAAAAATCAATTTTGATTTGCTAAAAAAAAAAAAAAAAAAAAAAGGGGAAGAGCTACAAACATTAACTTCTGCCGACAAAAAAATCGCACAGATGCAGGTCTGAAGCCCAAAGAAAAAACCCCGATACGAGTAACAACTAACTAACAAAAGAGCTCAATACAACCGTAGAGCAGACCTAGATACACCTAGTGAGCCAGACAAACCTTTTTTTCCCCTCAAAATTGATTTGATTAGCAAATCAAAAATTCGAGGGTTTTTCGAAACGAGTAGTTATCTATATTTATATGTATAAAGCTCTAGGTTATCCTATCGAGCACTGTTTTAAATAGACTAATATGGAACGCGTAGACATAGGTTATTCACTTAAAAACATACCCATACCTGACCGTCACTCATACGAGTTATGTTTATTAAGAAAAATAGAGAAATTTATAATAAATATGAGGTGGCGTGCATATTTTTGTTTAAATAATAAACCTAATAGCAAAACCAACGAGAGCTATGGATTTAAGACCAATGCCCATCCTCCGTATGTTAAGGAACTCAGTAACTTCGAATCGGAGTTAATCGGTATTATCAAAAAATTAAAATATAGAAAAATAAGGAATAATAACGTGCAACAACAAATTGCTAAAAATATAAAAGAAATAAAAGACAAGAATATTTACGTAAAAGCTGATAAATCTAAATTCTTATATAAAATGAGCCCCAACAATTACAAAAAATACTACATAAGGAGGTAATAAAACATATAAAAGCTCCTAATAACAGACTAAAATTAACAATGAGGCTATCATCCTAATTAATAAATTTGAATTAAGAAATCGAGTTGAAAAAAAATAAACCTAAACACTTGCTTTATCACCATAAAAGATCATAAAAGTAATTTTATTAATAATCCGGAATATAGACTTATAAACTCTACTAAGACGGAATTAGGCAAAATAAGTAAAATAGTTCTGCAGGATATATGTAAATCCCTTAGAACTTTCCTTAATATTAACCAATGGCAATCTACTAAGGATTGCATTAAATGGTTTAAAAATTACAATAAAAATAAAAAGTGCTCATTTATTAGGTATGATATTAAGGAGTATTATCCGTCTATTTCAGAGAAAACGCTAAACGAAGCACTTAGCTTAGCTAAAGAATACATCCAAATTTTTGATGATAAAATAAATCTAATTAGACATTGTAGAAATACATTGCTATTTCACGATAATACTTTATGGATAAAAAAAAGATAATATTAACGGTTTTGACAACCCTATGGGAGCGTTTGATGGGGCAGAGGTGTGCGAGATAGTAGGGTGCATGTTGCTCCATAGGCTTAATGAATATATAGACTTTAATAACCATGGGTTGTACCGCGACGACGGTTTAATCATAGTGGACAATAGTAACCCTCAAAAATGTGACAACATTCGTAAAAAAAACTGCACTGGTTTTTTAAAAATTCGATTTTATCTCGATATAGAAACCAATTTGAAAATTACCAACTATCTAGATATTACGTTGAATTTACAAAATGGCACAATATCCCCGTATAAAAAAGAAAATCAAGAACCCCAGTATTTACACAAAATCAAATCACCCAGCCCATATTATAAGGCATATTTCTAAAAATATTGGGTATAGACTTTCTACTAATTCCTCCAATAGGGACATTTTTGAGGCCAACAAGCCCTATTTAAGAGTGGACATAAAAATAAATTAGAATATATAGACAACCACAACATTACTCGGAATAAACATAATAGGCAAAGAAATTGGTAAGATATTTTTTTTAATTTACTGGAGCAACATTCCCCCAAAAAAAAAAAAAACTAACTGAGTTACATAAAATATTTAACAAAAACAATGTAAAACTTAGTTATTGTTGTATGCCGAACGTAGGGACTATTATAAATGGATTGAATAAGAAAAAAACTAGGAATGATCCACGTAGTAATCCTCCTACTTGTAATTGTAGAAACAAAACATCTGTCCATTACAGGAAAATGCCAGCAGGAATGCGTGGTGTATCAAGTGAAAATTTAAAAAATACTGAGCATAAATTTGTATAACCACATCTAAACCCACGTATACGTATGGAAAACCAAACAAGATAATATAGACCCCATCCTTAAATAGGAAATATTAAAAAAATGCCCAAAATATAAACAGGCCATAAATTTTGCAAATTATGTGCTGAGGAGAAATTAGCCATAGCTTTATATGATCAACCTAACCAGCTATTAAACTCTAAAACTGAAATTCTCAATGTATGTAGACATAAAAAATCCTGGCTACTAAGTTAGACGTTTTCCCGTTATTGACTTTCCACTGAGGATTTTTTTTGTTGAATAAATATTTACCCCCCACTTAGGTTGTTTTTTTTTTTTTTTTTCACGTGGTATGATTTTAGCTATCACCTATAAATATGCGTTTGTCTTTGCCTCGTTAGCCAAACTTTCCCTGACGATCCGTTTAGGTGAAACCTAGGTAGGTTTGTCTGGCTCACTAGGGATATAAGATAAGATATAGATTAGATAAATAAATTAAGAGGTGGTTCCACGCTCGGTAAAACCTCCTGATCATAGACCTTGCTGTTAATTCTATCTTATCGTCAAGCCCAGGACGTTTAGAGGGAGGTATTGAGTTTAACACCTAACCCTGACCACAACTTTACCGGTGGTAGAGAAAAATGACGTAATGCCCAGCCACCGGTTATACGGTGGGTAAACACTTGTAACTGTTCAGTTATTTTTCTACCGTGAAAAATTACATACCAATTATTTGCGAATTTTGACTCAGGAGCTCAGGCAGAAGAGTTGAAATTATTCAGGAACGCAGAGCTCAAAAGGTTGAAGGATAAAAGACTAAGATTGCTTTTTAATTAGGACTTTTTGCAGAGGTATATAGATGAACTATATAGTAAGTGTTTACCTGGGAATCGTCGTCAGTTAAGATGGACGGGGGACAGAGCAGGACATTAAGTGCCGAATCAAAGTCTGACACGCCTTCAACACTCTGGCCAATCTGGAGATCAACAGCCCCCCCTCGCTTTATAAAAAGATCCGGATCTTCAAAATCAACGTTATGTCGGTGCAGCTTTACGACTCGGAAACCTGACGGGTAACCACGTTCAACACCTACAAACTTTCGATATTTATCAACCGATGTCTCAGAAACATTGTCAATATCAGGTAACCTGGGACAGGACCAGACACACCCCAATCGAGATTGGCATCAAGAAATGGAAATGGGGTGGATCGGCCACACACCCCACAAGCCTGCATCTAGTTTCACCAAGCAGGCCTTAGTCTGAAAGCGAAAAGTTGATCGATCAAAACAGACCGTTCAGAAGTGTTAACGCAAAGCTGAAGGTAGCCGACACGACATGGGCCAAGCTGAAGCGGATCGCCCGGTTTGGTTTACGGCATATCAACACCTCAATGGGTTATTTAATGCCGACAACATTTTTATTGCTGGTATTAAAATCTATTTTTACACTTGCATAGTGTTTTGACCTCAGTTTAGAGGGTCAACTATTTGCTCATAGCTGGCTCCCTAACAGGTGCTACCACCCAGAGGATCGTTCGGAACTGCATCCGTTGGAGAGGCGTTGCAGCCCTATGTTCCAAGAAATCAAGTGGCATAATAAAATATAGTGAATCCACTCTGCAAGCACTTCTCAAACGTATTCTTGAAAACCTGTCGCTAATCATGGCAAATGTTCAAACGTGCTCCACATTTCAGTTGCATCAGTTTAGATATTTGGGGTGGTTAACTATTTACACATAGTTGGTAATATTTTTCTTCAAAAATTTCAGTTTTTTGAAACCAGTTTTTTTTTTGGGGGGGGTTAACTATTTGCCGATAGCTGGGACCCTAACAGATGCTACCACTACGAGTCAGAGCGGATTTAAGAACATCAATTAAGAGGTGGTTCCACACTCCTCAAAACTTCCTGGTCAGAGGTTTTGTTATTGGGTGTAGTTTATCTTCATACACAGAACGTGTTTCAATATATTATCTGTTGTTGAGTTACTTCGAGCTGTCAAAGATATTTCACATAAGTTTATTGAAAGTTTCGTTGGATATTGTGTGAAGTGTTATTTTTGTTTGCCATATTCTTTTGTTGCCTTAATTGACGTCTTGTTCGTCAAATTCCGTGTATTGTTGGCATCGTTTTGAATTGTGTGCGGTGACAAGGGTAATCTAATATGGCGGAGCCTGATTCTTCTAATGCGTCACCTACCGAAGTGACTCTTTCGGCATGGGCAAATGAGAGGACCCCACAAAAAGGACATTTGTTAATGGAAAGTAGTTGCTACCGGGTGCCGTCTCTGATGGATGCGGTGAACATTTGTACAATTTCTATTAACAATGGACCCCAAGACTAGAAAGCTATTGTGAATAGAGACGTGATGGAGGACCTGAAAAGTCAAATCTAAGTGTGTGCCACTTACAGTACATTTACTGATTGGCTGTACTTCCTCTTTGCGAGATCGCATGGAGGCGATCGAGCGTTTGTTGACCAAACTTTTGTGGGGGTGGTCGTAAAAATTAGTTCCGTAAAGAAACCTGTTATCAGCGTCCCTGTAATGTGGGCGCGGTTGGAATTGCCACAACTGGCGAGTCCTCGCCATTTTTCTAGGTTGGCTTTCCTACGCCGAGTTTTGGCGGAGGCCTCGATTTTGGCGTGGAGTTTTAGGGACGCTTTCCCTACCCTTACCATCACTCCACCCATTTCTTGGGGTAAGCGCCGTAGCGGAAGGTTGAGTTTTCTTCAGCGAGTGTCGGTCGACCTTCATCGGACCAGTGACTTTTCTCGACGCCGGAGGCCATTTTATCATGAATTAGTGGAAGGGGTCGAAAAGGATCCCCTGTGTGACTGGCTCGGCTTGTCGGCATCGGAGTTGCGCTCCTTGTGGTCCCGGGCGCCAGCGGCGGATTACCTCAGTAAGTCATCAGTTTTCGCTTAGCAGGCGATTGATTTGGAACGTACTACCTCTCAATGACGTAGTCTTCAGATGGGCCAGGCAGATTTGCCAAACTTATCGGTGTGACCTTTGTTTCGAGGAAACAGCTGTGCACGCCATGGTCTTCAGGTGCGCCCCTGCTGGGAGGATGTCGGCGAGTTGACAGCTCTATCTACCCTGAGCAGCTCGTGGCCAATGATCTCGCGTGCGAACACCCAGGTGGGGGCACCTGTTAGGGTCCCAGCTATGGGACCATAGTTAACCCCCAAATTGGGATGAAAACACTATGAAAGTGTAAAAATAGGTTTTACTACCAGAAATACTTTGTAAAAATTACAGCAAAAAATCCTTGAAGAAAAATTATCAGTAATACATTAACAGCAATACATTTTTAAAAAGTATTACCAGCAATAAAAATCTTGCCGGGATTAAATAACCCATTGAAGTGATGATATGCCGTAAAAACAATTCAATCCATACAGATGCTATCTTACAAATCTATCGCTGCTCACGATAGATTCATACAAACTCCACATTTTAGTTGCAGCAGTTCAGACCTTGCCGTCTAGGAATCGAATCACATTTGTATTTTAAATGATACAGTAAAAACATCTTTCAGAGAACAGCTATTTTGTGGAGTAGTTTCCCTGACCACTAAAATATTAACCTCTTCAAGTCAAGGGCCAATCGTTATTTATCCTATCTATTAACCTACCTTCATTAACATTTTTAGTTTGAAGGTTTTGTACTTCCGCTTCATTATTTGTTTCAGGCGGAATGCTGTTAGACGCACCCCGTTTCGTCTTCAAGTGAAGGATGGGCCACTTAGAATGGGATAGCTGCGTTTGGGTTTCAGCATTTAGTTGTCAACCATAATGAGTCTCAGTTGAATAAAGCCTTGGCAGTTCTGTCAGTCAGGATTCGATTTTTTCTTTGAGTGTGTTTTGTTCCAACCAAATTTGGCCGAACGAATTTTACGCTAAGTTTTTCATTCATTTTTATTGCTTTCGTCCGATTTCTTTTTGGCAAGACAAGTTTGTTAATTCCATTGTGTTGATTCACCCCGGACTAGTCAGTTTTCTTTTTAAATTCTTTCGTTTAATTAATATTTTGTGAAATTTAAAAAAAAAAAAAAAAAAAAAAAAAAAACACTTTCTATCGTAAAAGTGCCCAACACTATAATGGTGGATTTGACACAAACACCTGTGATTGGTGAAGATGTATCCCCTAAAAAGACGAACTGGTCAGAAGAAACAGAATTGCAAATAAGTTTACAAATAGTAACGAGCTCCCCCACAATACCAGAAGCTTTTGATGCAGTGAATAAAAGGACAACTTCATTGCTGATGACCGACGTAAAAAGTCGGAATTTACTTGATGTCAGCAGGTAAACCATGGAGGAAGCTCTCAAAAACTTAAAAATTGGACCGAAAATATTGTCGAGAAGATCGAGGGCGATGTAGGATATACTGTTGACTGATCAAGAAGCCAAAAAGTTGTCCGGGAGGGCATTAACATTGAAGACACTTCTCCTTCAAACCGACTACATGACACCCGAAGAACAAAAGTAATAGTTCATGTGGTGCCCATGGACATCACGGAAGATAGGGTGGGGGATTTTGCCTAATACGGCAAAGGTAGAAGTAGCGGGTGTTACCAGCAAATCCGGGATCGCTACAGGCGACATTGTCCTGGAAAAAAAAAAAACACTAACCTGCAAGAGCTTTGTGGACATCCCCATCATATTAATGTCTAGTGAGAGAAAAATGTTAGAGGAAGGTCGAAAAAGGCGCAACAGGAAACGCCAAAAGAAAAGCAGCAGCAACTCCCAGACCAAAGGTCGGACTATGAAATGGAGGTGGACAAATCATCTCCAACACGGTCCTCTTCTACAAAATGGAAGAGGGAAGAAGAGGGGGTGGAGACACCCATAAAGAAACAGACTGGACGAAGTAGGGCGGGGAGGGACATGGACAAAAGCCTCGAACAAATGAGAGCATACCATCAAATAACTTCCCGTGTCCCTAATAATAACCTCCGAAGGTCCGAGGAAATTGTTCGGGCCCTCCACCCATTTCCCCATCTACGGAGCCTAACTTGAACAGGGGACCCAAGAAGGATCTTTTCCGAGTGGAGAGGTCCTTCTCTAATTTCCCATGTCCACCTTACACAGTTCCTCTGCTTTGAGGTTCAGCTCCCCCACCCCCTCACGCTTTTTCCCTGTCCGGGCGTGGCGAGGTGGAAGTGAACGGGAGGGTTGGTTGGGAAGGTGACGAGTCAGGTGTGAGAGTGGTGGGATGGAGCGGAACATGAGTGAGTAAAGGAGGGAGACTCCTTGATGCTGGAGTATTTTCGGTTATTAAAATTTTTTTTTTTTTTTTTTTTTTTTTTTACACTTTCATAGTTTTTTGACCCCAGTTGGGGGCTAACTATTTGCCCATAGCTGGGGCCCTGAGAGGTCATGATGGTCCAGGGAACACCAGCAATTAAGAGGAGGTTCCACGCTCCTCAAAACCTGATCATATCGTTTTACCCAGTAATTTCCTGAATACGAATTTAAGTTTTTCGAACCCAGTTTAGGGGTCAACTGTTTGTCCATAGTTGGGGTCCTGACATTTACCACCACCAGCAATTAAGAGGTGGTTTCATGCCCCCCTCGACATCTCCTGATCGGAAGTCAGACTGTTGGATGTAGTTTATAGTCTTATCCAGGACGAGTCACAACTGGATGAAGCAATTTAGAGATTTTTTTTAAGTTCAAGTTAATGTTTGGGAGAATAGACACTTTAACATTCTAATACACATTTTAAGTATATTTCTATACTTAAATCGATTTGTTTTGCTGCATATCAGCACCGCAATGGATTATTTAATGCCGACAAGATTTTTATTGCTGATAATATTTTGTTTTGTCAATCTATTGGTGGAAATGTTTTTTCAAAAATTTATTGCTATTAATTTTTTTTTTTTTTTACAAAGTATTTGTGGTACTAAACCTATCTTAACGCTTCCATAATGTTCTTACTCCAGTTTCGGGGTTAACTATTTGCCCATAGCGGGGACTAACAGGCGTTACCACCCCGGGTTTGAGTGGACGGCATATCAACCTCAATGTGTCATTTCATACCGATATGATTATATTGCTGTTAATTTCATTTTTTCACAAATGTACAGCTGATAATTATATATAAGTATTCCTGTATTAAAACCTATTTTTACACTTTCATAGTGTTTTGAATCCTGTTTTTTATTGTGGGGGTAACTATTTACCCATAGCTGGGACCCTAACAGGTGCTACCACCCCGGGTCAGAGTGGACCTGGGAACACCAGCAATTAAGAGGTGGTTCCACGCTCCTCAAAACCTCTTGATCAGAGGCCTTGCTGTTGGACGTAGTTTATCGTCTTACCCAGGACGAACCTTGTATTGATTAACTTTTAGGGAAAAATCAACTGTAGAAACGGCTTCAATACATTTTCTTGCTCAAGACGTTTTAGGAAAGGGTGTTTGAATCATATTTAAAATAGAGGGTAACAGATGGGAAGTAGAACCTATTGAATGTTCCTTTCGATACTAAAAGGTATTCGCACTAACGTTTGACTTGTACCATCCATAGAAGAGGGTATATGAACTGATTTTTCTTTAGAAATAGTCAAAAGAAACCAATTAGCTTGGCATGCAGAATCAAGCAGTTGGGTATAGATTTTCGCGTTAAGAGTGATAGAGGAAGCCATATTTGAATTCGAAACTACACTGCTGTGTGAATTATCAACGCCGACTAACGTAAATAGATTTAGCGGAATCGATATTTAATAAGATTCACATTAAAAGTCTTAGGTTCTTTAGGCATATTCTATTAATCCTGTAGTAATAAGTTTCCACATTATCACACGTTGGATGCGCTTACTGATTTTTACTACAGCGAACACTGAATAAAAAGCGGTTGCTGTTTGACTTAAACCATTAATGTATCTGATATTTAATATCAGTGCAACAAAGATCCGATTCCTGGGCACATGAATAATCTCAAGTTAATTCTCCAAGCGAAAAATCAAGGTTTCAAAGAAAAATGTTTGCCAATATTGCCAGCTAAAATTGTAATTCTGCCAAGCAAATAGGTGTGGTGGTAACCAACGGTATGTATAGAACTAACAGCTTCGGTAAAGAAAAAAAAAAAAGGAAAAGAACAAAGGCAGTCCTCACTCTACAGAAGGCACGAACACTGAAGTTTGGATAATTTTTAGCTTTGTTTTCAAAAAAGTTAATTTAGAGGAAACGGCAATTAGAAGTCCTAGCAGGATTCATTATTTGCTGCCACAATCATAAGATGTGCAGAAGACGCTGTTGATAGACACAAGATCTACAGATGGTAATAAAGGAAAGCGCGAGAGAGGGGCTAATTGCAAGGAGACAGAATTGAAAAGAAACTGCCCAAAATGTACCTTAAAAATTGAAGATACCAGAAACCAAACAAGTACAACGGTTTAAAACAGGACGGGAAAAGGCGTCTTGATTATTTAGCTAAGTATTTAAAATATTTCCTTAGAAATAAAATACTGAATTATGTAATATCAGTTCTTGTATATACGTTTTAATTAGAATGCTGGACAATCTCAGCTGAAAAAAATTGATTTGTTTATTTGGTGTGTAGCGGCATATCGACTTTTTATGGGTCAGTCAATGTCGAAATTTAATTTTCTTGGAGCATTCGTAATTTAAAAAAAAAAAAAAAAAAATCCTTTCAAAATTAAAAAACTGTATTGCATCTATTTTTAAACTTTCATAGTGTTTTGATTCACAAAGTAGATCAAGTATTTTCCCATAGCCGGGACCCTAACAGTTGCTACCCCCTAGAGTCAGAGAAAAGCAGTAATTAAGGTAGTTCCACGCACCCCCCACACACCTCAAGTCCTTTGGTAGGTTCGTATGAATAGAATGTATTTGTAAGAGAATAGTTTGTATATCAGGTTTCATTGACATATTTGTCTATATTTTCATAGTGTTTTGAACCCAGTTTGGGGGAGGGGGTAAACATTTGCTGGGGGAACCTAACAGGTGCTACTACCCCGGGTCAGATGGGGGCCTGGAACACCAGCAATTAAGTGGTTCGACGCTCTTCGAAACTTCCCGAACAGAGGTCGGATGTATTTATTTTATCGTCATACACAGGACATAAAAACTTGCTTTTGTTTGGCAGCACATCAACATAACTTCCTAGTGCCGGAACTGAAATTGAATACGAATTTAAGTTTTTCGAACCCAGTTTAGGGGGTCAACTATTTTTCCATAGCTGGGGTCCTGACACTTGCCACCACCAGCAATTAAGGTGGTTTCATGCCCCCTCAAAACCTCCTGATCGGAGGTCAGCCTGTTGGATGTAGTTTATCGTCTTACCCAGGAAAGGTCACAACTGGATGAAGCAATTTAGATCTTTTTAAAGTTCAAAGTTACTGTTTGGGAGAATATAGACAGTTTAACATATTCCAATACACATTTTAAATATATTGGTATACTTCGATTTGTTTTGCTGCATATCAACCTCCATGGGTTATTAATGCCGACAAGATTTTTTATTGCTGGTAATATTTTATTTTTCAAAAATGTATTGCTGGTAGTTTTTTTTCAAATATTTCTTGCTGTAATATATATTTACACTTTCATAGGGTTTGATACCATTTTTTTGGTGTGGGGGGTGTAACTACCTATAGTTGGGACCCTAACAAGTGCTACCACGCCGGGTCACTGTGGACCCGGCAACACCAGCTATTAAGTGGTTGCGCGCTCCTCAATACCACCCGATCATTGACCTTGGTGTTGGACGTAGTTTATCGTCTGACCCAGGATGTGGGTGTTGTTTATCGTCATGCCCACGACTGATAGGAGCAACAAAAAAAAAAAATACACTTCTACAGGAGGATGTAGAGAATACTCCGGACCGATTAGCGAGCAGCTTAGTTCTTGAGGCAATCGAAACAAAGGACACCAAGTCATTTGAAATTTCTAGGGCACAATGAGAAAATAGGACAGGAAAACCTACAAGACGATGGTTTGGTTTTTGTTTTATGGCATATCAACCACAATGGGTTCCTTAATGCCAGCAATTTTTATTGCAGGTAATATTTTTTTCTCAAGTTATTGCTGGGAATAATGTTTTTACAAAAAAAATCTGGTATTAAAACTTATTTTTTACACTTTCATAGTGTTTTGACCCCAATTTGGAGGGGTTTGGAGGGGCAGTATATCGTCTTATTCAGGACGGCTAGTTGAACTGGTTGGCGAAGCAGGTTTTGAGAGCGCTAGCCATAAGACATTGAGAACTAATGATAGGAAGCTGTGGGGAGGTCATCACCCATTCCGAGGGAACACGTCTCATAGAAAGCAATATTCAAATGGTAGTCTTGTTCTTTCGAAGTCATGCAGTCTCGAAACGAATGACTGCAGTATCAATTATAATTTAGATTAGTTATTAATTTATATAAATCGTGTATTAGTCTATATTCTTTTAGAAATAAAATAAAAGCTTCAGTTTTGAATTGACTGCAGTCATTCCGTTAACAGACAAGGATTCGTCTATTAATCATTTAAATATCAGATTCAGTGGAAATATTTTTTACGTTTAGAGCTGATGTTGACAAGGTTACTACCCGCATTGGATAGGATTTCGACTAGCTTCCCCAGAGCGTAGTTAAACTGGATAGAGCAATGGAGAAATACTGTCGTATCAAGACCGGACGTTAGCTATTGGTCCAGTAGGTTTGATTTATTTTGTTTTCCGCCATATTAACCGCCATGGATTATCCAATGCCAACAAGATCTGTTTTTAAGATCTGTTCGTATCAATAGAATGTATTCCTTGTAAGTTAATTTATAGATCAGGTTCATTGAAGCATTTTTTAATAGAGTTTGTCGAGAGTCAAATGTATTGCTAATATTTTCATAGTGTTTTAACCCCAGTTTGTGGGTTAACTATTTTCCCCTGGTTTAGTTTCGTAACATACGCTACCACCTCGGGTCAGAGAGGACCTGGGAACAGCAATTAAGAGGTGGTTTCACCCTCCTGAAAACCTTCGGATCAGAGGCCTTGATGTCGGATGTGGTTTATCGTCATAACCAGATCGAAGACATGGACGGAAAGGGGGTTAGATATTAACATTTTCCACTGGAATCGTCGATATATTCGTCATTATAAGTATTCACCGGGGAAATTTTTTATAGTGCACATTTGCGGGTCGTTATAAAAAATACGCTATAAAGGCTTTCATCCGTATGACCGAGAGCTGTTAATGTGACGTTTAGGTGAACGGAACAATATTCCTGGGAATGGGTTAATGTCAATATCTGGGTTAAAAGAACACTAGTCCTTTTTTTTCATTTTGACCTTCAGCGAATTGTCTTGTATCTTTCAAGAATAAATATTGCATTTTGTCTACACGAAGTAAAACCTTGTTGCAAGGACACAATAGACATTTACTCATACGCAAATTTGACAAGCTATAACGATTAATATATACATTTAAAATGATTCAATTTCATCATCCGGGTGCCTGGTACAAAGCAACAAGCAAGATAATTATATTGTCTCGGGTATATTAAAATTAGTGTAACAAAAAGATTTTCGTTATTAAGTCATGCATTTCTTGCCGTCGTCCTACCCACTCCCTCAATTCGCAGGATAGATATCTCCCACCCCTTACCATCTTGTTTTATTACGGTATTAATAAAAAATATTTTCTTGTTAGTACTCCGTTTTAGATTACTGACGATTGTGTTTGAAAATGTGTCGGTCGAAAGGTGCCTTACATTTTATGTTTTAAACGTGGATATTGTTTTATCTTATGTTTAATATGATCCCATATTTTTTATTCCTCAAATGTCTGATTAGAGTTGGCAGTACTAGAAATCTGTTATATATATATATATATATATATATATATATATATAATAAATAACTGTCCTTTCATCTGCTAAAGACGAGAATGGCACAGCGTTTAGATGTTACAATTAAACAGCACGTGCCTGTTAAAATACTTAAAAATTTTTCGTTTGGTGATATCATTCGAAATACATACGGGTCTTCTATAGCGAATCACTTGATAAATAATCTGACCTGTGCTATGGATTTTAGTGTGAGCTGCTTAGAGAATTGCTCGATGGAAGGCTCTTGTTACTGTCGTTTTGCGTGTGACCAGTTTCAGGCAATTTTTGAAGTTTTTACCTTTTACTTTCGAAAGTTTTTCAGTTTATTATCGTCTTATTTTTGTACATATTTAGTTTTACACTTTCATTTTTGTTTGTTTTCCGTTCTGTATCTTACCCTCCCCCTGTTTTGGCTTAACTTTCTGTATTTCTTTGGTTTGACGTACTTATTGCTTTTATTCTTTTCTCCACGTTCTGCTTTTTATTTTGTTCTTTAAATTTCGTTTATTATATCTGGATAGAAGAAAAGAATTGACATAGCAGGCGAAACTTATTTGTTCGGCCGTGTTTGACAACATGGCAGACAATTCTCAGGCACAAACGGTGTCAAGCCAACAAACGCCATGGCCTGAAAAACGGCCCGGGGCGAAAAGAAACCGAAAAAAAAGGACGCGCAGTATTATAGTCGCCTAAGAAGCAGATACGATGACTACATCAAGGAAAACGAGCTTCTGCCGATTCCGGAAGCGTTCGAGGCCGTAAAAACGAACTATTTCCCTGCTGACCACTGACGTAGCAACTCTGAAGCTTATAAGGATCAGCAGGGGAAACAATGGAGGAAGCTGAGGGTCTTTTAAATAGGAACAAAGACTTTGGCCAGAAGGTCAGACACCTTATGGGACCTTTTACTGGCAAATAAAGAGGCGAAGCGCCTTGCAGGAAGTACCCTGACGACAAAATCCGCCCGCTTCTAGACGGAGTACACGGGGATGCGATTAACTAAAATCACCGTCCATGGGGTCCCGGTGGACATCAGTGGCGACCGTCTGGGGACCCTCTCTGCCTAGTATGATCCAGTGGAAGAGGTCAATGCGGCAGTAAGCAAATCAGGGATTGCCACTGGGGACTTCACGTCCTGGGTATGACGATAAATTACATCCAACAGCAAGGCCTCAGATAAAGTCGCTCAATCATTTTCGGCATGAAGTGACCTAAGGTTGAGATGCGGTTAAACAAAACAATCAAATGGAAACTGACTTAAACAAAAAATACCTAGGATTATTTTGCAGTGTGCTAGCAGATAAGCTCTAGCTTGCTAAAAATGTTCCATACAAAATAGGCATTTAAAATTCATATATTTGGCATATATATATATATATATATAAAAATCGGATTTGGCATTAAATAACCCACAGTGGTTGATATGCCATAAACCCAAACAAACGAAACCGGTAGACTTGTATTCGTGTAAAAAAAAAAAAAAAAAAAAATTGCCTTTAATGCCATAATACGTTTTTGTACCGTTAAAACATAGATATGTATCCGGGTCAGGGTGAACCAGGGAACACCAGCAATTAAGATGTGGTTCCACGCTCCTCAAAAACCCTGATCAGAGGCCTTGCTTATGGTCTTACCCAGGACGGGTATTGAATGGTGATAGACGAGTTTGCGGTAATTTAAAAAAAAAAAAATCTCCGATTACCTAGGTACACACACATATATATATATATATATATATATATATATATATATTATTACTATTACTTCAAACGTCATTATAATGGACACTTCGTATTTGAAATAGACGACCATTTTTAAATTAAACAGTCTGTATTATGTCTCCACCCGCGCATTCGATAAATTTTAGTGTTCCCCGGCTGGGATCGAACTTGCGTCCCCTTTGTAGGAGAAACCACCTTTGGATCCAGTGTAATTTGCCACGAATGCGCAGGTCGATAGTCTTAATGCTCCCTGTTTAATAAATGAAAATAGGGCGTCTATTTCAAATACAAGTATCCAGTATGATAAAGTTTGAAGTAATGTTGATTCTGAAATAAACACATTAATTCTTGTGTGTGTACCGCCAAAGATTCACTAAAAGTGAGCATATATGATGAAAATGTACCCAAAACTTAAACCAGTCTTATCGTCAATTTTTATTAAAAGGAAGATTAAGGATTTTCTTCATGTAAAAAATACTCTTAAAGTCTTATTTAGAACCTGTAGCATTTAAACATTTGAGGTTTTAAACATCAACGTGGGCTATAAACTTGTATAGAACATTTGAGCGTAGTTTCGTGGTGAAAAACACATTGATTTGGAAATTATTGAAGAAATAAAACAGATAATTGATGAAATTTAATGAAACTTTCAGGACTTGAAAAACGAATGAAATTATTTGTAAAATTATGACTTACCTCGGCGACCCAAAAGAGCCAGAGTCACGTGTATGTTTTGCAAGCGTGGAGAGACGGTGAATCTGACAGTACTTCCTGCTAACGGTGGATCGCTATTTACTCTACTCCCACTAAGTCAAGATGTGACACAAGGTCGTTTAACGTGGGAGACCCGAGTGTTTCCACTCAAAGGCCACTGGTCCAAAACTGGTCATAGCCTAGTCAAAGCTGGTCATGACTTGTCCCAGCAAGTCCAGGCCGGAGCCAGTCCAAGCCTTGATCGAATCTCGGCCATAGGCCAAGAAACGATCCAATAAGTGTCAAAACGCCGGGCGAATCTGATGCTAACGGTGGATCAGGGAATTGTCGCTTGTAGCCATTTTTTTTATTGGCTAATTCTGGGTGCTCATTGGCTGCATGTTGGCTGGCTCAGGTGTATAATAACATGGTACGATCATTTAACAGGGGTTTTCCGATTTTTGTTTTCTATGGTGAGTGGCGTATTGAGATTTAGGCAAAAAAAAAAAAAAAAAAAAAAAAGTGGATTTGTTTTGCCGGGTGAATCTTTTGGACTCGTCCTATTTTTCTTTTCCTCTGTTTGCTTCCAACCAATTTTTGCAACAAATTATTTTTGAATAATTTTCAATAAACTTTGAATTATTTTTTATTCATTTTAAGAAAATCTTGGTAAATATATTTTCTTTTTACGTCTGTGACCGCCCCACGCCACACCATTTATTTAATTTTATGAAATTTCGATAAAATTCTTTTTTGTAGCGCTTTAATTTTATACAGTGAAACCCGGATATAAGAGATATTTTCTCTGGTCCCAAATTAGAGCCCATACGTACCTACACAAAATAGACCAAAACCGGATATGAGAAACCCGGATATAAGAGACTTCTTCTCCGGTCCCGACAACTCTCTTATATCCGGGTTACACTTTTATGAGGACAAGATCTCGGAAAATTTGAAACATCTAAATTTTTTTTTTTTTTTTGGCGGAGGGTTCAAACTGGACACCAGTTACAGAGGTAGCTGCTCTGCATTGTAAAATAAAAAAAAAATGCAATAAAATTAAGAAAATATTTAAATAGAAATTTTTGAATTACTTTAATGATTATGGTCACTATTGTATTATAAAAAATATTTTTCGATGAATAATGAATTTTCATTTAAAATATATTAATTACAACAATTCATAAACTTTTATATCTTAAAATTTTGTATTAATTTGTAGGGGTCAAGTGATATTGTTAAATAAAAACTGCATTTAATCATAGATGGTAAAGCTTACTTGAATTAAGTGACACAGTATTTTTTTTAACAAAATTGTTTTTATAAACGTGCTGATTTTGTAACTAAATTTTTTTCTCAACGTTTCAGAAAAGCATATTTTATTTTTTAAATTTTTTTTTATTAAACAGAATTATGTTAACATATCTGTCAATATGGACGATTTTATCAATTTTACTGATAATCAGAAAAAGATTTCAATCAATTAAATGACTAATGTAACTGCATGTTCCATGCTAACTTTCTTTTTTTTTCTCCCGCACTTCTCACTTGTGGAACTCTCTTCCGGCTTCTCGCATTCCAGTCAACTTTGATCTTGAAAAATTTAAATGACAGTCGCCATAGTCTGTATTATTGAATCGTGTTCTTTTATAGTCCTCTCTCCTTAATAATCTTTTTTTTCTTTTTTTTTTTTTTTTTTTTTGCACACACACACACACATACAGCCTTTTCATCTTAGTTAGTTCATAGTTCTGCTTGGAATAAAATAATTAAAAACAAAACTATAGCTTAATTTTTAATAATTGAGGCTAATTTACCAATAAAAAATTAAATTATATTATTAAACATATATAATATATATATATATATATATATATATATATTAAATTCATATGAATGTAATATATATATATATATATTAAATTCATATGAATGTAATATATATATATATATATATATATATATATATATATAATTCTCATCAATATATATATAATGTAATATATATATATATATATATATATATAAATTCATATGAATGTAATATATATATATAATATATATATTAAATTCATATGAATGTAATATATATATATAATATATATATTAAATTCATATGAATGTAATATATATATATATATATACAGTATTTACATTAGTCGGACTATTGTCCTCATCTTTGTCGCCATATTTGTCACAACGTTTCGGCCGTTGTACGCTCCGGCCTTCTTCAGGTGGTTGGAATTTCGAACTGAACCCTTTATTTCGATCGCTGGGGTAGACTGTTCTAATTCCACGTGCCATGTTTGATGGATGTCAGTTATCAGTTATCTCCTGCTAATTTTCCCTCTGAAAGTTCTCCACTGCCTTAACCAGGAATTGAACTCACCTTCTTTGGGTCTGTCACTGGATCTAACCAACGCCTTTATCCACTGTGCCATGTGTCCTTGAGGACATCTGGGTATGAACTTCTGAGTATTATAAACCTAATGTTTTCAGCATCATTTTTACCAGTGCTCATATTGCAATTTTTTTTTTTGCTGTTATCATTGCATGTCTTTACCAGAGTTCATATTGCAACTTTGTTATCATTGCTTTTCTCTGGCACTCCTTATCACTGGTTCCCATATTGTATTTATTTCTATGCTTGGTCGGCTCAGGAGATTTTTGTGGCCTAGCATATGTGCTGATTCCTTAAGTTTACGAATTTTCCAATGGTGTTCCCTGTCTATGATCTCAACATGATCCCACAGGGGGCGGTGATCTCCTTCTCTCTCCATATGTGGTCAGCCACGCCTGATTTTTTTACTTCCCTCGCGTTACAGCTTTCTGGTGTTCTTGAAGCCTTACCTTGAGGGGCGGCCTGTCTCTCCTTTATATTCCTTTCCGCAGCTGCATGGGATAGCGTATACACAGTCTTTAGTCATGTTCCTCTCTATGGGGGGTCTCACTCGTGAGAGATACCTGCGAAGTGTTGTCACGCTTTTGAAGGTTGTCCTGATGTTATATGGACCGCAGATCTTTTGTATTTTCTCTGATAACCCCTTCACATAAGGCAGGCAGACTGTTTTCTGAGTGTTGTTGTCCTCCTCCTCCTCCTCCTCTTGTACCCGCCTATCCCAGTTTTGGGGGGCTGCTGCCATGTACCCAGGGTAGTTGTTGCGTTGTAGGGTACTACTTATACTGACCAATTCCTTATCTAACGTCTCTGGATCGCCACTTATGACTTTTGCTCGATGTTGTAAGCATCGGACGATCCCTTTCTTTACGCTGTATGGATGGTGGGAGTTGAAATTGAGGTACTGTCCGGTGAATGTTGGTTTACGGTATACGGATGTCTTGAACCCATTCTCTGTTCGAGATATTAGTACATCCAGGAATGGGAGTGAGTTGTTACTCTCTTTCTCCATTGTGAACTGTATCGAAGGTCTTATTGAGTTCACATGGTCCAGAAGAACCTGGACTTCTTCCTGATGTGGCCAGAGTATGAAAGTGTCATCTACGTACCGTAACCATATAGTTGGCTTTTAGCGATATAGACTCTAATGCCATTTCTTCAAAGTATTCCATGTATATATTCGCCATTGCTGGTGATAATGGCGAGCCCATTGCTAAGCCCTCATCCTGTCGATATATGTGAGATCCCATTCCGAAGTGTGTTGTTTGTGTACAGAAAGTCAACATCTCCATCAGATTATCTATTGGAATACTGGTCCGCTCCTCTAGGGAAGAGTCAGAGGTTAATCTATCTCTGACTACTGAGAGTGCCTCCTCCGTGGGTACCTTGGTGAACAGACTCACCACGTCCAAGCTCACCATCTGGTTGGATAGAATGGGAGCATCTTTGATTATTTCCCCAAAACTGGGATAGGCGGGTACAAGAGGAGGAGGAGGAGGAGGACAACAACACTCAGAAAACAGTCTGCCTGCCTTATGTGAAGGGGTTATCAGAGAAAATACAAAAGATCTGCGGTCCATATAACATCAGGACAACCTTCAAAAGCGTGACAACACTTCGCAGGTATCTCTCACGAGTGAGACCCCCCATAGAGAGGAACATGACTAAAGACTGTGTATACGCTATCCCATGCAGCTGCGGAAAGGAATATAAAGGAGAGACAGGCCGCCCCCCCTCAAGGTAAGGCTTCAAGAACACCAGAAAGCTGTAACGCGAGGGAAGTAGAAAAAATCAGGCGTGGCTGACCACATATGGAGAGAGAAGGAGATCACCGCCCCTGTGGGATCATGTTGAGATCATAGACAGGGAACACCATTGGAAAATTCGTAAACTTAAGGAATCAGCACATATGCTGGGCCACAAAAATCTCCTGAGCCGACCAAGCATAGAAATAAATACAATATGGGAACCAGTGATAAGGAGTGCCAGAGAAAAGCAATGATAACAAAGTTGCAATATGAACTCTGGTAAAGACATGCAATGATAACAGCAAAAATTGCAATATGAGCACTGGTAAAATGATGCTGAAAACATTAGGTTTATAATACTCAGAAGTTCATACCCAAGGACACATGGCACAGTGGATAAAGGCGTTGGTTAGATCCAGTGACAGACCCAAAGAAGGTGAGTTCAATTCCTGGTTAAGGCAGTGGAGAACTTTCAGAGGGAAAATTAGCAGGAGATAACTGATAACTGACATCCATCAAACATGGCACGTGGAATTAGAACAGTCTACCCCAGCGATCGAAATAAAGGGTTCAGTTCGAAATTCCAACCACCTGAAGAAGGCCGGAGCGTACAACGGCCGAAACGTTGTGACAAATATGGCGACAAATATGGCGACAAAGATGAGGACAATAGTCCGACTAATGTAAATACTGTACATAATACCTCATCTCAGAAATATAGACAAACTCTGAAGGATCGGTACGGACCCGATATATATATATATTATATATATATATACATTAAATTCATATGAATGTTATATATATATATATATTATATATATATTAAATTCATATGAATGTAATATATATATATATATATATATTAAATTCATATGAATGTATTATGTCACTCGGGAAAATAAAATCAGATTTTAGAATTCATATTTATTCCTGAATTAAAAAATTTAAACCATTTTCAATTAAGTTAAAATAGAATCCCACCAGCACATTCTGTCGGCTGGGGCTTCGGAATACGCCGATTGCACGACTGCAGAGGAGTAAGAACCCCCCCACACACACACACACAAAAAAAAAGAGCCGTCCTGGGAAAGACGATAAACTACATCCGACAGCAAGGTCCACTATAAAAAAATCTTTTCGTCATGAAATAACCCATTGAGGTGTTGATATGTAAAACAAACCAAACTATCAGTCAAAGTTCATGTGAAACTGAAACATCAGTTTTTAACGTGGCGTTTTATCCACTGCAAGTCGAACTTTGACAAAATTTCTAATTAATCATCTAAAATCTAATTTATTTTTAAATATTTTACAAGCATTAAAGATTTACACCGGCAGAAAAAAAAAATTGGTAGCATCCCTAAGAGTCCAAATTATGGGCAAATAGTTAACCCCCAAACTGGGTTCAAAACACTATGAAAGTGTAAAAATAGGTTTTAATACAAGCAATAAATTTTTTGAGGAAAAATTATTACCAGCAATAAATTTTTGAACGAAAAAAATACTATCAGCAAAAATAAATAATTAATACTAGTAATACACTTTTGAAGAAAAATATTACTAGGAATACATTTTTGGAAAAAATATTACCAGCCATAAAAATCATGCCGGCATTAAATAATCCATTGAGGTAAACAAACCAAAACCAAACCAAACCGTAAAACAAACCAAACCAAACCAAACGTAATCAAAGTTGAACTCGTGGAAAAAAAAAAAAAAGTATCTATTATTTATTCATGTTCATAATGAAGAGTATACAATGTTTAAGTTCTGAAAGACTTTGAAATAAAATTAAGACAGACGACACTTTAATCATTAGGAATAAGTATATTTATTTCGGTGTAACTATTATAATACAGTAACCCGGATATAAGAAAGTTGTCGGGACCGGAGAAGTCTCTTATATCCGGGTTTCTCTTATATCCGGGTTTGGTCTATTTTGTTTAGGTAAGTATGGGCTCTAATTTGGGACCAGAGAAAATCTCTCTTATATCCGGGTTTCTCTTATATCAGGGTCACACTGTATATTAGAACACAAAAGGTTTATTCTAAAATCGGACATTATTTTCCGAACAATCTCATAACACAGTGAAGAATAAAAATAAATTCCTCTTTTTAATTCACAAAATCTTTCATTTCTCTGTATGGAATGACCAGGCAGGACATCTCTTCATGGAGCTTTTAACTATACAATAGTGCGTCCTGGGTATGACGATAAACTACATCCGGCAGCAAAGCCTCTGATCGGGAGGAGTCTGAAACCACCTCTTACTTGCTGTTGTTCCTAGGTTTACCTGAACTATGCTGGTAAAAGGTTCTTTTAGGGTCTCAACTATGGGTAAATAGTTACCCCAAAATGGGGTCAAATCATTATGAAAGTGCAAAAATACTTTTTATAGTAAAATACTAATAATATATTTTTATAGTTAAAAAAAAATTACCAGCAATACGTTAACAAAATGTATTACCAGCAATATAATTTTTAAAAAAATATTACCAGCAATAAATTTTTGGAAAAAAAATATTACTAGCAATAATAGATATTTGGAAAAAAAAATTACCAGAAATGCATTTTTGAAAAAGTATTACCGACAATATATTTTAAAAATTATATTACCAGCAATACATTTTTGAAATATATATATATATTACCAGCAATAGATTTTTTTAAAAAGAAATTACAAATGCTCTCAAGAAAATTAAATTTCAGCATTAAATGACCCATAAGGAGTTGATATGCCGTTATACAAACTAACTATACAATAGTAACATGACATTTCCATTCAAAAAGGTGACGGTTCGAGAATAGCATTACAATAAAAGGAAAATGTTCAATCAACTTGTCATTAAGTGTCACTGAAATGTCAAATACCTTGTTACCAGTTCCATAAGGAGTTCTTGCGATTAAACGACATATTAATGAAAATGCTCTTAAGATGACGTACCGACCTATCAATAACATAGTCTCTTCTACTCTTTCGGTGTCCCCTGGGCACAGCCATTAAAGAAAACTGGCGAAAATATTCTAAAAGCAAAGAGCTACAAGACTTTGGCATTATACCAGTGTCTAGCGTTTAGAGTTTTAGCGGTAGACATTTTGCCAGCCTTCAGTCGACTGTTAATTCTACGATAGCAAATCAGTTGCAATTGTAATAAAGAATGAGTCAGCCTGATAAGTACTTTTACCGCAATTTACAACGGGCCGCTTTCGCATTTTCTTTTTATCGATTTCTCTCCTTGCTGAAGTTGGCTAATGCAAATCTATCTGAAAAAGCAGCCGGTATCTTAGAGACGTGTTTTGCAGAGTAACGCATGCGCACTAAACCTGTTCACCAAAACTTTTACTCTTCCTACGACTTACTGTTGTTCTGTTGTTTGAGAAATGTATAAAGCGAGATCCTTTGAACAGAAACTGTTGAAATAGTGTGCATTGTACTTACTGCATGCAAACATGCATTGATGTTTGTACTAGACGTTAGTCTTTAAATATAAAGAAAACAGTTGTTATCTTCATAACTGTTTCCAAACAGACATATAGCCACCATATTGGAAAATGGCAGACAAAACAATTGTAGCTGCGTTCAATCTATTTGATGTGTTTTACATTAATAAATAATTGAATAGTATTTAAAAATGTGAATAAAATAATGTCAAAATTAAATATTTTAAAAGGTGGCAAAAAAGCGAACATATTAAAACGACAACAGGAAATAATAAAAACGAAAGATTTGCCAAAATAAGATTTACATTCCAGTAAATTGGCATTATCAAAATTAAAAAAACAAAACAAAAAACAAAAAAAACAATCCCAACCTTAACTAGTTTTAATTATATTTCTTTTCGATATTGCAACTTTATGCTAATATAAAACTTTTTTGTTATTCTTTTCTCTTATTGTTTTAATATGTTCATTTTTATCGTTGTTATTCTTTAAAATTCTATTTGAAGATAAATAATCATTGGATTATAAATGTATGCCTCGCTGGGTATGACGATAAACTACATCTGGCAGCAAGGCCTCTGATTGGGAGGTTTTGAGGAGCGTGGGCCCATTTCTTAATTGCTGTTGTTCCCAGATCCACCCTGACCCGGAGTGGTAGCATCTGTTAGGGTCCCAGCTATTTGCCTATAGCTGGGACCCTAACTCCCAAACTGCGGTCAAAACACTATGACAATACAAAAATGGATTTTTATAGAAAAATACCTGCAATACATTTTTGAAAAAGATTATTCCCGGGAATATCCTTTGGAAAGGTATTAAAGCAATACATTTTTGAAAAATAAAAATATTATCAGCAATATATTTGACTCTGACAAAAAACCTCTCTATAAAAATACGTCAATGAAATCTGATCTACAAACCGATTTCTTACAAAGAATACATATTCTATTCATAGGAACCTATCCTAAAATCTTGTCACCATTAAATAAGCCAATCAGGTGTTGACATGCCTTCAAACAAAATAAACGAAACCAGTGATATTCACCCTGTACAAGACTAAAGAGCCACTCGAGGTAGAGCGATATGAAGTAAGAGGAACAGTTTATGGGTAGATGTTGGAAAGATAATGATTGATCCTACACATGAAAAGGTTAAGATTGTAATGATCTAGAAAGCATCCCTTTGGGAGTCGGTCCTAAAAGACAGTGGTTCGAAATGTATCTATATAATAAATGGGAATGTCAGTATGTCACTGCGCCATACATTTTCAATTAAAGGGACACAACTCTCTAACTTTCAATAGCTCATGTTACAGAAATTATGGATTCCCAAGGTTTCAATACCACGATTGTTTTCGGCGTATTTTTTACCTAATATTTGCGACAAATTTTTTCGTACAATAACAATTTTTATAACTTGGAAATAATTGAAATTAACTGCGAAATCCTGCGAAAGTCACCCATGAAATAAAAATAATTGTTTGTACGGAAAATAAGGACCTACGCACATCAATTTTTTTAAAATGGCAGCTGAAGAGTTATCGTTGAACTCTTAAAAGGTAGGCTTAAATATTAATGCAATACTTAAATGAAGCGATCAATTTTGAGTTCTTTTGTAGTTTATTGTTGCCTGTTGCATACGGTAGCAATACGCTTTGCAAAAAGAAATCTCCGCCAACAGAGGACCAGATTGCAATCAAAAAGAGCCAAGGCAGCAGAGAGAAAAAGAAAGTCCCGTGCAAATGAAAACCAGGATCAAACGGCAGCCAGGAGAGCTTCCAATGCTGAGAATATGCAAAGACTTTGGGACTCTCAAATTCCTGAACAAGCCGAAGGCCGAATCAAGAGCCAAGGAGATAACTTAAATACCGCCTGATAGTGCGGCTTTTAAGCTAGTACTAATATATATGGGGGTGCTGAAAAATTTTCAGATCAACAATCTTCCCGAAATATGACCCGATCAACAAGATCTGTTACAGTTTAGAAACACGTAAACTAAATCACGTGACATCCCAAATATATAAATTAAAAGAATGACACAACGTTCATGGGGCATTCATTAAACATTGGGCGGATCACGTGTCCAGAATGCGCTCCACTTGACCCCCCTACGTATCGGCCTGTTTGGAGAACTCGCCAGCGGCAAGACGCTATGCGGAGGTGCAAAACGACGCTTCAAGAATCGGTTGAAAACATTCCTGACATAGGTCAACATGGCCTAAGAGACTTGGGAAACCGTTGCTGTAAATCGAACTTCCTGGCGTAGGACCATCCTAGAGTAGGGGGCGAAAGACTTTCGAGCCCAAACGTTAACATGCAGAGGATCTGCGACGTGCTGTCAGGAGGACCCAGCTAGCCCAGCCCTGCACCCACCACCATTCACATTCGTTTGTGACTCCTGCTCACAACTCATTAGTTATAGGCTGGATCATCGCCAACGGAGGGGAGAAGGAGAATAAGGAGAGAGGATGATGATCCTAATGATCGTATGAGAGCGGGTGCCGACGAAGTAAGCACTAACGAACGCATCATATTTAAAATTTGACGTAGAGCAACTTGTCTAATCGAACACTTGCGCTCTAAATAATATTTATTTATAAGTCTACAATTCGTCCATACATTCAATATTACTGCCAGATCTGGTCTTGAGCTTTTGAAACGTACTTAGAGATTCTTGATGAAATACAAAGAATCTGCAATGTTATTGGTCCTAACCTGGCATCTCGGCTTCAGTAACTTTCCCATCACAGTCACGTAGCTTCCCCGTGCCTTTTCTATAAATGCTTTCATGGTCATTGTTATGGAGAAATTTTATCTCTGTTACCTAGATTTTATGAATTTAAGCGCAGTACTCGATTGGCTGCAAGGTCTCATCCTTTTTGTAGTTGAAATAGTTGTAAGTTCTATGCTAAAAGTTTCCCCTTTCGCGTGTGGAACTCTCTTCCAACATCTTCCTTTACAGTCTTTGATCTTCTAAAATTTAAATTCAATGTCAATCGTCATCTTCTGTCTTCTTACTTCCTGTTCTTTTATTGTTCTCTCTACTTAACAGCACTTTTTTCTCATTTTCTCACACTCTTGCGTCTTAGGGATTTTATTGCCTTGTTTGAACTGACATGATTTAAAAAGTATATTTACGTACTATCTGGTTGATAATTTTTAATTCTACCATTCTGACTGAAAACAAATACTTTAAGATTTTTTTTTTTCTTCAGTTCGGACCCTTTTTTCTGCTCCCGGGATAGAATTTGAATGCAAATTATCCAATGTCCGGCAACACCCAGTGTGCAATACGCTTTTTGAATCAGCAACCATTAGTTCACTGAGCGGCTACAAGGATACCGCCACACGCTGTTTGCAACTTTCCAAACAGCAGTGTTTTGGTGATACGGTCTTCCTTATTTCTTATATAGAGATGCATATTCACTCATTCAGAACAGTAAGTATATATAAAACTTGGAGAATTGAGTTACTAAAGTAAAATAACTGAAACTAAGATATCCGGAAGAGACATGGCATGTGGAACTAGAACAATGTACTCCGGTGGGGTAAATAAATTCTAGTCACCTGAAGAAGGATGGAGAGTACAACAGCCGAAATGTCGAGAATTTGGTAATAAAGATGAAGGCAACAGTCCGAACGTTTATAAATAGTGTAAATAGTTCCAATACCTCATTTCAGAAATATAAACAATTTCTGTTTTAAGCTTCGTTCTAACTTTGAAAACACATCATCTATTAAGAAAAATATGCGACAATATATATATATATATATATATATATATATATAATCAAAACATCCCGTAGTAATAAGCACGCTTCAAACAATTTGTACGCTCCGGTCTTCAGGAACTGTCCATATTTTGGAGATGAAGTATTGTAACTATTTACACTATTTGAACTGTTGTCCTCATCTTTGTTTTCATATTCACGACGTTTCGGTCGTTGTACGCTCCAGCCTTCTTCAGGAACTATGTATATTTTGGAGATGAAGTATTGGAACTATTTACACTATTCGAACTGTTGTCCTCATCTTTGTTGTCATATTCACGATGTTTCGGCCGTTGTACACTCCTGCCTTTTTCAGGTGATTAAAAATTCGTTCGAACCCTTTATTTCCTTCACTGCGATAGATTGCCCTAGTTTCATGTGCCAGGTATCTTCCAGATATTCCACTTCTTTCTCTTTTAGTAACTCAACTCTCCAAATTTTTGTATACCTCAGCTGTAAATAAGCATTGAACTGAAAACTATTTCGATTACTTGAACCAAAACTGTTATTCACTAGGCCATGTGTCCAGTAATCTTTAGTCCTTGTGCCTACAAAAATACGTTTGTTAGAAGAACTCTTTTTTTGGCAAGTAAATCCATACAACTATTTCTGCTTAAATAAATGTTTAAACTTGTATGCTACAATTATAATATTGAGTCAAAAATATTCCGTTCTTTATTTGAAATAATAATGTAAACGTTGTTCGATTTTTGTTCAACTAGAATTTCTGAAAAAATACAAACTAAATTTAGATTTCTTATTGATCCAGTCAAGTGGATGCTTCAGCTTGTAACTATTCTCTATAAGGAAATAATATTTGTTGCTGTAACTATAATTTTTAGTCTTTTATTGTCGTCCCAGAAGCTGTGTTTTGGAAAGTACACCATCGAAAGATTACTCAATAGCAGTGTGAGATAGACAATTGTCTGGTCGATAAAGGAGATTTGTCTGATCAATACGTATGTCATATCGCCCAAACATATACGACGTCTGAAGATTTTACGCGAAATGATTATTGACATCACCGTTGTCTCTCACTGTCATTTTACTCGGTCAACAACATGGCGGCTTATTTTTGGCGTCTTGTCGTGGTGCAATCATTAGCGAGCCAGTGTTGCAGATCATTATAGTCATCACTTAACGCGCAGCTTCTGTTCCAACAAGCTGGTAACTAAGTGATGCAACAAACATACAACGTGTGTAATGGGTTTGCATTAACTAGCTTTAATCTCAGTTTTGTATTATTTTAATTTTTTTTTTAATACAGTAGTATACTGAAAAGTAAAGGCAATAAATAAATCCGAAAATCAATTCTATATTCTGGTCGTAAGATTAATTTTATTTTTACGGATCATCAACCCTTTGAACCTTATTTAAAGCCAGAAATATTTTCGATTGAAAGAATATTTGGAGATAACATTGATTTTAATGATACAAGTATTAATTAACCCATAGCTGCGGGGAGAAGATGTGGATTCATACCTTTCCCACGAGTATTTGCGTGTAAGTGAATATAGCGAACCCAACTGGAACTCGGCTCTCCGATTTCCAATTCCGAGCTGTTGTCCATTAGACCACAACATCCAAGCTTACAGCACCTGGTATTCCGAAACGGTCACTAATTTAGCTACTGGCAATGATTGATATTGCTTAACTTCGGTGTTCGTACGTGAACCGGTGTTACAACTGTTGCAGTTTTTTTTGTGCATATGTGTAATAGTGAGCCAGTCAAAATGAGCTGACTCATTTCATCGTTCACCAATAGAAGGGTTAACCAATCAAAATATTCAATCCGATGTGTATAAAGGCAGCCATTTTGTTTTTTCTCCCAAATTATCCTCACTGCCAATCTGATATCGAAGACTTAAAGAATTACTTAACAGCCGCTACTTTCTCTGAATCTTCACTGCCAAACTCTGATATTGAACACATTATGGACTTCACTGGATTCCATATTCAGAGACTACAGCAAACATAGTCAACAACAATGTCATATGACCGTAAGCCTGCTGGAGCCAAATCTAAGGTATGTTTAGTATTTTTTTTTTAGCACCTCGGGATTGAATAATATCTGGCGAGTTATTGTAGTCGACTATTACGACTGTGTAGCGAGTTCAGTTCTCACTGGATGCCCATATTTTTGGCTTTGTATCAAAATTCATTAAATAATGATTTCGATTCTCTTTGGGTATCCGTAAGTAGCATTGTGCCAAGCTAAGCGCTGTAAAAAAATTATAACAGATCACCAAATGCTGACAGAATTGCACTATCAGTGGGAAGGAACAAGCCGAATGCACCCCCCTCCCACTGTAGAGTCTACTGTGAAATTATCACGGGTACAACGAGTATTAGATTGTTGGGAAAATAATGTCCGATTTTAGAATAAACTTTTTGTGTTCTAATATATTATAATAGTTACACCAAAATATATTACTAATGATTAAAGTGTTGTCATTGTTAATTTTATATTAATCTGTTCCCAAATATGTGACACACCCTGTATAGACTGGAAAATAGGATGAGATTGTTCGGAAAATAATGTCCGATTTTAGAATAATCATTTTGCGTTCTAAAAGTGGCAAATCGGCCAGTGTTTAGGATCTTTAAAAACTACAGCTTATAAAAACATACTTGCAATCGTCTATGGCTCAAGATAGTTCTTTGCATATTTTTTCAAGAGAAAATGATCTTGTAAAGAAGATAAGTGTAGAAAATGCCATGAAAAGATTTGCAGACCCAAAGGCTAGAAAAATGATTTAGGTCGGATAATGGATGCTTTCTTTAGCTTGTATGAAGTTGTATGTTGTAATAAACTCGTTATTCGATATTTTCAGTTTTTCTCCTCGTAAAAACTTTAAAAAAAATATACTTGTAAGGGCGCTGAAGCTCAACTTCGGACCGTTATTTTTACCAAGATTTTATAAATACAAAATTTCAAAAGTTCTGAAAGTTTCATTAAAATTCGACAATTATTTGATTTTTGTAAGAATTTCCAAATTAATGTGTTTTTCGCCTGAAAAAGGGCGCTAAAACACGAATCGTAAATATTACGCCAAGCGTTGAAGATATTTAACCAATATTTCGAAAGCATGAATAAATTTAACCAATAGTAGAAAGGATGAACAAATTTAATAAAATAATAAAAAATACTTTGATCTTTCCTCTTAATAATAACATAAACATTTTGACTTTGTTTTTATTAAGTTTGGGGCCTTTTTTCATCATGCTATGCTTTTTTTTTCAGCGACAAAAAGGAGGTACCTATAATGTGAGCTATTACATTATTGAGACGGTGGACATTAATAGGTTGATATCCTGTTATATTGGGTATGTAGGTAATGTAACGGATATCGGCAAGGATAGCGAAAATTATGTTCAAATTCCGGGCTGGTCATCTGAGTTTACTTTTGAACAAATGCCCTTGGGAAAGGTTCTTCTATTAGTTAAATAACAATGAGTTAAATAATAAGGTAAACTAAGCTCTCTAGCCTTAGCTGACAAGCAATCTAAGTGAAGTAAATGTCTGAATTACAAACTGTAAAAAATGCACCTGAAAACCACTCCACTTGATTTCTTAAGAATACATGCCAATGCAGAGATAATAATGAAAAGGAAGTTGTGGAGAAGCATGATCATTTACGCCTGAACAGAAATAGCATTTAAAAAACGTCCAGAAACGCTGGAATTTTCACATTTGAAAGCCGAATTAGAATTCTATTCTGACATTTCTTTTTCGATCCACCATTTCTTTTTTTACCTCCAGCGATCTAAAAATATTTAAAAAAAGGGTAAGATCTAATTCTTCTTTAAACTTAAAAAAAATTTCCCCCCGAGCAAGGCAATACAAGTTTAGAAAAACAAGATGACCGTGACCATATCATCAGGTTACCTTGCTGGTGGTGATCAAATACCAATAAGTGTCCGCGCAACGAACCCTATGAAAATATCAATGACAGAATATGAATGTCTTTAAAAGATATTTTGGAACATTAAGAAAAAACGCAAATTAGATTTCCTCCAATCAAATTCTATCAGAATGGGAGATTCCAAAAATCGGTTCCCCAATCCATAAATGGAGCGGACCAGTCTGTTGGCGAATTTGGGCGCGGAGAATGACCATCAACGGGTAAGTTTCTTCATCAAAAAATGCTATATTCATCTATGTACTACCACCCACACAATCACCCACGCGCCCACCCTCAAATATACTCTCTTTTAGGAAGAAATTCGTATAAAGGCGAAAAACGAAGGCTTGTGACTGTGTTAATCGAAGAGTTATCAATTAAGCCGTGGATATTCCAAAAGAAAAAAACAAAAACGCAAATCATATTCATGATTGTCATTGCAATATTTCGTTAAAGTTGTTAAGCTCAAATATTTAACGATGGCAAGGGGAATATCCACAGATATTTTAGAGTTCTGGAACTTGCAAGGCGCTTATTCAGTCATAAAATTAAGAATTTTTATTCATCAAAAAATTCAAATAGTAAAAATGGTAAAACTTTCACAGGTACTATTAGTATAATTCGTATGAACTTGTTTGGAAATTAATATTTGATTTTAGAAGAAATATTTTAATTATGTTCTAATACTTTATTATAATACTTGCGCAATTCCTAAGTATCATCATTGTAAATTTTATATTGATCTCTCTCAGAATTTAACATAAATCATTATATACCGTATATGTAAGCGTACAAGGCAATTTTTTAACTTTAACCTCCAAATAGGGGGTTGTCTTATACTCCATGTATAAACATGTGAACCTTAAATCCTGAGGTTTATGGTAAGTTGTTACCATGTGTTATAGTGGAACACACCTATTCTATAGTTAATAGTAAAAGTAACGAGGGGTCGGCTCAGTAGGTCGGTCAGTCAGTCGATGCCGGACGACCGTTAGTCGGATACTAAAGTATCAGCGACCACAACTAGATTACTCTGCGTCATTACCTATTATATGAAGTTCCAAACGTTTTGTACGTCGAACCTATTTTAGGACCGACTTAGTACAAATACAAGCCTCCACTGTGAAACCACTCCATAACACCATGGGAGATGTGTATCTCAACATTCCGTTTAAAGATCACATTCGAGAACAGTAGAACGATTGGATGATTAGCGGGGAAAAGTCATTCAGGCTACCATAATATCCTACCGAAAACACGGCACCCACTTATGAGGTACTGTAGATTGTGGTAGTTAATTTCATTAGAATTTGAGTGAAAAGAAAGTATATACTTATTGGATTTATGTAATAAATTCAATACATTTTAAAATACGATTTTTGGAAGTCTTTTTGTACGACAAATATAGCCCGATACCTATATTTTAACTTGAAATTTTGAGGGTCGTCTTATACGCCCAGTCTCCCTGTACGCCAGCATCTCCGTTACCCCTTATATTGAACATGAAATGAGATAAGTTTACTATTTTTGCATTAGTTCAAGCTTGGTCATCTCAAACTACTGCTAACATTAGCGGAAAATCAGGTAAAGGATCCATTTATAATCGGACATTACTGCTCTGGTTTCTGAAGTTCCGCAGTGGGGATACGGGTCTTGAAGATCAAGGTAGTAGAGGACGTCCATCTGCAATCAACATATGATAACACTTATCGAACAAAACTAACGTTAAAGTGTCATAGAAATCTCTCAATACGGTTCAGAATTTCAAAAATATCGGCTGATTTCAAGAAAATCAGCAAGAAACTTTATAAAAGAGTTCCACATAAACTCAGTGAAAGTCGAAGAGTTCGACATTTTGAAGTGTATTCGATCGAATAGTGACATGTGAAGTGAAATGGGTCCTTTACGTCAATCGTAAACGACCGTATCAATGACTTCATCACGACAAAGCATCCAAACACGTTCCTGGGTATGATGATAAACTACATCCGGCAGCAAGGCCTCTGATCGGGATGTTTGGAGGAACGTAGAAACACTCCTTAATTGCTGTTGTTCCCAGGTTCACATAATTTATCCTCAAACTGGGGTCAAACACTATGAAACTGGGGGTTAAAACACTATGGAACTATAAAAATAGATTTTTATAGTTATATTACCAGAATTTCTGAAAAAAAAGCAATTACCAGCAATATATTTGACTCTAGACAAAACCTCTTTTTACAAGAATACGTCAATGAAACCTGATCTACAAACTGATTTACGAACATATCACCTTAAATGGGTTATTTAATGCCGACAATATTTTGGGGATATGTTGTAATATAAACTAAACTAAATCAAGCCAAACCAAACCAAACCAAACCAGCCACTCTACAAAACCCCATTAGAAAATTACGCCAATGAAACCTGATTCAAAAACTGACTTCTTGCAAAGAATACATATTCTACTCATACGAATCTATCCTGAAAATCTTTTCGGCATTAAGTAACTCACTGAATTTGATATGCTGTTAAACAAAACAAATCAAACAAAAATCGAAATTGCAGATTATGGTCACTGTCTTTTGGTCAACCGTTGGCATTAATCCTTACAGCTGTCTGGAATTTAGCCAGAGTATCGCTGCCAATGTATATTGCCAGGAACCGGGTGCTATTCACATCCAGTTAAGCAAAATCGACCGGCACTGGTTAATTGACGAAGTCCAATTCTGTTTCATGAAAATTCTCGGCCACGTGTTGTCAGAATGACACTGTAGAATCTCACCGTCTTGAGATACGAAACTTTGACACATCCACCATAATCCCCTGATTTATCACCCACTAACTACCATTGTTCCAATGTTCTTGACAATTTTTGCACCATAAGATAAACCGTTACAGAGAAGACGCAGAAACTGCATTCACAGATTTATTGGCGTCCAAAATTTTAGAGTTTTATGGTAAAGACAGAAATACATAGATGTTCAGAGTTCCTATGTCGCTGATTTAAATTGTACATTAATTCAGGAATAAAAATTGATTCTAAAATCGTATATTATTTTCCGAACAACCTAATAATTTGCACCATATTTGCCTTCGTCCTGGGTATGACGATAAACTACATCCGGCAGCAAGGCCTCTGATCGGCAGGTTTTGAAGAACCTGGAACCACCTCTTAATTGTTGATGTTCCCAGGTCCACCCTGACCCAGAGTGGTAGCACTTTTATAAGAGTCTCAGCTATAGGCGAATAATTAACCACCAGATATGAAAATATAAAAATACATTTTTATAGTAAAAATACCAGTAATACATTTTCATAGTAAAAAAAAATTATCAGGAATACATTTTTGAAAAAAAAGATATTAAGAAATATTACCACAATACATAAAAAAAACACATGACACAGTGGTTAAAGGCGTTGGTTAAATCCAGTGACAGGACCCAAAGAGTGTGAGTTCAATACCCGGTTAAGGCAGTGGAGAACTTTCAGAGGCAAATTAGCAGGAGATAACTGATAACTGACATCCATCAAACATGGCACGTGGAACTAGAACAGTCTACCCCAGTGAGAGTAATAAAGGGTTCAGTTCGAAATTCCAACCACCTGAAGAAGGCCGGAGCGTGCAACGGCCGAAACGTTGTGATAAATATGGCGACAAAGATGAGGGCAATAGTTCGAATAAAGTAGCGATACATTTTTAAAACAAATAACAATTTATATTATGAGCTATATATTTTGGAAAAAAAAATAAAAATATTACCAGCAATAAATTTTTGAAAAAATATTATGATCAATGCGGTTTTAAAATTTTTTTTACCAAAATTACATTTTTGAAAAAATAATTACCAGCAATGTATTTTTGAAAAAGAAAATTGCCAGTAATTATTTTTTGAAAAAAAAAAAAATTAACAGCAACACATTTTTGAATACATAATATTACCAGCAATTCATTTTTGAAAAATATTACCAGCAATATTTTTTTTTAGAAATATTACCAGCAATGGATTTTTTTTTCTTTTTTTTTAAATATTACCAGCAATACATTTTTGTTAAAAATTACTAATGCACCCTAGAACAAACAACTGCGTAACAACATTTTACAAAAATTAACATGTGTGATGTGTACACAATGTTGTATCCATTGAGATGAACTGAGTAAGCCTTGCTCCGGTGTTGAATTAAGCAAGCTAATAATCCCTCAGGTCACTATCAAACTGATCTTGTAAAGTTATCGTTATAAAGACGAATAAGAATATTAATTCTTAATCTCTTACGTAAAATTATTTTTTATTCACATCTGTTTTGGAACTTTCTCCGAATATGTATAAGAGACTTTGTGTCATTTCCATCTTTAGTAAGGCGTTTATATATCTTCCTGATATCCGTTTGACCCACAAGTCCACATTCTAAGGGCAGCTAGATCGACCTCCTGTTTACATGTTAGGGATAGTCACTGACGTTTTGTGAGGGGCTAATCTTCATATGGTGGCTATGTGATTATCTTTTAGGTGAACACTTTTATGCACCCGATTTCTCATTCATTGGCCTGACACTGAGTGAAAAACCTACTTTGTTATGTATTAAGGTAAGCCTAATACATATTAGGTCACCACAGATCGACTTCTCTTTTCGGAAAAATAATGTTGCCAGCTATACGTTTTTGAAACAATAATGTTGCCAGCTATGCGTTTTTGAAACAATAATGTTGCCAGCTGTACGTTTTTGAAACAATAATGTTGCCAGCTGTACGTTTTTGAAACAATAATGTTGCCAGCTATGCGTTTTTGAAACCATAATGTTGCCAGCTATGCGTTTTTGAAACCATAATGTTGCCAGCTATACGTTTTTGAAACCATAATGTTGCCAGCTATACGTTTTTGTACTTTTAAAGTCACTCAAAATCATTTTCGGCATAAAGTGAGCACTAAGGTTGAGATGCCGTTAAACAAAACAATCAACAATCAAATGGAAATTCTTAACTTAAACAAAAAATACCTAGGATTATTTTGCAGTGTGCAAGCAAATAATCTCTCTCTATATATATAAACTGGATTTGGCATTAAATAACCCACAGTGGTTGATATGCCATAAAACCCAAACAAACACATGACTTTTCTTTTTTTTTTTAATCATTTCACCTAAAACCATTCAATAAAGCCACTAAGACGCAAGTTGTTATTGAGTGTGAGAATGCGAGAAAAAGAAAACGAGAGAGGAAAATAAAAGAATAGAATTTAAGAAAACAGAAGATAACGATTGACATTGCATTAAAACTTTTAAAGGTCAAAGTTAACTGGAAAAAAAGACGTTAGAAGAGAGTTCCAGAAATGAGAAGTGCGAGAGAAGAAACAGTTAACATTGAACCTACGTTTACAGCTAGCCATTTTAACTGTAAAATGATGATACCTATCTAGTACTGTGCTTAAATTTGTAAATCGAGGTATCAAAGAGATTAGAACAAGCATATTTATAGAAAAGATACTGGGATACTTGCATAAAAGTTTCTTATTGACGTTAATCTGGGTGGATGGTGTACTAAAACTGAAGAGCTCTTTCTGTCCATTAGAAACGATTAAACAACTCCGGAACCTAACTTATTATTATTTCTAGTACTATCAATTATTGTAACCAAGTGCTGGCGACTTTCATCGGTGCCAGCTGATCTCTTATACCTAAACATACACGCCTGTCATTGACCAGCAGGAGATACAGAAGAAAAAGACAAAATTAAATGGAAATGCTTTAATGCTAAAACTGGGCTTTGGCACTTATTATTGTAATCATTTACGATATTTTCACTATTGTGATTTCTTGCTTTATGTTCAGCACCCCACCTGGCATGCTTTTTATATACAGTAATGTTTTCTGCTATAGATAAAGTGCGTTTGTAATATGCAGATAACTTGCTTTAAACATTGCATTCTTAAATGCACTAAAATCTTTGTTGAACATGCTGAAATGTTAATATATTATGACCATTGTTACAGGATGCTTGAGGGTTTTGGTAAAAACATGTTTCCTAGAAAATTTATCTCGCAATTATTATTGCTGACACTTTGTGAGTCCAAGTAAAAAATGAGTAAAACACAAAATATTATAAAACAAACGAAAACTAATTGCATGTATTGACAAAATGAATATACAATTACGATAAAAGAAAAACAGGTAAACTAGTTGTAAGTGAATGTGCGTTTTTGTGTGTGAAATTTGTGTACGTGATAGATACGTGTGTATATATGAGTGTGCGAGAAATAAACGTATGCGATAGACACGTGTGTGAGAGAAGTCAACAGTAAAAAAAAAAAAAAAGGGAAAAGAAAGATGGACGTGAGTCTAGCGACCAAATGTACGTACGACTACATCTGAAACCCTGTATGGAAAAAAAGTGAAAAGAGGATAGGTATAAAAATGCACGCCTTTCTATAGGTTAAAGGAGCGCCCCCTAGCGACGGTTTTTTTTTTTTGCAACATCAAGTGGGATAACCCACACCATGTATGCCGTTACATAAGGCATATATACGTTATAGCTAGCTTGGGACTGAATTCTATGTATAAAATCAGTATAAAGACTTTGGCTTTTACAACCAAAATAAAAATACAACCAGTACTAAATAAGCTTAGTTATGAGTTTAGCAACAATACTTCAAAATGTCTTCAATCGCAATGTTTTTAAAATATTTAAATGGCAATTTAAAAAAAAATATATATAAATTAAGTTACCTCCCTTAGATAAATAGTTAAAAAATATAATAGATTTAACAGTTAATTTTTAAATGAATTATAATGGAGTGTTGACATATGAGCTTATAATTATAACAGAATGTGTTCATGTGTATTTGCCAAGAAATTGCCAACTATAAATGGCTTTAATTTTTTGTCTTAGCAATTCGCCCCTGAAGATGATCTTGAAGGTGATAAAAAATACTTGGGGAAAATAAAATAAATGAAACAAACTATGTCGTCTTCATTAATGAATTTAATTATAAAAAAAATCATATCAACGTTAAGAATTCGAGACGATTAAAATAAATACACACACACACACACACACACACACACACACACACACACACACATATATATATATATATATATATATATATATATATATATATATATATTAAATTCCCAGATAAATTCTGTGAACAAGACAGGTATAAAATGACAATTGTCATTTTATAGCAATCTGTCTTGTCCACAGAATTTATCTGGGAATTTAATTATATTGTCGACATGAAAAAAAAATCCCTTACTATAAAGGTAATTTACATTAACCAGGAAAAAAAGGCTTAGACAGAAGCGTGTCTGTTTTAAATTTGGATTTTTTAATGCAACTATAACAACAAAGACATTTGACTTGAAAAAGTTGGAAGACGAAACCCGTCGGCAAAATCTAAGATTTTTTTCCAATTGCCACTTTATACCATATATATATATATATATATATATATATATGTGTGTGTGTAGATTATTCAACAAAATATACTTAAATGAAGATATGTTGTCAAAATATGCGAATATACAGCTACACACTCTCTCTCTCTCTCTCTCTCTCTCTCTCTCTCTCTCACATATGAGTGTGTATATATATATAGAGAGAGAGAGAGTGCAATCTCACGTGCCACGTAGGAACTTCTGATCAACCAACGCGCAAATAGTGCTTATGAACACATACCATTCTCGATTTCCTAAAAAAATTATCGTTGTACTCGTTAAGATACGAAATAGAATAGATATGTATATCTGGAGATATGCGGGATTTGATCATATATACATACATATATATATATATATGAGAGAGAGATTAATTTCGTATTGTTAATACGAGGCTGACTAAGAAAAACACTGTAATTACACATATAGTCTTCATTATCCCAAGTGAAAATAAGCACCATATGGATAATTATGGCGTTTTTTTTTGGTCACTTTCGTCCTAACCCTAAAAAATTAATCCTGGATCAAAATAAAAATAAATATACATAATAAGCCTAGATTAATCAACCAAACATTTTTGTATATATATATATATATATATATATATATATATATATATGCTCCTGAAAAATTTATTTCAGTTGAGCTCTCTGGGGAGGAAGTGAGGGTTTGTAAAAAGTGACTATTATGGCTAATAATACAAGACTCTTTGGTAAATCGAATCGAGTTCTTTCAGTAACTGTCTGTTTATCTAAAAGAAATAAATACGCTTAAATTCACCTTCATCTCAACGGCTTAGTGATAGAATCTTGACTGACGCCAATTCAGTCGGGTTTCGATCTAGAGGCAACCGGACGTCTAGCTACACTGATGAGCTGTGATACAGCGAAATAGTCTGTCTATGGATGACAATATATATATATATATATATATATATATATATATGTGTGTGTGTTTATAGAAATATATATATATATATATATCTTCAAGTCAGCTTTGAAATCTTCAGGAGACTTCATGTCAATATACATTATTGTCTTTTTTCAAAGGCAAATTTCTGTTCGTGTCTTCGATAGTTTACCGATATTTTAAATTCACCTAACATCTTCAGATTGATTTCACATGTTTAAAAATATCTCGCCTAATGGTATCTACGATGAATTGGACATAAATGAATTCATAAATAAAATATTCCAATATTGACAAATGTGCCTATGTAAAGAAATGTGTCGCCGCCCATTTGTAGGTGAGAGCTTTTGTGTGGACATGATTTTAACTTCATGTTGCCTTCATTGATCGCATAACACACACACACAAAAAAAATAGTTTTACGCTAGAAAACATGCGTTTGAAGCCGGGCAAAATGCATGCAATTATGGGAGTTATTTTTCCATTCATTTGCTTTTCTTTCAGTTTTATATCTACAAATAAATACAAGGGGATTTTTTTTTATCACAAAAGAAAACGCAAATTGCATACGGATGTCTGTAGTTTGGTCCTTTTTAAAACGACGGACATGTTGGTATCTGTACGTACTTAAAAGTAAATGGCAGAACATTTGAATTTAGTTCATTCACAAAAAAAAAAAAAATAAATAAAATAAAATAAAAATAATACTGAAAGTTATGGCAGCGTATAATTAGGGACACAAAAACAATTTCTTCATTCCTGAGATGTTTCTGTGACAAGTTGCATGTTTAAAACAGTATAAATAAATGTAAATAGAAGCCTGCAGCATTGATTGGTTGATTGGTCTGTTTAACGGCACATCAACTCCTTATGGGTCATTTAATGCCAAAATTTAAATTTCTTGGGAGCTTTGAAGTAAATAATATGGTATATATGTTATTCTGCTTTCACAACTGTATACATGGTAGATGATACCCAGCTTTTATGCATATGCTCATTTGTGTAGACATGATTACTAGAGGCGGTGATATGTGCATTCTATGTTGTAGCTTTGTTGAAGTTATATTTTGGAATGCAGTTTGATTTAAGAAATTGTAGGATATTATATGGATTAATGCCACGAAAGAGTTGATTTTCAAGTTGTTTCGTTGGTTTTCTTTGTTTAGCGGCATATCAAAACCTCTATGGGTTATTTAATGACGAAATCTAAATATTATGATTGGTTTGATCGGTTGTCTTTGTTTAGCGGCATATCAACATCACTATGGGTTATTTAATGACGAAATCTAAATATTATGATTGGTTTGATCGGTTGTCTTTGTTTAGCGGCATATCAAAACCTCTATGGGTTATTTAATGCTGAAATCTAAATATTTTGATTGGTTTCGTTGGTTGTCTTTGTTTAGCGGCATATCAAAACCTCTATGGGTTATTTAATGCCGAAATCTAAATATTTTGATTGGTTTAATTGGTTGTCTTTGTTTAGCGGCATATCAACATCACTATCAGTTATTTAATGTCGAAATTTAGATATTTTGTACATAATTTTATACTTTAAAAAGTAATGTTTTTTAGATATATAGTTTGTAGATCTTAAAATGTATTGTTGGTCATTTTATTATAAAAAAAATATACTGTTCATTTTTTGTTTGGGTGTTCACTATTTGCCCATGTCTCGGATCCTAACAGGTGCTAACACACCGGGTCAGTGTGGAACTGGGAATGCAAACAATTCCCCGCTTCTCAAAACCTTCAATCTCCCTATCAGAAGACATGCTGCCGGATGTAGTTTATCTTCATACCCAGAACGAAAGCTTAATGGAATGGATCGTTATATTGTAAATAAATGCAATGGGGATATCGTTTAGAAATATTATTTTAATTGGAACTCTTCTTAACTAACTTACCTCAAAGAAAAAGAAATATTAACCATTCCGTTATCAGAGATTCAGGCTATACAGAGTATCGACTTTTCTTCTCGTTTAAAACAGACATGGTTGTAAAAGAAACTATATTTTCGGATTGTTATATAACTATTGTAGTTTTAAATTAGTAGAACAAAAAATTTGACAATTTTGGTGCCATTTTAAACGGGTCCCATTTTTTCTCATATATCTAGGCTATAATTATAAACTATAATTTGCTAAAGTGAAAATTTCACTGAAATGTGTTTGAAAATTTCTGAACTTTCATCAATTAAGAAATCAGCGCGAACTTTAAGATAAATAGTCACAGAAAAAGAAAAAAAGATGGCGTCTATTGTACTCATATCATCTTGGTGTCAGTTTAGACTTACGCCTTGTTATCACATGTCTAAATTATAACCATAAATATAGTCTTAGAAAATAAAAAATAATTGAAATATGTTGAAATATTTACAGGTTTTCTCCAGAAATCAAGAAAATACTAAACTAAAGCAAAATATAAGCGCATTTACGACCTCTTCCCAGGATCAGACTGACTCTAATTGTGTCAAGGGCCCCAATTCATTTAATTTGCCCTTACTGTTTCAAGGGCATTAACTCACCTCTCCTTATCTGCTCGCTAGGCGGAGAGTTCTATCTAAAATCCTACATTTTATTATGATTATCATTTTTAATTATCATTTTCAAATATGATTTATTTTTTTGATTATCATTTTCAAATTTTGATTTATTGATATCAGTAAGATTGAAATCGTTTCAAAAGATAATCGTCAAATTTATGGTGATGGGTTTAATGTTGACTTAAGTTCGGTTACTTCTATGTCAACAAAAATATATTCTCAGGAACTGTAGTGGGGACGTGTATCCTTTACGCCCCCCCCCCGAACCGACTCTGCAGACATTTTTATAACCACTTGTGATTATTTCACTTGATATTTAAATTTTTTTTTTTTGAACCCAATTTTTACTAACTCAAATTGAATTTTGCATTTTTAAATTCAATTGCTTTTTCTTCTGCAATTGTATTAATTATAAGATATTGATGATTGCTTTGTTTATGTTTATTGCCTAAATTTGGTTGTTATTCTCCTTGATCAGTGGTCAACTAACGCTAGAGAGTTCACTGTGTGCTATCATTTAATCCATAGCAGGCAGACGAAAAAAATCGATTCACCTGTTTCTCAAGTGCATTTGTATGAGTGTGAATGCAACAGATTCTTTGTTTTAGTCGGCTCGTCGTTACCACGGTGATAATCACGACGCTTCATCACCATTCGGCCACTAAACATAACTAAATACCTAAGTCTGAAAAAAAGGCAAGATTCCAAACCACTCGTCTATCTTTCCCCAGAGTATACGATAAGTCAGATATAATAAAGAAAAGGTAACTATGGAGGCCTCCTACAAGAAAGGCATGGGAATAAAAAATCGTCTTGACTACCGATTACCGAATACAATATCCTGGAGGAAAACAAAGGCTTGAATAAAATAGTTGACGAAAATGGAATTGATCAACAAACGTACAATGCTGATAATTACAGTGGTGAAGAATGAATTCAAACAAAATGTAAGAAAAACAACTTATACTTTAAATAAGATATCTACGCCTATCATTGTTCTGGATCCGCCTCCAATAAGTAATTATATTCAGGCTAATTACAAATCACGGTAGATTAAAAGAAAAACAAAAGTTCAATTATAGTGATCTGATTGTACAATGACGCTTCAGGTGTACTTATATAATTTTACCATTCGTCCATACATTGAATATTGCAGCCACATCAGGTATGGTGCTTTTACTAAGGTTTTAGAGATTCTTGGTAAAATAAAAAGAATCTGCGACGCTATTGATCGTGACCACGCATCTCGGCTTCAGTCGCTTAAGCATTAACGTAACGTAGTTTCCCTATGCCTTTTTTATAAATACTTTCATACTTTCTATAAGACCTAGATTTTGGATTATATTACTGTTCTGATACCTAGAATTTAGATCAATGGTTTGATCTATAGTACATAGACTTAATGAATTTAAGCGTAGTACTAGATTTCGGCGTTGTTTCGCCATTTCCCAGTTGAAATGGCTAGATGTAACCATAGCTGGAAAAGGCTAGATGTAACCATAGTTGAAATGGCTAGATGTAACCACAATTGAAATGCCTAGATGTAACCATAGTTGAAATCGCTACATGTAACAAGTGTTGAAATGGCTAGATGTAACCATAGTTGAAATGGCTACATGTAATAACAGAAGAAATGGCTAGATGTAACCATAGTTGAAATGGCTAGATTTAATCACAGGTTAAATGGCTAGATGTAACCATAAATGAAATGGTTAGATGTAACCATAGTTGAAATGGCTAGATGTAACGATAGTTGAAATGGCTAGATTTAATCAGAGAAGAAATGGCTAGATGTAACCATAGTTGAAATGGTTAGATGTAACCATAGTTGAAATGGCAGGATTTAATCAGAGAAGAAATGGCTAGATGTAACCATAGATGAAATGGTTAGATGTAATCACAGTTGAAATAGCTAGAGGTAATCATAGTTGAAATTGCTAGATGTATTCACAGTTGAAATGGTTAGTTGTAATCACAGTTGAAATGCCTATATGTAACCATAGTTGTAATGGCTAGATGTAACCATACTTGAAATGGCTAGATGTAATCACAGTTGAAATGGCTAGATGTAACCATAGTTGAAATGGCTAGATTTAATCACAGGTTAAATGGCTTGATGTAACCATAAATGAAATGCTTAGATGTAATCACAGTTGAAATGGCTAGATTTAATCACAGAAGAAATGGCTAGATGTAGCCATAGTTGAAATGGCTAGATGTAATCACAGTTGAAATCCCTAGATGTAACCATATTTGAAATGGCTAGATATAACCATAGAGAAATGACTAGATGTAATGACATTTGACATGGCTAGATGTAACCATAGTTGAAATGGCTAGATGTAACCATAGTTGAAATGGCTAGATGTAACCATATTTAAAATGGCTAGATGTATCCATACTTGAAATGGCTAGATATAATCACAGAAGGAATGGCTAGATGTAACCATCGTTGAAATGGCTAGATTTAATCACAGGTTAAATGGGTAGATGTAACCATAAATGAAATTGTTAGATGTAATCACAGTTGAAATGGCTAGATATAACAATAGTGGAAATGACTAGATTTAATAACAGAAGAAATGGCTATATATAACTATAGTTGAAATATGTAGATGTAATCACAGTTGAAATGCGTAAATTTAACCATAGCAGAAATAGTTAGATGTAATCACAGTTGAAATGGCTAGATGTAACCATAGTTGAAATGGCTAGATGTAACCATAGTGGAAATGGCTAGATGTAATAACAGTTGAAATGGCTTGATGTAACCGCAGTTGAAATGGCTAATTATAACCACATTTGAAATGGCTAGATGTAATCATAGTTGAAATGGCTAGATGTAATCACAGTTGAAATCACTAGATGTAACCATATAGGAAATGACTACATGTAACCATAGTTGATATGCCTAGATGTAATCATAGTTGAATTATCTAGATGCAAACACAGTTAAAATGGTTAGATGTAACCATACTTGAAATGGCTAGATGTATTCACAGTTTAAATGGCTACATATAACCATAGATGAAATGGATAGATGTAATCACAGTTGAAATGGCTAGATGTAACCATATATGAAATGGCTAGATGTAATAACAGTTGAAATGGCTAGATGTAACCACAGTTGAAATGGCAAAATGTAACCACAGTTGAAATGGCTAAATGTAACCACAGTTAAAATAGCTAGATGTAACCATAGGTGAAATGGATAGATGTAATCACAGTTGAAATCACTAGATGTAACCATATATGAAATGGCTGCATGTAACCATAGTTGACATGGCTAGATATAATCATATTTGAAATGGCTAGATGTAAACACAGTTGAAATGGTTAGATGTAACCATAATTAAAATGGCTAGATGTAACCATATTTGAAATGCTTAGATGTAATCACAGTTGAAATGGCTAGATGAAACCATAATTGAAATGATTAGATGTAATCACAGTTGAAATGGCTAGATGAAACCATATTTAAAATGGCGAGATATAACCATAGTTGAAATGGATAGATGTAATCGCAGTTGAAATGGCTAGATGTAACCACAGTTGAAATGGCAAGATGTAATCAAAGTTGAAATGGTTAGATGTCACCATATTTGAAATGGCTTGTTGTAATCACATGTTAAATGGCTAGATGTAACCACAGTTGAAATGGCTAGATGTAACCACAGTTGAAATGGCAGAATGTCACCATAGTTGAAATGGCTAGATTTAATCACAGTTTAAATGGCTAGATGCAACTATAGTGGAAATGGCTAGATGTAAGCATAATTGAAATGTCTAGATGAAAACACAGTTGAAATGGCTAGATGTCACCATATTTTAAATAGCTAGATATAACCATATTTGAAATGGTTAGATGTAGCCATAATTGAAATGGCTAGATATAACCATAGTTTAAATGGCTAGATGCAATCACAGTTGAAATGGCTAGATGTAACCATAGTTGAAATGGCTAGATGTAACCATAGTTGAAATGGCTAGATGTAACCATAGTTGAAATTGCAAGATGTAACCATATTTAAAATCGCTAGATATATCCATACTTGAAATGGCTAGATGTAATCGCTGAAGAAATGGCTATATGTAACCATCGTTGTAATGGCTAGATTTAATCACAGTTGAAATGGCTAAATGTAACCATTGTTTAAATGGCTAGATGTAATCACAGAAGAAATGGCTAGATGTAACCATAGTTGAAATGGTTAGATGCAATCACAGTTGAAATGGGTAGATTTAACCATAGTATAAATGGTTAGATGTAATGACAGTTGAAATGGCTAGATGTGATCACTGTTGAAATGGCTAGATGTAACCATAGTTGAAATTTCTAGATGTAATCACAGTTGAAATGGCTAGAAATAACTATAGTTGAAATGGCTATATTTAATCACAGAATAAATGGCCAGATGTAATCACAGTTGAAATGACTAGACGTAAACATAGTTGTAATGGCTAGATGTCACCATACTTGAAATGTCTAGATGTAATCACAGTTTAAATGGTTAGATGTAACCATAGTTGAAATTGCTGGATGTAACCATAGATGAAATGGCTAGATGTAATCACAGTTGAAATGGCTAGATGTAACTATATTTGAAATCGCTAGATGTAACCATTGTTGAAATGGCTAGATGTAACAATATTGGAAATGGCTAGATGTAATCACATGTTAAATGGCTAGATGTAACCATCCTTGAAATAGTTAGATTTAATCACTTTTGAAATGGCTAGATGTAACCATAGTTGAAATGGCTAGATGTAATCACAGCTGAAATGGCTAGATGTAATCACAGCTGAAATGGCTAGATGTAATCACAGTTGAAATGGCTAGATGTAACCACAGTTGAAATGGCTAGATGTAACTACAGTTGAAGTGGCTCGATGTAACCATCATTGAAATGGTTAGATGTAATCACAGTTGAAATGGCTAGATGTAACCATAATGGTAATGGCTAGATGTAACCATAGTTGAAATGGCAAGATGTAATCACAGTTTAAATGGCTAGATGTAACTTTAGTTAAAATGGCCAGATGTAACCTAGTTGAAATGGCTAGATGTAATCACAGTTGAAACGGCTAGATGTAACCATATTTGAAATGGTTAGATATAATCACAGTTGAAATGGCTACATGTAACCATATTTGAAATGGCTACATGTAACCATAGTTGAAATGGCTACATGTAACCATAGTTGAAATGGCTACATGTAACCATAGTTGAAATGGCTACATGTAACCATAGTTGAAATGGCTACATGTAACCATAGTTGAAATGGCAACATGTAACCATAGTTGAAATGGCTACATGTAACCATAGTTGAAATGGCTAGATATAATCACAGGTTAAATGGCTAGATGTAACCATAATTGAAATGGCTAGATATAACCGTAGTTGAAATGTCTAGATGTTACCATAGTTGAAATGGCTAGATGTAATCACAGTTGAAATGGCTAGATGTAACCATAGTTGAAATGGCTAAATTTAATCACAGTTGAAATGGCTAGATATTACCATAGGTGAAATGGCTATATGTACCCATAGTTAAAATGGCTAGATGTAATCCCAGTTGAAATGGCTAGATGTATTCACAGTTGAAATCGTTAGATGTAAGCATAGTTGAAATGGCTAGATGTAATCACATGTTAAAAGCTACATGTAACCATAATTGAAATTGTTAGAAGTAATCACATTTAAAATGGCTAGATATAACCATAGTTGAAATAGTTAGATGTAATGACAGGTTAAATGGCTAGATGTAACCATACTTGTAATAGTTAGATGTAATCACAGGTTAAATGGCTAGATGTAACCATACTTGTAATAGTTAGATGTAATCACTTTTGAAATGGCTAGATGTAACCATAGTTGAAATGGCTAGAATTTTTTCTATGATAGTAGTTTCTTCTTTCTAGCTTCTCGCTTTAATCGAGTAAACTATTTTATTCATGTTGCCTACCTCCAGAACTTGGTTACGTTTGGTTTTGTTTTACGGCATATCAACCTCAATGGGTTATTTAATACCGACAAAGTTTTTATTGCTGGTAATATTTTTTCAAATATGTATTGCTGGTAATTTTTTAAAAATGTATTGCTGGTAATATTTTTTCAGAAATACATTGATGGTAATAATTATTCTTAAAATATATTGCTGGTAATAATATTTTACAAAAAGTATTTCTGGTATTAAAACCTGTTTTTCTATTTTCGTAGTGTTTTGACTCCCACTTTTGGAGGTTAACTATTTGCCCATAGCCGGGGCCCTAACAGGTGCTACCAACCCGGGTCAGAGTTGACCTGGAAACACCAACAATTAAGGTGTTTCCATACTCCTCGAAACATCTTGATCAGAGGCTTTGCTTTTTTGGACGTAATTTATCGTCTTACCCAGGACGCGGATGTTTATCGCTATAACCAGGACGGCCTCTAGACCTGTGCGTCCGCTAATCGGTAGTAAAGTCAAATTTTCATCTTGAGGGTTGCCAACCAAGGATAGAGATTCCAGTTCACCCTGTTATTTTACCTATATCTAGAAAATAATTTGTAAGGAAAAATATCTAACATTAGTGATGTAAAAGAAAATCACGTCTTTTGTGTTCTTACTATGCGGGACAAAATGGGATTAGTTCGCTCTAAAGGAAAATCTTGGAATTTTATAAAATAAATAAGCAGAATTAACATTACTTGAATAATAAGTGTTGTTGCATCTAGAATCTTTCTGAGAAGTAAATGAGAACGCACAAACGTGAAATAATTCATCGCGGAGTAGGTCAAGTTAACCGTGTACTAAAATTAACAATTTAGTTCCACATAATTACCTAACTAATTAACTATTTACATTATTTCCACGCGTGCTGTTGCCACCATCTTTGTTGTTTGTCATTACAACGTTTCAGTTGTCTCACTTTCCTGCCTTCATCAGGTGCTTGTCGGCTCGGGTAATGTTCAAGGAATTTTGAACTGCACCGTTTATTTAATCGAAAATCTCTGAAGGTTACTCGGATCGAAAAGAGCCACTCGGGATAGAGTGTTACAGAATAAAAGATAAGTAACACAGTTTATGAGGACATATGGGGAGCACAACGATTAATCCTAGACTTGAACATTTTAGGTTTGCAGTGATCGGGAAAACATCCTCTTGGGAGTCAGTTCCAGAAAGCAGAGGTTCATGGGAAGCTGCTCAAGTGGAAATTATGTTTCACCAAAAGAATACGAAGGTAAAGATGGTGATTCGCTAAAATCTGCGTAGCATGGCGGATCTTAGAACAAGTGGTACGAAGTAATGTAATTCATCTGAATACTTTCCATTTTGTTGAGAGGTCCACCCCTTTTTACACAAATGGACTCACCCAGTATATACATATACTACTGCTACGGGAAGACCCGAGAAAAGAGAAGAGTCGTTTGCTATCATAGAGAAAGTCGACAAAGAAGTAAAGAGAGCTTTGAAAAAAATAATTAACAGACTAGGAAACCCGATATACACAATGCAAGGAGAAAAATTTACCCACAGAAGACATATTGACGAAATACAAAAAATACGGGTTGAAGAGCCAAGCTCGTCACCCGCTGAAAATGACGATTCAATGGATGCAACCTTTGAAGCTTTTGAGATTCAAAGACCACAGGAAGACGCAGAAACTAGAAGGTCAAACAGGAAGAGAAAATTTACCGAACCTCTGATTATCGACCATAAGAGAAAAATATATTAACTCCTTACCCAATAGGGATCTAAGCAGTGGGGTGTTGAGAGGTCCATCCCTTTTTACACAAATGGACTCACCCAGTATATACATATACTACAGCTACGGGAAGTCACGAGAACAAGACGAGAGCAAGACCGAAGAGTCGAGTCCAGAGTGACAGAGTAAAAGCTTGTAGGCAACCGGAAGAGTGAGGATGAGGTGACAGCGTTGAAGGAGTCACAGTGAGCGAGCACGTAGACTCAGTAAGAAGTCATACAGCGATACTTCAATACCAAAGACTGTATATATATATTTTGCTACAAACCCGTATTCCTGGAACTACTAACCTGCATTACCAGTTTGTATTATTACGTTAATACATTATTTTCATATATATTCATTCCTGGCGTTTGTTATTTATTGGTACCGGATTTCAACCCGGAATCCACAACACATTTAAACAGATTAAATACCGAGTGGCTTGAAATGTTTTTTTTCTGTTGGTAAGGGGTTAGGGAGTGGAAAATAATTCATCACCTACAAGGCCGGGTAGACGATTTTGAACTCTTTCGAGACTGGCAAGTAAAGACTAGGTAGCTCCATTTTAGGTTTGATCTGGCTCTTGTAAAGGTAGAGGGTAGCAAGAGCGAGACAAGGAATCGGCCATTTTTCCAGTATTTTTAGCGACGGATCGTATGTTCGAATTCCACTTGACGTCTGGGGTGAGTTTAAGTCCCAATAGGCCCCCAAAGAGCCTGAAAAAACATCCGTCCATCGCGATAGCTAAAAATTCACGGTCCGTCAATATTTCTGTAGATACAGTGACGTGCCAAAAGTCATGAGTTAGCAGTATGTGAAGTTAATGGTCGGTGGCGCCACCGTACCTTGGCATGATGTGAATGTTAGGACCTACACCAGTTGTGCTCTGACATCTGGCGAGTCAGTGTTTCTAGGCAGGTCATGGTCAGGTAACATGAATTATCGGAATTGGAAAGGTGACAAATGATGTTAAATTCCATTTGTGTAATTATGGAGACATTTGACCTCGGTCGATCTAGGTGTCACGTGTATACAGGAAATATTTGATAGAAAGCATCACCGCTCAGTATGGACAGCACAGTGTCCAACCACATTTCATTAATAATCTGGCGTTTGGCTAGAATTATCTAGAATTATCATTATGTAAAAGACAAGTAACATAGCTCTTGCAAACTTCACATTGGATTCAGTATATACCAGATGCCTATCCATCGTTCTTTAGCTTCCACAGGATACTGGAGCCGAAGATGTTCATGTTAACACCACGACACAGGATACAGAACACTTCATCTGGCTCGTGATGTCGTCAATTTAACATAGGAAGGCTGGCGATTATTTCCGGGTGATAGAAATGTACGTATACGCTGTCTTGTTATGGTTCTAAATCTAGTAAAAGGCCTCACTGATCTTTGTATTCAATGGAATCTGGTTGTCAGCAAAAGGGACAATCCAGCAGGCAAATTACAAATTGGAGTTACCAAAACTCAAAATCCTCACCTAAAGCAAACCCCATTAAACAAAAATCACCAATATCTTTGGAAAGTACTGAAATTTAAGCATTTGAGAAGTGTTTTAGCGGAAGACGGAAAGGGCAACACTGAAATCCGAAGACGCATTAGGATAACGAAAGTTACCTTCTAAAAGCTAAGCAAAGTATCAAGAAACAGGAAAATTTCGTAAGAAACAAAGAAAAGCGTATTGGACTGTTATGTAATATCGGTCCTCCTATATGACAATGAATTCTGGACAATCTCCTCACACATGAAGAAAAGACTTGAAGCAACGGAAACGAGGTTCTACAGAAGGTTGATGAGAATACATGGACCAAACATGTGAGCAACGACGAATTTTTGGATAAAATGGGAACAAAAAGACACTTATAATTAGCATCAGAAACAGTTAAAATATCTAATGAAGAAAGAGGGCTTGGAAAATTTAACATTTACAGGGCATACTGAAGGCAAGAGGGAAAGAGGAAAGCAGTGAATAACTGAGCTAGCGAGATTGTGTAAATGACTGGCAGAACATGGATTACGATATATAGAAGAAAGATATACATTGGAAACAGGACATTGTAGAAGACCATGATCGCCCATAACCAGAAGATACACAGCACATAGAAGAAGCTTAGCTCTAAAAATGGCAAATTCAGTGCAATCAGTTTATTCTTTGTTATTTTATGATGAAAGTAGTGAGAAAATATCAGCGAAACGATGACGCGAATAATTAGGCCTGTTTAATGGATACATTTTATCATGCCATAATTGGGTTCCACGCAATTTAAATCCTAATAAAAGAAAAGATTCCAGCTATTGAGCACCGCCTCGTGATTAAAAATGGCAATTTTAAAAAGGTAATAATCAAATGCTGATAAAGAATTTGTGAAAAATTAAAAAAGAAATCTTGATAATATAAAGCAATATGTTGCTTTATGTTTGAGCGACATTTCGTGACAGTATGAAACTCATTTCAATAATTTTCAAAGAAACAGAATCTTTTAAATCCGTTTGTTTAGGCACAAATAATGCTACCTTTGGTAACAGGTTTGATACCATGGCTAACAGGTTTTGTATCGACCAACTATGAGAAGTAGAACTTCTTAAACTTATTTAACTTAAATAATGACCTGTTAACAAGCGTTGTGTTCAGATATGGTCTCGTTAGATCTACAAAAGAAGCTGAAGAAGAATTAGCAACAGGTCCAAAGAGGACTTACCTCAAGAAAACTGTTGCTGGCGAAAAAAAGGCCCAGATTTAGCTGCACATGCCGCAGCAGGAAATTGGAAAGACCTGGGAAGAACAATTGGTGTGCCTTTGCCAACAGCGTACCGTTGGTTAGACCAGGGTGCTGATAAGAGTGACTCTAGGGGAGGAGCAAGAAAATATAAAATTATGCAAGAGCATAAGAATTTTATGGCCGAATTAATTGAAAACTCTCCTAGGGTCACTTTTCAAGTGCTTTCTTATGCATTCTTTCGTCACACGAACCTCATACTTTTCGACCAACTTATTTACAATGTCTTGAAGAGTGACCCTAGGAGAGTTTTCAATTAATTCGGCCATAAAATTCTTATGCTCTTGCATAATTTTATATTTTCTTGCTCCTCCCCTAGAGTCACTCTTATCAGCACCCTGGTCTAACCAACAGTACGCTGTTGGCAGAGGCACACCAATTGTTCTTGCCAGGTCTTTCCAATTTCCTGCTGCGGCATGTGCAGCTAACATCTGGGCCTTTTTTTTTTGCCAGCCACAGTTTTCTTGAGGTAAGTCCTCTTTGGAGCTGTTGCTAATTCTTCTTCAGCTTCTTTTGTAGAGATTTCTCCAGCATCATCATCATCAATCATCATTTTTGCCCATACGTGACTTTTCTCCTTCTAATTTCTCTAAGTTGTTTGTATTTTGTTTTTTTCTTCATCTATATAATGAAGACGAACAGTCAATTTCCTTACTCATGGGGTAAATTAATTGAAAAAATAAATTTCAATTTATCAAAAAAAAAAAAAAAATCTCAATTTGAAATTGTTTATTCCAATATGAAGTTGTTTATTCTTATTTTGAAGTTGATTGTTTTTAGGTTTTTGACATTTTCTCAATTTGAAGTTGATTAATCCATTTTGAAGTTGATTGATCCAATTTGAAGTTGATTGATCCAATTTGAAGTTGATTGATCCAATTTGAAGTTGATTGATCCAATTTGAAGTTGACTGATCCAATTTGAAGTTGATTAATCCATTTTGAAGTTGATTGTTCCAATTTGAAGTTGATTAATCTATTTTGGAGTTGATTGTTCCATTTTGAAGTTGATTGATCCAATTTGAAGTTGATTAATCTATTTTGGAGTTGATTGTTCCATTTTGAAGTTGATTGATCCAATTTGAAGTTGATTAATCTAATTTGAAGTTGATTAATCCATTTTGGAGTTGATTAATTTTTTTTACTCCCGTTGCCCGCGGGACCATCGCCGCTGGACTTACTGAAGGTGTTGGGGGAGGTTAGAAAGAGAAGTAAAAGAGAGTTTGACAAGGCCTTTGAGTGAATTTAATTTTGGTAGACAACACTGCGCGAGGGAGAAGCCCACACACTTGACCAGAAGTACCTCCCTCGCGGCTCATTAGACACTGGGACAGGCGAAACCTGGTTGCATCGAGCTGTCTGATTCTTGGTTTAGTAAGGTTCGCTTTGGTTACGCCAGCCCACCTAGCGCTGCTCCCTTCCGCCGATTTATTTATTTAAGATCGTGTTGATCTTTGACTATTCCGAAGTTGGGGTTTTCAGGAGTTGGTCGCGTTCAGTCTGGTCCCTTCTTCTCGACCTTACCGTCATGAGTGGCCCTACAAGAGTTGAAACTCCAAACGGCTTCACTCTTGGAATCACTGGGACACGTAAGCCCTCTACTATAAAAAGAAACAACCATATATATTTTACACTGGATTTTCTAGACTCTCGTCCAGGTGTCATGGATGTCGTCCACTTCGTTTCATTTTGTTCCTTCTGGGCTGCATTTCCAGAATTAAAATTTGCTTGCACCTCACCAAGTTTTGTGTGATAAAAGGTACATTAAAAAAAAAAAAAAAACAATGACTAAAGTTGCGTTAAACATAATATATATTGGAAATTAATCAGGTTTCTGCTGTTGTACGCCCCGGTCTTCTTCAGGTAGTTGGAATGTCGAACTGAACCCTTTATTTCGCTCGCTGGGGTAGACTGTTCTAGTTCCACGTGCCATGTCTAATGGGTGTCATGTGTCCTTGAGGCACAGTGGATAAAGGCGTTGGTTAGATCAATTGATAGGAGCCAAAGAATTGTGAGTTCAATACTTGGTTAAGGCAGTGGAGAACTTGGAGAGGCGAATTAACAGACATCCATAACTGACAACAAAGATGGGGACAATAGTCCGAATAATGGAAATATTGTACATAATACCTCATCTCAGATACATAGACAGATATTGGAAATTCAAGTTAAAAGTAATAAAAATAAATTTTCGTCATTTTGTATGTTTATTTATTTTGTTGACGCACTGTATTTTATTTTAAAATTAAAAAAAATAATGTACAATAATGTTATAATTGTCTGTTTGTTTTTTTAAAAAGGATGATCCGTGAGAATTTAAAGAAGTGTCTTGTTTTGTTTACTTTGCCCATATATGGTCCTCTCGTGAATTTGGGCGTTTTCGGCAGTGGGGATATATATATATATATATATATATATAAGAGAGAGTGTGAGAGAGAGAGAGAGAGTGTGAGAGAGAGAGAGAGTGTGAGAGAGAGAGAGAGAGTGTGAGAGAGTGTGTGAGAGTGTGTGAGAGTGAGAGAGAGAGAGTGTGTGAGAGTGTGAGAGAGAGTGTGTGTGTGTTCGGGCCGAATGGGAGCGACGACATATCCTTCAACTCACTGATACTTCAAACGCGAAGAAGACGAGCGTCGTCATGACAACAGAATTGTTACAAAAGCCGAAACGGTCTTCTCTTTATCGTAGAAAATGCATGTTGTTGTTGTTGTAAGTATATATCTTTTCTTAGAGGGTTATTTAAATTTAATAACCCGTTTTTTAACACACTTAGCCTACAGGTCGTTTAAATCTGTTATATTTTAAAATTAATAACACATAATATTAATAATCTGAAAATATTCAAACTAATTCCTCTTTTTTTCTTTTCCGCTGTTTGTTTAAAAATACAAACGTTTTTAATTATTGGGAATATAAGCACACGGATCGCCATTATATTTTAAATATTTAGTATTAAATGTCTGGGAAAATTTCCCATAGTACTATTTAAAAAAAAAAAAAAAAATTAGTACAGCCCTACTTTTTTTTAAATGTATTGTAACATTTTTCTTCAAAATTTTATTGTGAAATAAAGTTTGTCTTTTCAATTTGCATAAAGTTTCGTTCGAGCGTCGTTGCTGTTATTGTTTGTTTTCCTTCACACCATTGTTTACATTACAATGCATTAAACATTGTTGTTAACTTTCATATCGGACTTGTTGCCGCTTGTTCCTGAAACGTCCCGTTTTCCGATATATATAAAAGTAAGACAAATAACTTATAATACGATTTAAAGTACACAAATTTAGAGAGGTATGTGCTTGTCTTTAACGAATAGTCTCCTTCATATTAGCCTTAACTCGAGATAAAAAAAAAAAAAAAAATAACTCATTTTCTCATGAACACAAAGAAGACTTCCGCTTTTTTGGTTTTTGATATTTGTCAGAACTGAAGATCCATAACTGAAAAAGCGCAAGCAGTCTTTCGGCAAAGATGGTCTAGTTAAAGGGAGATAACCTATTGATTCGATGTCAGAACATTATCATTGATAACTCTCTCCTCCAATTTGCGGACCCTAGTTACTTTATTCTTAATACTTGGTATAATACAAAAATACCACAATGATAAAATCGGTCAATAATTATTTATGACTATTTATACTGGGACTCATGCATGCAATTATAAGTCATCCATAATAATATTTTAAATTTTGAAATCATATTTATTTTGAAGTTTTTGAAACTGTTTCTAAATCTTTGTCTTTCAAACATTCAGCCTCAAATGCTATCCTCTTCCATCGCATTTATGAGGTGCACCGCATCGTTAGGGAACCCTATAGAATAACGGTGGAACAATTGACAAAAATCACACCAGTTGAGCAATTTCCAGAGCAGTCACAGCAAAATTGGGTAGCACCTGTAACTAGAAGATAAATTAATGATATCATCAATATGTTAACTTTCCACACTGGTATAAACAAAAGGTTTGTAAGGAAATTTCCACTAATACTAGAAAGAGCGATAACAGTTAGTGGACATGACGAGATGAATTTCCTAAAAAACTGTTTGAAAATATGATTTAAGTTTATTTCCTGTAATTCTACCATTTTCTATTTTAAATTTCCTATTTCAGTAACACAAATTGTCCAGTCATTGAATGCCTAATGTTTCCTGCATGGAAACGGATATTTTCAACATTTCCATAATAAATTTTTACCGACAGTACGATTAACAGTTCAATCAATGAATGCCCAGTGTTTCCTGTGAGGAAACAGTCAATTTTACCATTTTCATTTTAAAATTCAACAGACAACAATAACGATTCACTCAATGAATGCCTCGTGTTTTCTATATGGAAACGACTAATTTTACAATTTCCATTATAAAATTCAAGCGTCAGGAGCACAAACAGTACAGTCAATGTATGCCTACTGTCCGGGGTATGACGATAAACTACATCCAACAGCAAGGCCTCTGAGTTAAGGAGTGTGTAACGACCTCTTAGTTGCTGGTGTTCCCAGGTCCACCTTGACCCGGGGTGGTAGCACCTGTTAGAGTCCCAGCCATGAGCAAATAGTTAACACCCAAACTGGGTTGAAAACACCATGAAAGTGTAAAAATAGGTTTTAATACCAGCAATACATTTTTGTAAAAATATCGCAAGCAATGAATTTTTGAAGAAAAAAAAAATACCAGCAATGCATTTTTGGAAAAAATTTTTTAGCAGCAATACATTTTTGAAAAAAAATATTACCAGGAATAAAAATCTTGTCGGCATTTGTTATATATGTCGCTGCCGAAACTTGAATTTGAACATAGGTCGACAGTGAGCAAACACAGGCGATCCCATTATTGAATTAAGTAGACCGAGTAGAAAGTCGCATGGCGTCTAAGTGATCGCTATTTCTAGTCTATCCTCTATTACTGTTCGGATCGCATTTCTATTCTATTCTCTATGAATATGCAGTCCACTATTCTCTATTTTCTTCTCTACACTATTCTCTATTCAGATCAATACTTAGATTACTATTCGAGCGAGTATTATCGAGCAAGCACTATTAGTGCGAAATTATTCGAAGACGTCTGACGCCAGCATTGTTAAAACGCCATTACTATAGTTGTATCTGGGGTTACAAAGTCCCTACTACAATTACAAAAGTGACAACGAGTATTTGTTGACATTACAAAAGTGGCAACGAGTGTTCGTTGACATTACAAAAACATTAAATAACCTACTGAGGTTGATAAGCCATAAAACAAACCAAACCTAACGTTTCGTGTATGGAAACGGATATTTTACAATTTTTGTTTATAAATTACAACCAGCAGTAAATTTTCAGTTAATGAATTTCGAATGTTTCCTGCATGAAAACGGCTATTTCAACAATTCCATTCAAAATTTCAACCGATAGTAACAGTTTAGTCAATAAATGCTTAATTTTTCCTGTATAGAAACGGCTAATTTCACTATTACTGTTTTCATTGGAAATATTTTTTGATTAAGGAATATGAATAATTAATGAATATTGGAAACTATGAACACCATAAAATATTTTGTCTCAGCTTAAGTTGGCCAGAAATATATTTCAAAGCTGATAGATTGATATTGATTCAGAGTCTGTATCCCGCTTACACTCCTCATCCTTCTCTTTTTAATTATCCCTATTCTACGACTTTGTACAAATTTACAAACATAAAGATTCGTGAGGATTTTCGGCGTTGAAAGGTTTTCTGAACCAAATCTGGAATCTGATGCTATCGACTGAAACCTTTGTAGTAAAAAAAAAAACCCAAAAAATCGATGTTCTGCTGTCATGTCAGTGCACAGGTTGATTTCCTATCTAAAAGATCGTTTAACGTGTCACCGAAACTATTAAAGAAACGCCGTGAAATGATCAGATGCGTAATTAAGGTCTTGTTGGATCAGTGTGCTTTCCTGTGAATTAGTAGCAGGTTAACATGCCGCTTAATTGCAACCTATTCAAGTGCACGGCATGAATAGAGCTGATGTAATGATTAGGAGAAAATACGAAGTGATGGTGATGATGACGATGATTATATGATAAGAAAGAAAATAATTTAATAAAAAAAATACTGAAGCAATTGCTGATGAAACGGTGAAAAGTTATCGAAAGTGATAAACATCTGTTGGATTATTAAAAAAACACATTCTAAAATCATCTTTGTTTATGTTTTGATACCTAAATATGCAGGTATGAAAAACTTCGAAAGATCTATAACGGGTAAAAGTTCGGTTGAGAGCACGAAATTTAAACTCAACTGACCGTCTATTCTTCGTGGCCAAGTCGGTAGAGCGTACCGGGCTAAAGGGAACCTCTCTCTGTCCTGTTCGTTCCCTAACGCAGATTTTTCTTTGATAGGATTATTCGAGCGTTCAGGCCAGGTGACGAAAATAAATATACTGTATCCACTAAAAATAACGTTTTAAGTGATAACATCTGTCGGATTAATAAAAAATCCATTCTAAAATTGTAATTTATTAATAAAAATGTTGTTTAATTAATACAAAATAATATTTTATTCATACAAAATTATGTTTTTCGAAATATCCCAGGTTATGCGTGTTAAATCATTAATAAAAAAAAATTCGGCCATGTTGTTACCAGCCAGAATTTGTGAAGGAAGAAGTTCTTTAAGTACAAATACTTACCAAGCTTGATTAAAAATCTAATAAAAGGGAATATTGACTGTGGCACCAAAACAACGCCGTAAACATCAAGGGAAATAAAACCCACGAAAATTAAAAGAAAAGTAGGTTGTTAAAAAAAAAAGAAGAAGGATGAATCCTAACAGTGTAGAGGAAATATATCCGGTAAGTACGCTGTTAGATTGTGTCAAGAACACATCGTCTGCTTTCCCATGTACACAGATAAAAGACTCCCTAAAGGAGCTATGTGTTTAGTGCATTGATGGTTTCCATTCTTAACCTATGTTAAACTGAACATATATCTATTTTTTGACACTCAGGCCAAGCAAATAAATGTCTACCCTTTTGGCTCTAGTGGAAACGAAACCCGTGTCGACCTTTTAGACACTAGTGTAAAAGGAAGAGATATCTACCTTTCTGACTCCCGAGAAAACGAAATCAATGTCTATCTGTCTGGCTGTAGTGTAAACCGAAGAGATATCAACCTTTCTGACTCTCGAGCAAACTAAAAAAATGTCTACCTTTTTTTTTACCATCCTACAGGTCAAACCTACGACATTTTTCGAAACTCATGTTAACCATTTCGGCTCTAGTGTTAATCTCTACTTTTTGATTCTCGTGCAAACAAGAGCCAAGTCTACTTTTTTACTCTAATCTAAACCATGTCTATCTTTCGGATTCTTCTGAAAATGAAATCCGTACCTAACTTCATGACACTAATGTAAAAAAGAAGAAATATATGCCTTTTTGACTCTCGGAAAAACAAATTTAATGTCTACATTTTAATTCCCGTACAAATCAAAATCTAGGTCATTTGTCTATTTTAAACGAAACAAATACCTATCTTTTAGATTCTAGAGCAAACGAAGATCCTGTCTATATTTTAGTTTCTAGAGCAAACGAAGACCATGTTTATCTTTTAGATTCTAGAGCAAACGAAGACAATGTCTATCTTTTAGACTCTAGAGCAAAGGAAGACAATGTCTATCTTTTAGACTCTAGAGCAAAGGAAGACCATGTCTATCTTTTAGACTCTAGAGCAAACGAAGACCATGTCTATCTTTTAGATTCTAGAGCAAACGAAGACCATGTCTATCTTTTTGTCTCTAAAGCAACGACCATATCTATCTTTTAGATTCACGAGCAAACGAAAACCATGTCTATCTTTTAGACTCTAGAGCAAAGGAAGACCATGTCTATCTTTTAGATTCTAGAGCAAAGGAAGACCATGTCTATCTTTTAGATTCTAGAACAAACGAAGACCATGTCTATCTTTTAGATTCTAGAACAAACGAAGACCATGTCTATCTTTTAGATTCTAGAGCAAACGAAGACCATGTCTATCTTTTAGACTCTAGAGCAAAGATCATATCTATCTTTTAGACTCTAGAGCAAAGATCATATCTATCTTTTAGACTCTAGAGCAAAGATCATATCTATCTTTTAGATTCTAGAGCAAACGAAGATCCTGTCTATATTTTAGTTTCTAGAGCAAACGAAGACCATGTTTATCTTTTAGATTCTAGAGCAAACGAAGACAATGTCTATCTTTTAGACTCTAGAGCAAAGGAAGACCATGTCTATCTTTTTGTCTCTAAAGCAACGACCATATCTATCTTTTAGATTCACGAGCAAACGAAAACCATGTCTATCTTTTAGACTCTAGAGCAAAGGAAGACCATGTCTATCTTTTAGACTCTAGAGCAAAGGAAGACCATGTCTATCTTTTAGATTCTAGAACAAACGAAGACCATGTCTATCTTTTAGATTCTAGAATAAACGAAGACCATGTCTATCTTTTTTAGATTCTAAAACAAAGAGAAGACCATGTCTATCTTTTAGTCTCTAAAGCAACGATATATCTATCTTTTAGATTCACGAGCAAACGAAAACCATGTCTATCTTTTAGACTCTAGAGCAAAGGAAGACCATGTCTATCTTTTAGATTCTCGAGCAAACGAAAACCATGTCTATCTTTTAGACTCTAGAGCAAAGACCATATCTATTATTTAGATTCTAGAGCAAACGAAGACCATGTCTCTTTTTTAGATTCTAGAGCAAACGAAGACCATCTCTATCTTTTAGATTCTAGAGGAAGCGAAGACAATATCTATCGTTTAGATTCTAGAGCAAACGAAGACCATGTCTATTTTTTAGATCCTGCATTGAGCTCTTTTTTATACGTCCGTTTGTTTTTGTAGGTTATTTTCCCGATCATTTAACATATTTTGTTATATTATAGTGGAACACACCTTTTCTATTGTTAATAGACTCTCCCACCTATAATAAGTAGGAGTAGTAGCAGTCACCACTCGCTGAGTGAGTTGGTCAGTCAGTCGATGTCGGACGACCGTTAGTTGGATATTAAAGTATCAGCCACCACAACTAGATTGCTGCGTCATTAACTATTATATCAATTTCCTAACGTTTTGTACGTCGAACCTATTTTAGGACCGACTTAGTGAAATACAAGCCCCCACAGTGAAACTACTCTATAACAATATATTAAAAAAAGACAGAAACCGCAAACTTTTTTCGTTATAATGTGGAATTTAATCTAAAAGATTCTAGAACAAACGAAGACCATGTCCATTTTTTAGATTCCAGTGTAAGCGAAACGCCATATAAACCTTTCTTTGTATAAACGAGACCTCTATCCGCCTTTGTGTGTTTCGTGCATACACCACGTCTCCCCCCATGACTCTAGTACAAACCAAACACGGTTTTAATTCTTGCGGGAAGCAAACACTTCCAACTATTATGACTTACGAGCAAACCATACTCATATCTACTATTTTTGACTGACCTGCAATATATATATATATATATATATATATATATATATATATGAAAATGGTTTTAATTGTTCCAAGGAGAGAAAAATGTATATTTAAAAAAAAAAAACGATAAACCGCAAAGGTTTTTGGTTACAATGTGGATTTGTATGCATTATAGATTTGTATGTATTATATTTTATTCTTCATATTAATATGAAAAATAAAATATATATTCTAAAAATCCACATTATAAACAAAAACGTTTTGCAGTTTCTACTACTACATATATATATATATATATATATATATATATATATATATATATATATATATATATATATATATATGTGTGTGTGTGTTAAATGGCCGGAAAAATTAACCTACCAAAAACGGACGTATAAAACAGAATCAATACAGGATCTTTGAAACATTCAGAGCAAGCTAATGCAATAAAGGTTATAAAACACTTGTTGCCCAGCTACCTGATGTGACCTAGCGGTCGAAACCACGGTAATGTGCGGTAGTATTGTATTCCTATCTCTTATTCTTCTTCTTATATACCTTTTTTGGAATCTCGTGATTTCCGTGTTTACTGAACATGTTTCTACAATTTTGACTCTCGTGCAAATCAAATCTATATCTACATTAATATTGTTTATAAAAAAAAAAAAAAAAAAAAAAAAATAAATACAGAATTCGGTATAAAATCACCCAGAAGAAGTTACAATGATAGAAACCAAACTAAATCAAACAAAATATATCCAATAAAAATGACATGATTATGTGGAGACGTTGATTCGCTGAGAACTTCCATTTTATTTACTTCAGATTGATTAATTTAATCAAGTCTTGCTGGGTTATGTAATGTCGAATATATGTCTCATAGAAGAAAAATTACTGTTAAGAAAGATTTCATGATTCTGGTTTTCAGTAGAATGAAAATGTCGACATAAATATTGTTTAGAATAGGATTAAAAAATGAAGTAGTCCAGTGTCAAAAAGTTTGATATAGATCCCATTTGCAATATATTCAAAAAGTTAATTCAATACAGTTTCCAATAGAGTCAAAATTGTAAACATAGTTCGGTTTTGTCCTAGAGTTAAAAGAGTAGGGTTTACACTAAACTCAAAATGATAGACACAGGTCCAATTTGAAAGAGTCGAAAAGGTGGACAAAAGTCTATTTTGATCTACAATCAAAAACATAGATATAAGCCCGATTTGTATTAGTGTACTTCAGGTTAGGCCTATTAAGTGATTAATTTTTATCACTATAAACGTTACTGTTTGAGGAATCTTATTAAAGAAAAAAATTAAATAAATATACTGTTTAATAAACAAACGGAATAGTGGAACACACATATTCTATAGTTAATAGACTCTCCCACCTATAATAAGTAGGAGTAGTAAGAGTAACGAGGGAGTCGCGCAGTGGGTCGGTCAGTAAGTCGATGCCGGACGACCGTTAGTCGGATACTAAAGTATCAGCGACCACAACTAGATTACTCTGCGTCATTACCTATTATATGAAGTTCCTAACGTTTTGTACGTCGAACCTATTTTAGGACCGACTTAGTACAAATACAAGCCTCCACTGTGAAACCACTCCATAACAGTTTTTAGTATTCAAACCACTGGGTTCTATCGCTGGCCGAATTCCACTATAGTTTATTAGAAATATATAACTACCTTACCACCATGCATGTGCGGTCTGTCGGTGGAGTCTAGAGTACGCCGACTGCATTTCATGCAGAGAGGCACTCCCTTTAAAAAAAACGCCTCGTAATGAGAGGATTGTTAAAGATCAAGGTAAGAACAACATGTCTTTCCATCGGTTCAAGTATAAAGACACCAATGTGCACCTGTCGACTCAGGTATTAAAGCGACCAATTGACTCAGGTATGATAAAAAAACAAAACAAACGTCGACCTTAAATAACTCGTATGTTGATACTTTCTCATACTTAAAGTTATTTACTTTATTTAAAGTCGGACTAACGTCCTCAACGTTGTTGTTATTATCGGAACATTTCGACTGCTGTGTCCACCAGCCTTCCTCAGAGATCTGTCGATCCGGTAGTAATCAAAGGATTACTGAACCCGTTATTCAATTTATAAGGATAGATTTTTTTATTCCTATTTTTACATCATTTACGTCGACTCAGCAGCAGAAAGGGCAAGAATGACTTTAGGTTTAAGGTAAGTTGTAACCACAGCTAGAACTCACGAGAAAATGGCCTAGGGGTTAGTGAATTTCGCTATATAATAACCGTGTGTTAAATCCTTGTGTCGAATAATATGGACGTACTCAAGATATCCTTAGCTAAGTCTCTCACGGAGCAACAAGTCTACCTTTTTATGACTTTAGTAAAAACCGAACATATTTTTTATTTTAGTGTAAACTAGACAGGTTTTAACTCTCATATAAAACTAGACCTATGTCTACCTTTTTGACTCTAGAGTAAACGAAACACATGTCTACCATTTTGACCATAGGTTAAACGAAACTCATGTCGGCCATTTTTAATCTAGAGTAAACGAATCTCATGTCTAATTTTTTGACTCTAGAATAATCGAAACTCACGTCTAAGTTTTTTGACTCTAAAGTAAATTAAACTAATGTCTACCATTTTGATTCTAGTGTAAGCGAAACTCATTGCTATCTTTTTGGCGCTAGTATAAAACCGTGGAGTCATGAATAGGTCCCTCGAATGAAGAGAGTCGCGTTCGAATTCCAGACAAGTTCATTACATTCAATTTCGTACTAATAACCTTGATAAAGGTATGAACCTCCCACCGCCAGCTATGTCTACTTAGCCGGACAGACTGTGTCTTCTAGCCTAGGGTGGCAACCGGTCTAGGAGAAGTAAATACTCGGAATTCAAAACCAGCTTAGTTTGCGTTTACCTCCTTGACGCTATCTTGTCCAGGAAACACCACTGCCACTGCTGTAGGAGATGTGCTGCCTCTACGATTCGAATATGCTACTTGTCTCTTGATGATAAAATCGAACCTATAATTAACTTATGTCTCCCATCTGAATCTAGTATAAAACCGGGCCTATGCTCACCTTTTTGATTCTAGTTTAAATCGGATCCATGTCTACCTTTTTAAAACCCTAGTGTAAACTGGATCAATGTGTATCATATTTTGATTCTAGTAATAGAACAATGATTACCTTTTGACTTTAGTATAAAATTGAACCTATGTCAGCATGAAATCGGATATATGTCCACCACTTTTTTTATTCTTGTGCAAACTAGACATATGTCCACTTTTTTATTACTGTGTAAAGCAGACCCGTGTCTAACTTTTAGAATAGTGTAAACTGGACCAATGCCTACTTTTTTGACACAAGATTAAACTGGAGTTTTTTAACTCTCATGTAAAGCGGACATGTGTATACATTTATATTCGTGTGCAAATGAGACGTATGTCTACTTTTTCACTCTTGTCAAAGTTTGATAAGTCTATCTACTGAATTCATTACACATCTGCAGCATTAACCACGAAATGCTAGATATTCCGAAATACATTAAATTAAAAAAACCCAAAAACATTCCAATTGTAAGATCGAATCAATTCAAACGATTTTGATATCAGCATCATAGACTCAAATGAGAGAATCTTTTAATAGGCAGCAAGAAGTGCTAATTTTCGATTTCACCTCTTCGTAGAATTTAAGTTTAAAATTAAAAAAAATAGTTAATTTAAAATAAAAATAAAATGTAATTTTGACTCTAATTTGCAAAGAAACAGATAAATCGACCATGAAAATCAAAACT